>JAPMOR010080700.1:42127-55882 GCA_026543865.1 Argiope aurantia | reverse complement strand
ACAACTTCTCTGACGATAATCGTGATCTTTAATGATCTTCTTCTATCGTTAAAGATCGACATGGAAAGAAAAATGCTCTTTTGTCATCGATCTTATTTCGAGCTCCGTTAATTTCTTTTCTGATTTTCAGTCTTTTCTAATGGCAACTCTAGCATGTCCGATGTCACAAAAATAATACCTCAATTAATTCTGGACTATTAAGAAAAATCAATTTGATCTCAAGTATTTTTGCAGCTCTTTTGGTAATTGCAATGAAGCGAATAATTTAAATGTGCAAAAATGGAAACGAAATAATTTTAAATAACTTCCAACCTGACAAACATCATTATTTGACTTTCCAGCTTCATATTTTCATACTTTCCACATAAAGTTGCAATATTTTAAGAAGTTATTCTAAAGAGAATAAAATAATATAATATTTAAAAAAACTATTCTCATAAATACTTATATTTCTTACAAATACATTAGATCGCTAGATTTTATTCTTAGTTCGATTTCATACAAATTCTTATTCTTTTTAAATTTTATATAAATACATTTCCTGATCAACAAAGTAACAATGCTGAGATATAAAAAGTGAATGTAACGACGTAATAAAGTTGAGAAACTTAAACTATTATCATGTTTATTTATTTATTTACTAAATTTATTTTCTTATTAACAGACACACGCGCATATATATATATATATATATATATATATATATATATATATATATATACAGACAGAGTGAGAGAGAATAAATTAAAAGTGTTTTCAAAGTAGAAGGCATAAAACAACACATGAATATATATATAAAACATGGTGTTGCAATGATAATCCGATATGATTATGCAACAAATAAATTGTTATTGAAACAAATAAAAATTTGTTTCATCAGATTTAATCACGCGAAAACGAACGTAGATATATAAAAATGGGCAAAGGTAGGTATATAAAAAATTCATATTTAAAAAATTCTATGAAATACAATAGAATATACGTATAAGAAAAGAATGGTATGCAAAATACTTCGCAAAATATCATCAAAATGAACAGTTCATACGAAACTAATGGGTTGATGAATTACCAGATATAAATTTATATTTATGTGATATATACGTTGAAACAGTGTTTTTTTTAAAAATATATCATAATACAAATATTGAATTGAATAAACAGCACACCGCCCCATCAAAAATAAGTTGTTTTATATGAGCGATCTTCATCCTAACCATTCAGAAACTCAATTTATGGTGTTCATATTAGTCTCCTTGGAAAATATGAAAGATTAGATATGTATCATTAGGCTAATCAATCAAAATCTTTTAATCTAGATAGCGCATAAAGACCGCCCTTGTCATAGTACGCCATTTCTCTTTAGGGCAAAATTGTATCTATAAATAGTAGTCATACGAGTCATTAATCATCAATTCCACAATCTTCTTAAATGCTTATTATTATTGGGAAAATAATACAGTTTAGAAAGATTAAATCTCTGATAAGCGCGTTAGAAAAAATTAGATATCAAATTAAAAACTACATTTGATTTTTTTTATTTATCGTTGCTGACCTCAAAATTGAAATAATAAAGCAATCATATGAAAAAGAGGGGGGGGGAGGGATGTTAAGAAACTAACGAAAAAAGCCACAAATCAATTTTTCTTCAAATTGAGCTAACTCTCAATAGCGATTCTGAAAAATAAATTAAATTAAGTAAGTTTAACATCAACTCACTTGAAATCGCTCGTTCCTGTATCTAAGAACAAAGTTACAACCATTTTGCAAACTGCCAACATGAAACAAAGTTTGTGCTCCAGCGTTTGCATAAGGTTATCCAAAAAACTTACGGACAACTGTGTATATTGACAAATTTTATGTATGAATATCTGAAAATACTTATATTTTATAACGCCTATAAAATATAAAACTCTCATTTTCAAAAAAAAATTGATTAGCTAAAGAACATCATCAATTCAACCAGTCTCACTTTAGTTCCAACTTTATCATTTTGTTAGCTTTTATTTTACCATTTATTTTAAGAATTTCTTATTACTGAGTCTAAATTAGAAGCACTTAAAAAATATTATGTAGAATAACAGTAAAACGAAAACCGTTCAGCGAATGAATACTCTCTCAATTCGCCCTCTTGACTCACGTATCTCTTCAAGAGTTCTAATCAAATCTCAAGTGACGTATTTCCTCTTCCGTCACATAATCGATTCCTCACACAAGAACCAATAAACCATAAACATTTCCCCTTTTAAGATATTCTGTCGCTGTAAAAATTTCAAAACTATACATTAAATTACACTAAAATTGCGCCTAAATAATTCCAAGAAATACTTAAAACATAAAAGATGTTGATATTACGCCCTGACACGAACAATCTTAAATAAGTAATCTTGAAAAATTAAAAGAACTCGGCAATGCTCTGAATAAAAATAACCGTTAAGTTTCCAGAGCGAAATCTTGTTTTATTCAATAAGAGCTAAGAACCGCTTCCCCGGAGAGACTGGGTCTTTAAGATTCAAGAAAAGCAAGCTGCTGGACGTTATGAAGATTAATAAACAAACGTATTATTATATTTTAAACATATGCCCAGAATAAAACCTTGTTTAAGATGAATTTTAAAGCGAGTATTTAAATGATTTTTCTTTTCAAAAAAGTAATGTCATTTTCATTTTGGAAGAAATATAGTATTTAATGGAAACTGGTTTTCGTGTATTTAATAAATAAAACAAACAAGGGTTATATTTTATTTATCAGATAATTTTTATCGTTACAAACATAAAATATTTTGTTCTTTTGTTAATATATATATAATTATATTATTGTTGTTGTTTTTGAAAAATATATAATTACACTTTCCAGATATGATACTTCCAATTATAGTTCCAAAAGATGAAATTAAAGTATTTTTTAAATAATAAAAATAAGCACTTTTATCTACCTTATGTAAAAGATTTTTTACTCCCTTTTATATGTACTATAAATGCATCGTATATACTTCATTTTTTCAATAATTAATTCAATTTTTCATCCACCAAGAAATAATTAAGATTTTACAAATTATTTTCATTAATTGATTAATTTTGATTAAATTTTTATTCCAAACCAGTGGTACCATCTCAGTACAAACTTGCAAAAACCATTGATTTTAAGATTCCAAAATATTGATAATAATAAACAATGAAATTATCAAAGAGTAACATGCAGAAAATTATAAAAATAAAAAAAAAATTATTGCAATAATGAAAAGCAAAAATTCTAATTCTTTTTTTCTAATTAAATTATGTGCACCAAAAAATTTCGCAAAAGCGTGAAAAACAATGCTATAATTATTTAAACCATAATAAATATCAAAGAATTAAGTTATTAAATATTAATTGAAAATTAAAATATATTATTAACGTGACTAAACTTTACGTTTTTATGATGTGCTCTGATGCTTTTACAGTTTTCTTTGATTCTCATATTTTTGATAAAATTGGTTTTCCACTGTTTGTGCACTATAATTAAAAAGAGTTTTTAAATTTCTTTATTATTATTTAGTTGAAAATCTTTCATAAATCTTGTCCATTGTTTGCTAAACCGTTTTTATATCAACGGTGTTAAGTAATACCACGTCAATAATATTTATATTTTCACAATCTGACCGTTTATTCCTGATTGTACTTGCAAGAACCGGAAGAAGGTGTTAGACAATAAATTGTAGCAGAAAGTGAAAAATAAAAACTAGAATTTACTTAAAATATTTTAAATAATTAAAATATTGTTTCGACTTTCTTGAGTTTTTCTGCATTCAAAACTACTCACTGATGCAAAAATAAAAATAAAAATTTTATGATAGGTTCATTTGAGATATAAATGGTCCGTTCCATTTCCATTTTCAGAAAGCACACAGAAACCTTATCGAGAAAAATACTAGAATTCATTTCCCGAATAAACAGTCTCCAAAATAATTCAAAAAGTTATTTACATATTTGTTTGTTTTTGCATTGAAATAACTTCCTATTTTAGCATTATATTTGTTTTAGATACTGAGATCAAACTCGGACATCATTTTTGAAAGTCAACCCCAAAAACATTCAAATCAATATTTCAGGCATTTGGTATAACGTTTTCCAAAATTTTTCACTTATCCCTCTCTGCAGATCTTAATGCATATAAACAAGGTAGATCAAATAGACTTTCAAAGGTGAAATGGAAGGAGCGAGAAACAAACAAGTTTAGCGAGATCTACAATTTTGGAGCTGCAAACAAAGATTTCCCTTTCTGGCTCTTACCATTAATGCGTGCACAAAGAAATGTATTATAAATGTAAAAAAAATTCACTTCGAAATTTTGATGAATTAAAGGTTTCAGACTTGCTTCTTTTTGAAAGACAGTTTTTGGATTTACATCTGTTTATGAATCCAGTAATTTTAAAATGCGAAGATTTAGAAACATGATATTGGACATGTAAACTTTACATTAAAATTGCATATTTTCATGTGCCGCGGTGGCCTGGTGGTAAGGTCTCGGCTTCGAAACAGGAGAGTTTCAAGTTCGAGACCCGATTCCACCGAAGAACCGTCGTGTAAGGGAGTCTGTTGCAAGTTAAATCCGTTCTGACCAAACGTCCTCCCGCTGGTGTGGTGTGGAGAGGGGGGTGCCAGCTCAGATGTCGTCCTCGTCATCTGACCACGATTCAAAATTACGATATTAAGGCATAAAAAAGTTGAGGGGAGAATACTCACGACAGTCCACTGAGATACGTATAGATAAAAAGAAACACACACTCGTATCGAGACCATGAACATCTTGTTAGTGTGATGCGGGCTGAAGATGCCAGCGCAAATGTCGTCCGAGTTCAAAATTACAAAGATTGGATCAGATTGAAATCAGATTTCAAAATGAGCAGTTCCGTGTTAAAATATCCTCGCATTGATTCTAAAAATAATATTAATACATAAATAAAAATTAAATTAAACCAGACTCAATGGGTGAGAAATGAAAAAATTCAACTAAAATTCAAAGTCTGTGTGAAAATAGTTCTGTAGCAATTTCAGTGGCGAACTTAAGTATTTTGCGGTTCTTGGCAGTCCAAACGATGAATCCTCTCTTTTAATCGATTTGATTTCCCGCTTCAATTCATTGTTAATAATTTATTTTGGGTTAATATTTTTCATTTTCTGAACTTTGAGAAGATATATTTGTTTTTATTTATTTTACACTAGCTGGTACCCGGCGCGTTGAAGCGGCAGAAGAAATAATTTTGGAAATGTTGTTTGAAATTTGAAATGGCTAGCTTGTTCAATTAGGAATGATAGAAAGATATTTATTTTCTTGTTGACGATGAGTGTATTCACTGAAATTGAATGATATATGAAAGAAAAGTATAAATAATATCAATTCTATTATTTTTACTTTATTATTCAAGTGTTTTAGGGTAGACAATATTTAATTCTTCGCCTCCAGCATAAAAAACAAAACAAATTTCTTGATTGTCCGATTCGTGAGGATCCAGCATACAACTGGTCATGTGAAAAAAAATGGATTTTCTAGAATTCATCCACACACTTGAAGTGAATGACCTTGCGCCTTGATGATAGCCATCGAGAATGCAAGCCCAATTTTATTGTGTTCAAAATGAATGTTAATAATTGTACTATGCCTATAAACTTCGAGCAAGTACAAGCAATAAGTAGGCTAAATTTTATCGCAATCGGATCAACGGTATAGCGCATAAAATGCGAAAAAAAATATTTTTATATATTAGATGACTTCAGAATATCAAATTTTATAGGCAATATTATTAAAACAGATGTTAAATTTTATAAATATTCTAATAACAAAGTAAATGCCATGACACCTAGAAGAACCTATTCAATTATTCTTCATAAGTGTTAATATTATACTATATTTTATCGATAAAAGAAATGGTAGTTTTTACTAACCTAATTATTTGGCAACTAGAAAAATAATTTTTTTTTAATCTACCTGCTTGCAATACCTACCTCCAGCGCCATAGGCAGCTGACTTGTCTACTAATTTAGAAATGAGCCATTGTGCAGCTTCTTGCAAAGCCTATTTGCAATGCCTTCGGGGCGAAATTATCGTTAATAATTCAACTGTAAGACGAGAGTATAGAGACGACGTTCGTAACAAGACAAACGAAATCAGACTCCCTTGGCGCTCAACGTGCCTAAATAACAAACTTCGCTTTATAATTTAATTTTATTCCTGCCAGATATAAATCTCATTGTTCTTCTCAATTAAAGGCCAATTTCGCCGGCAAAAGTAATTTGTACTCTGATTAATGAGATTCGGTTCCATCGCCGGAACTAATTTAGAACTACAAAATATTACACAGAACTGGAAATGATTTTCAACTCAATGTGGAATTGAAGATACTTTATTTTCTGTCTTGAAGCGCATGAAAATGATTTTTCATTTCTCAGAAACAACCTCATTATTAAACTTGAGAAGCATTTGAATAAAAAAATTAAGGAAAAAATAGAAAATTTAAATTTGAATGACAGGAATTCTACAAAATTAACAATGCGTCGAATACAGAATTTGCATTCTAATTAATCTAAAACTTTGAATCAAAATAACCTCTCAGAATCACACTAATTGTCCTTGAGAGAGCTTATAATGAGGAAGGGCCCAGAAGGAACATCCCGTTTTTACTTTCTCGTAAAAAGTAATGTAATCGTCAAAAATTTCGAACTCGAAATTTTTATGAATCTCCACCTTTCAGACCACCTGAGTTCGAAAAATACAATTTTGTAATTGTGTCTGTCTGAAAGCATGATAACTCAAAACAACACTTTCAGCTAGACAAATAGAATTTACGCCGGGTTTACACATGCGCTGCCTACTCGGCCAGTAGACAACACATGCGTAGAAAGGCTGAAAAGTTCTGTTCGGCCGATGGCAATTATTTGTCCCGATGGGACAATAACATGCCACTGTATTGTATTTCTTTCTTACTGCGCACGCGTTTGTAGAGTTTGGCGTGAAAAAATTGATCACTTATCATAGATTAATTCCGACATTTTTTGCTCTTTGTTCTTTCTGATGCGAGATTGTGTGTATATGTGTGTCATTTTATTTGCGATTTATTTATCTATAATTTTCTAAATTTAGGTATGTTGACCTTTTTTTTTTTTTTTTTTTTTTTTTTCATTTTAAAGCAAAGCTCAGTAAAAAGGAAAATTCAGGGACGTCAAAACGGCAGTTTATAGCCAAGCATGGAATGTTTGAATCTGTCTTATGAAATCGTGGCAAGCACAAATCAGTTCCTTTCTGGACATGAGTTGTCTCACTGGCCGAGTGTAAACCCATCTTAAAAAAGTGTTTTGCGGAAGGGTAAGAGAAAGTGAAAGAAATACCATTCTTTCTAATGGCTGAGTAGATGACGTTATATTCATTTTCAGCCAATACTGACCAAATGAATAAACAATCTATTCCATTAGAAATATTCGATGGTTGTTTTAGTACTTCACAACGAGAAAAAAATTGAAAATATCGTTTATTTATCAGTCGAATCCCCAATATTAAAGACCGGATAAAAATACATTTTATTTTTAAATTTAGGAACCAGATACTATATTTCTTAAGCTCTCAGAAAACTTTAAAGCAAATCATTTGATAAACCTCTTAGATATTGAAGATTTTTGCTTTATTATTGTTTTAGACAAAAAAAAAAAAGAGAGTTCTTTTTCGAATTTTTAAAAAGCTTTTGTTCTTATTTGATATATTTTGGCTTCATAGATGTTTTTCTTAGTCTTTGATGCCAACATTACAAAATATGACGAACGTAATCATATCATAAACACAAGCAACGCTTTAAATTATAAAATTCTATAATGAAAGATTTTCTAAAAAATGAATACAGTGAGTAACTGAAGATTCCTAATTTAAAACTTACATGAAAAAAAGAATTAAACTGAGAGAATTTATGTTTTTATGTACCTCTAAAATGAACAAAAGATGATGAAGATAGAACTTTATTAACGCCCCTTTTTCTTCTTCTTCTTCTTTTTTTTTTCCTATTGAATTTCTCTTTAGCGTTATTAATGTAATTACTAAGTAGGGCCACGTAATTTTTTTCTATTTTACAAGAAAAAAAGATTATGCATTTCTTTTAGTTGTTCAACATCATAATTTGAAATTTAAATAAGGAAAACACAAAAGAGGTGCATTTAGAAATATTATTAAATTATCCAATCTCTTTAAAGTTCCCGCTTTCTTTCCACTCTTTTTGTTTCATATTTTGAAAATAAGTGATAATTAATTATCAATTTCCTTCATAGCAACTACATTTTTAGATTCAAGTGATGTATTCTAAACAAAATTTTGCACAGATTTTGAACTTTGATACATTCGATTCTTTCAGAAATTATTCCTTTTTTAAATACCTCCAAGTTTAACAGTATTTATAAAATGATTATAAATAAAAACCGGGGATGGTATTAAAAATAACCAGCCGCATAATTATGCTTTAACCGTAACTTATCTACGTTGAGATCAATAAAAAAAACATCATGCATATGTTGAAGCCTCATTTTTCTAATTTTTTGTGCTTAATTTTAAATACTTTTACTACTTATATATTCATATTTTGAATCAAATATTTTAGAATTTACTAAAATCCAAAATCAATGCCAAAACGCTCAGTCTGAGATAATACAGAAAATACATAAAAGTTTTTAAAAAACTTTCTATTTTAATAAACATACATTACTGTGACTTTAATAAAAACTTGAAAGCATAAAAATATCTTAGTGACAATTATTTCAATCAGTTTAAGAAATAACTTTCATTATATATCATTTTCTTTTTTAACATATATTCAAAATAGGAATATTACGGATTGAATATCTTTGCAGTTAGCTATCAAACACATCAGATACTTCATCTATCTTCAGATGATCTGAAACTTTTTTGAGTGCACATCAAGATTTATCAAAGAATTTTAGCATCATTTATCACGTCTCCTTACTAAACTCTCGTTTCTTCCTAACCCCGTATAAGCTGTAAAAACATCATTAATATCGAAGAAGAGAATTGCGTTAAAAAAAACCAGAATAAATTACTTTCTGCTGTAAGATTTATGTCCTATTTACTTTTATAAAACATATACATACTTTTATAAAATTCATTCTCAATTATTAAAGTTTATGCATTGACATCATATATTTGCTGAGTTCTTACAATTATGTCTGAAAATTATTCATTCTTAATCGAAGTTATCGAATCATAATAAAATTTCGATATATCGATTTAAACTTTAGATTTCCTTATTCTCAAAAATAAAACACTAATTAGAATTGGGTTTCGCTTTAAGAAGCTGCACATATGTATAGGTCACAAATAGTTTTCTTTAAAAGATACTTTTTTAATTTTGAAAAAGTGAGAAACTTGCATGCTATTGCATCGTATCAGAGAAATTATATAAAATTTCTGTTATTTATGAAATTATACATCTAAAATCTCACAGACTTCTGATGGGTTTTTTATTAAATGCAGTTTAAGATTATATTATTTCACAATTTTTCTTGAGCTCCATCTTCCTTCAATTTTTCTTTAACTCAAATTTCAAATGCAAAAATGTTAATAATTTAAATCATTAAAAAAGATTTAAATAAAAAATTCGAACCGATAACTATATAAAAAATTTTGCATATTAAACAATACAAAATCATTGTGCATTGTATTGATTAAGGGAGAAATAAGCTTGCTGAAAGCACCTGGCACTGATGATTTTGAAGGAGTGGGGCTGCCTCTGAAATATTACTTATGTGCACTTCTATGTATCAGTAATTACGTCTTAAAATATAATTTCAAATGCTTTTACAAATTTTTATTAACAATTTCCAATATAACTGTTCTATTACTTATATTTTTATTGAATAGTTTAACTAATCCGAATAATTAATATAGATTGATTAGTTTCTGGTCCATATTAATTCAAAATGTTTTATATATATTTATTTAAGTTTAACCTCAACTCCCCCCCCCCGGCATAGCATTTTAAGAGAGGGCGGCTGAGGAATGTAGTTTAAAAAATTGGGATTGATATTATTGGGACGTTATATACTCCAGCTTACAACCTTTCGTTGCTTACAAATCGGGTATGATTAAACAGGAAACTGCTCCCTGTTTAATCCCAAATAATTGTGCTCCTAAACTGATAAAATTATTCTAAAATTTTTGCAAAAAAATGTGGAAAATTCATTAATATTTTTTTTTTGTCTTGAAATCAAATCGATATTAACTCATTACACGTAAACGCAGGCAAAATAAAAACGTGAGTTCTCTTTCTCGGTTGTCGAATAACTTGCACAATGTATGTCTCCTTTGAAGTTAAGCTTCATGATATAATAATGGGAATTAGGTATGCATTACCATTATCTCTTATTCCTTTGATCCAAAAATTAAACGCAAAACAACATAGTTTGCGTCTAAATATCATACACCATTGAGCCTTTATCTAACTTGTATTGTTTTTGAGATCTAACGCTCATACACTTACTTATGGCATTCAGTCCATTGACTGATCCATTACCAAATCCATTGAATCCATTCCAAAGTTCCTACAGTAAAACCATTGACCAAATTTCATTTATTTAACGGGTTACGTTTTTAAGTTATCAGGTTCTCATGCATATGAATGGGCAGATGGTCCCTCTATTAAATTTAATAGTTTAGTGCTGTTAAACAATATAGCAGATTTACATATAAGGTGTCCATCGAGCTCCTTGTGTTTTTGAAATGTCGTATTCAGAAATTGATATTATTTTAAATTGATGTTTTCGATTTTAATGATATCAAATTTATAGAGATTAATAAAAATTTGTTTCCAAGCCGAATTTTTTTACGTCACTTGAGTACGTTCTTCACAAAATAAGTATGTACTCTTTGTATTAGGTGCTTATAAGTATTTTAATCAGCGTATATCTATTGGTAAAGAGGCAAAGTATCTATATAAACGACAATGGTTTTAGGTTCTACCAATTTAATATTATTCTTACAGTCACTATTTTGAAAGTTTTCCATTTAGTATTATTGAGCTATTCAGTGTTTAAAAACTTTAATCATGGAATTGCATTTTGGACATTCATTGCTGCTTTGTTTTATTTGAAGAAATCTGCTGCCGACGCCCATCAGGCGCTTTTAGAAACTTACGGTGATGCTGTTCCTTCATATCCCAATTGTCGGTTTGGGTTTCAACGATTTAAGAGCGGTGATTTCGATGTCGATGACAAAGAACGGCCTGGAGGACCAAAGAAATTCAAAGACAATCAATTGCAAAACTCATTGGATGAAAATGAGAAAAAGTTGTAAAAAATGATAGAAGATATTTTGATTGATGTATATTGTGCCAATGTTTCTCAAGAAACCCATTTTTAAAGGGAAAAAAATGATCAAAATACATGCAAGCACCTAATATATGTCATATATAAGTATATAAGATCATAAAGAATAAAGATGACATTCAGAAAACTATTTTTTATATTTAGATAATTCATAGATGAAATTCATAGCTCGCCTATGCAATAAAATTAGTACGCATCCCAATGACCTAAAATTAATTTCATGAAAGCTTCTTACTAAATTCACACAAACTTTGTTAATAATGTGATAATAATTTCCAAAATCCTATACAAAATGCATTAAAAGGTATCTCTAAATTACAATCCAAGACTTTTAAATGAATCGAAAATTTGATTCGTTAACCAATTCTCTTTGAGCAAACGCATTCTTTTCCAAATAACACCGACATTCTCTCCTCTCAACAATCAATGCGTTTGTCTTCGCACGTTATTTCTCTCAAGCCTTAATTCCGAATGACATATCTGTCAGTAACGCGAAAAAAGAATGCCATTCTGTTCTAACAGCAGCCGATAGGCAACCGCCAGCGGGAAAAATCTATCGAACATGGAATGACTCACTCGGAGCTGAAGGTAAGCATCACAGTCACAGTGATAAGCAAATGGTTCTTAAAACGTAGATCATGCCAGCGTCTCTTTCCCCATGAGAATAGATGACGTCTGAGGATAGGTATATGGCAGGTGGTTTTCAAGAACCATTCAAAATATATATTTTTCTTACTGACGGCGTTTCATGTGAAAGGATTCCTGTCTTGATGCCAGATGTTTTGGAAAAATGACATGATCATATGTCAAATCAAAGAAAAACGGAATCGGTAAACATGTAGAATTTATGAAACTTCTGTTGCGTTTCATATAATACGAAACGAGTTTATCGAACACATATTTGTAGTTTAAATAGTAAATTGATGACTAACTATACAATTTCCATAGCAGTGCTATATTTATAAATTTAAAATGTTTTGAATTCTTTCGATGTATAGAGGTAATTTATTTGACGTAGTAATTACATGACAAGCAAAACTACTCATCTATATCTATACTTATAATAAAGCTCAATGTGTGTGTGTGTGTGTGTGTGTGTGTGTGTGTTGGCGCTCTACAGGCCAGACCATTCAACCTACAGCTACCAAATTTGGCACGTGTATACCTTGGAGGCCGGGAATGTGCACCTGGGGGTTATTTTTTCGAATTTTTAATTAGAATTTTATTTATTTAAAAATTAAGTGAAATTTTGGCGTGTTTCTGCTATAACTTCCGAAAATATTACCGCACAAAAAAGATTTTTACATCAAGTTAAAGATCAAAAATTTATCTTTTAAATGATACTACTGTTTTAATCTTAAAATTAAATTTCTATTTTTAATGAATTTTTAAATAAATATTTTAACTATGTTTTTCAATAATTTTTTTCGTCAAAAATAAAAATGAGGATTAAGCACGTTTCGCATTCAGGAGAAAAAAATAGCTTTTTTCAAAGTGTTGCCATCACATTGATTAAAGCTCTAACTGAAAATAAATTAAATCTTTTTGGAAATGAAATCTGCAAAAATATAATTTTCGTCACGTGTCTGTAGGAAATGAAACAAATAAGAAATATTATTTTTTCTAAAAAATAAATTCAAGAAAAATTCTTTTATGATCTTTAACACTCTATATATTATTAATCCAATAAATAAGTTTTATTTTAAGGCAAGTTTTGTTTAATATGAACAGGATATCCATTCAAATCATTTCCACACAGCTAATTTGTAAACCTTTAGTAAGACAAAGATCTGTTGCGACATAAATCGTAAATATTTTATTTAAAAGTAGCAAACGATTATTTTAATAATTATAAATTTTATTTTGTAAATAGTTGTGAAATTCAGATTGGCAACAGTGATATTTTTGGAACTTTTAATTTGTTGTTTAAAAACGATGCTAGAATTTTGAATGAAAATAAGTTGATGTAAATTTGATAATATTATCTATAATGTAATAAGATTTAGTTTCATAATAAGTTTGTCTGCATTCTATTTTTGTTGACGCACGAACACAACAGATTTACTAAAATGGTTTAAATAGAAAAATGATTATATTTTATGTAACTTAATTCAATAAATGCTCTAAAAAATAACGAATTTTTGATTTTACATAAAGCTTCTGCTGTCGAAATCACGAATAACAAAATGCTCTTGAAACACTAATATTTTAAATAAAAAGAGTTAATTTCCATTCAACTAAATCAATCACTTAAACTGACTGATTTATGAAAATTTGAATATCACTATTCAATAAAAAAAAAAGGATAATTTTAGATTTTTCATCGATCGTTTCAAAGAAAATACGCCAATAAGCGCGCAGGTTTCTCAAGATTAATTGGCCTAAGATTATGAAAATGGTGAGT
>JAPMOR010080700.1:0-42027 GCA_026543865.1 Argiope aurantia | reverse complement strand
GCAGGTTTCTCAAGATTAATTGGCCTAAGATTATGAAAATGGTGAGTTTTTCTAAATTTTTAACATTTAAAACTTCATAAATAAGTCTTAGTTGATCGTGGAAAATAGAAACATTCATTCATTTATTTAAAATTTGGTGTGTCCAGAATATTTCTCAGAATATGATACCTTACTTCATTAAATTTAGATTTCATAATTTTTGAAATATATTTATAGGCTGGAACAAAATATTATTATTGATTTCATTTCAATCCTTTTGAAAGCAAAACTAAAAACTGAATTTTATGCTAAATCTGATAAATTTTTGTTGAATTATTCTTTGAGATATTACATAAATTATCAAAAATATTTTGTAGTTCACATAAGACTTAAATACCGAACGATTCTGTTTGCAATACTCATATTCAATAATAATAGTAATAAATAAATAGCAATAAAGATGATAAATAAAATAAAACGCTTGGTTTTATTAAAAAATATCTTTATATTAATTGCAATTTCATCATTTTCACTTTAAATTAAAGTTGACGTTTTACTGGAAATGACAACAAATTAGCAAAATATATAGAGTAAATTGAACGAAACGATCTAAACAACAGTATAAGTTTGGTATGACTATCAAAATTTGAAGATTAAAATTCTTTTGTTTGAGAATCTATTAAGAGACCAGTTACTTAAAATATTTAATTGAAAATTGTAGCGAGCGGTAATATTGGCGAACCGGCTGGTCGCCAAAGGCGGCTAGTGTTATATAAACATAAAACGCTTCACTGTATGAAAAAGTATACAAACCTCTTTCGCCCAACTATTAATCTGTTAATCCAAAAGTTGCTTAACTCTTCATCTGCGCATCCCGCGATTTCTGAGGGTTGGCGATCAGCCCATTATCTATTGTATCCTACGTTTTTCGCAGTTCAGTGTCTTTATTTTTACGATGACAGATTTTTGTTATATTATTATCGTGTAACATATAGTATCAGTTCATTTTGTTTGAAAAATATTTGAACTTATTTCCAATCATAGCATCTAAATAGTGATTTTTAAAAATTACGCAGTCGGAGGGTTAATCACTTACAGTGGAAAAAATTAGTCATTTTTATAAATTTTTGACAGTTAAAATACAAAAAAAGAAAAGCAATTGTAGATCAGGGGTGGCGAACCTTTATGGATCAATGTGCCATTTTTTCTAAAGAAATGTTTAAGACGTATAGACCCGCCATCCAATAATTTTGGCCTGTGATTTTTAAGAAGTTAATAAAACTAAATACTAATAACTCAAACTCTTCATTTACTATGAATAAAATACATTTTGCACTGTATAGAAGTAAAGGTTTTAGTTATACGTGTAATTCAAATTAAAGTAGCAGTAATGTGACTTCTGTTATTGCAAAGTAGATGGCAAATAATTTATATTAGGATTGTAAGATGTTCAGAATGCACGTTGAATTGGAGTCATCTGCCAAACGGTATCTAAGTTAATATTATTCCTCTCTGAAAATGACTCGCAGGCATAGATGAAAGTATGGTTAAAATAGAATGAGCCAGCTTCTTCAAACAGTTAAAATGTTTGAATCGAATTCAATGTTTCCAAAATTTCATTACTAGCATTTGCACTTATGTTGCTTGTTAACCTTTCTGTTTCAATCAATTCCAACTTTTTCCTGGTTTCAATAAATTTTTGAATCCACATTGAACTAGAGTGGAAATCAATCAGTTCCATTTCAAATTCTTCCATTTCCAACCAATCGAATTGGGACACGTTCAGTTTATCAGATGAAGTCACATGCAAGCCGTTTTGCAAACCGTAAAATGCAAACCGTTTTGATCGGCGGCGTGTCCAAAATATTGTGTCGCGTGCCACTGATTCATCATTCCTGTCCTAGATGATGTTAAAACTCTTAGGACAAAAAAAATGCGCCATTGTTTGCATTTTGACTCTTAAAATGAATTAAAGAATGACTGTTGATAGTAATCCAAAATGACCAATTCAAATGAATGAGTCATTTTCAGAATCAATGACCTCGATTTAATAAAAGCTTAGAATACAAAGATTCGAAAGCAATTTTCTAAACTTATATAACATCTATGTTGTTCAATAATTTTTCCAACAAAATGGTGAGCAAACTTATAAATTAATCTATAAAAAGTAATAAATTACATAATTTATATAAAAGCGAAATAAAAGCTTATAAAAATATTGTCTGCATTAGATTTATTCTAAAATCTCTAACAATCAAATAAGATTCTCGTAAACAGAAAACGATTTTATATATAATAGACAAAACATAAAAATTAATTTTTAAAACACATTTTCTAGTTAATGTCAGAATTAGAATTAAATAATCGAAAGAAAAAAAAATTAAATAGAAGACTCATTCTGCAATAGATTAGTAATAGATTCAAAATTGCGAATCGTATTATATTTATCATGTGAAGATGGATTGATCCTATTCAAGTGTTATTTTTGCAGTATGTGATGCCAAACTTCAATAATCATTTTAATATTTATGAAGGTAAATGAGGGGTAATGACGTGAGGTTTTTTTAACTGGACATTCTTTGCGCGATATGTAATTCGTAAACGTTACTAAGCAGTAAATACTATTCGTTAAGTATTCGTTACAAATAACCATCGTCGTGTTGTTGTTTTTTTTTGTTTGTTTGTTGCATGTTATGGTGAATGAATTTGTATCTGTGGTAACGTATGTAAATTCACCCATTTTTCTAGCACGCCTTCTTTTTAGTCATTTGTTGTGGAAAATTTAAGCGAAATTAGTAAACAGTAAAGACTTGCAATTTATTTTTCTTTTGCTTGTGCAATAGGTATCTAATAATGTAAATTTTTTAATTAAAAGTTTATTTAAAAGCTTGTATTCAACGATAGAAGTTTCTTAATGAAAGGATAATTGAATATTTAGAATCCAATATTGTGAATTTATTGATCAAAAAATAATAGCTTAGCATGAATTCAAAATCGTGTTGTGTGAATAGATTGAAAGAATCTTCGTTTTTGAAGATAAATTCAGACATCATTATATCTCAATCCCCGCTTAGTTTCGCTCTTAATATTAGGTGCTTGCATGTGTTTTAATCAGCGACATCTGCTGGTAAATATGCGAAGTATTTTAATAAACGACAATGGTTTGGGGGTTTACTAAATTACTATGGCTTTATTTTCATCATTTGTAAGATTTCCATTCAGTATTATTGAGTTATTCAGTGTGTAAAGATTCCCCCCCCCACACACACACACAAGTATGGAACGCTCCAAATCACATTTTGACATTTTGGACATTCATCGCTTTTTTAATTTGATTTGAAGAAATCTGCTTTTGAAGCCCATCAGATATTTTCTTGATGCCCATTTGATACCCATCAGAAACCGATAATTGGGATGTCTTATCCCAATTATAGGTTTTGGTTTCAACGATTTAAGAGTGATGATTCCGACATCAATGACAAAGAACAGTCTAGAGAACCAAATAAATTCGACGCCATTCATTTTCTAGACTTGTTGGACGAAAATGGGAAAAAGTTGTAAAAAAATCAAGGAAACTATTTTGATTGATATATATTGTACCAATGTGTCTCAATAAATGCCTTTTTAAAGTGAAAAAAATAATCAAAATACATGCAATCCCTAAAAAAATGCTACTCTCGATTACTAATGTCACTCGCAAAAGAATCATTTTTTTGTCATTTAATTTCATAAAATTACAAACTGAATTATTATGAAAAAATATATTGTTTATGAATTGTTCACGCCATCACAACAGCACTCGAAGAATGTAGCTAAAAATTCCATTTGAAAAAGATATGTAGTTTATCAAAATACTCTTGAGACTTTTTCATATCAGGATTAAAAATGGAAAACGATTCAAATCCAACTCGGCGGAAAAGAGTTCGACGATCCAGCAACACGCCAGCGAATTCGGTGAGCACTCTCTCCCCCCCTCAAAACACAGCCATCAAAAGAATTTACCTCTCATGGCCGGCTTCACCTTCGTTAAAGCTCGCCCTTAAGTAATTAGTTGGACAAAGCAGCCCCATCTAAAAATTGGAACGCCTCGTGCATGTGAAAATTTCATTCCATCCCGGAAGAAATCCCGGAGGACAGCAGCGACATTTTCTTTACGATGCAGATCACTTTTATCCAGATTTAGGGCTCGTATTTCACAGGCGACATTGGCAAAGAACGCAAATGTGCTCATTTCTAGTCTGAGCCGATTCCCTCGGGGTTGATGCCTTATTAATATCTTTTCGACCCGGTGTTTGTTCTTTGGAAAAGCCTTTGTTTCCGAGTTTTTAAAGAAGCATTTTGTCCGAAAGAAGCACGAGATGGGATCTTCCAGCTCCATTTGCCTCCGCGTGGCCGTTTAAGCGTATTTGTTATTTGCTGATGTACATCTACGAAACAAATTGGTATCTTAATATTGTCTGTTGTGGCGTAATATTCTTACTTTATTCAGTGAGATTTACAGATATCTATTGGTGGAGGATTCTTATAATAGTTCTCAAAGTATAGCAATGGAAAAACGCTGTTGTATGTTTTTTTTATTAGCATTAATGACCTAATATCAGTATTTCTTTTTCATTTACTGTGTAATCACCATTGTGCATTAATTTAGGGTACTAAAGGTAATTTCATTTAAAGTAATTATTTTTAAGTCAGATCATAAAGTTGTGCATAAATGTAATTTAACGGAATAGTAAAATAAATAACGTTAATAAAAGAGGTTCCTTTTTTTTAATTCACACACGAAAAACTGGGAAATAGCTTCTTATAAAGGATTGATTATTTTCCTATGTGTAATAAAATAACTTTCAACGTATAAAATGGAGGATCTTTCCTTTGGAAAAAGCAGTGAAACAGGAAAAATTGTAGACAAAAATGTTTTGCAGGCTGAAAAAAAAAATATTTACCTTCTATCTTTTTTTTTTCAACTCTGAAGATCATATAAATTCTTGTTATGCATTATGTTTTTAATTAACTTAATCAAATAGACGCCAATTAAAATTAAAAACATATTTTATATATATAAAAAAGAAATACCAATATTTTACAAATGCACAATAAAAATCATGATTTATTTTCTCATTACTTATCGTCTGCATCAGAATTTATTTTCTATATCAATAAAAGAATGTTTTTCGCATAGAATATTCTATCTGCAATGCGGGCATATTTTTATATCCGCTGCAAGAGGAAATAGAAATGAATTCTTTTCTATTGTGACGTTGCTACAAAAAAATAATAAATAAAAAGAACTTTCTTCTGGAATTTGGCTAGCAAACGCCATAGCAGTTGGAAAAAGGTAATTGCTTTGCCGCGTCGCCATTTTTTTTTTCTTTTTAATCTCTGAAGTCCTACAACAAAAGAAATATATGTATATTTTTTTCCATTCTAGAGTTGACGTTATGATGTCAACCAGTAAAAATTACCTTATAAATTGAGTGCTCCAAAATTCAGTTGTTATTACAAAGCAAAAGATAAACCTAAAAAAATTTCCTGGAAAAGAAACTAACTAGAGAGCATATATAACTTATGTAACACCGATATAAAGATGATTTACTATCATAATCTTAAAAAAACACTATGGCCATTAAGCTCGGATGCAGTCTCAAAGGGGTATAAATAATAATTAAGTGATGTAAAGATTAGAAGGCTCAATACGTCCATAAACACTATTCTTTTTAATAATAGTGAAACACTGTACCCAAAAAAAAACTCCGGTAGCATTTAAAATGGATCTAAATAACGATTAGGTATGATAAAAATAAGAAAGCTTGAGGCATCCTATCATTCCTTTTACCTTTAGAAATTTTATTTCTTGAAAACTCAACCATAAAAATATTTTTTTAAATACTGTTCTTAAGTTATTTAAACTAAAATCTATCACCATTGTTCAAAGACAATTTCGATCCCAACATAGCTTAATTAAAATAGATGAAAGTTCATTTCTGACATTATACGAGAGGGGTTGTGGAACAGGCCTTGACGTTTTATTGCCTAAACAGGCGGCAAAATTAATACTTTCGCCGGCATCCCAAACATCCACAACACACTGATATGAGTATTTTAAAACAGATAGCAGTTTGGACTCGCAATAGGCTTACTATGTTCACAAACATGTCTAATCTTGCAGAACGTGAATCGAGCCCATAATCTTCCAATTTCGAAATTGAGGTTTTAGCCCAATGCCTTCACGTTTACAAACTAACAAACAAGAAAGAAACACCGCATGAAATCCAGTACACAAAAGGATGTAGAAAATGAGCAAAATAGATTCTGTCAATGTTCATTCTTTGCATTACACTCATGATAGAGGATTGTCCATAACAAAGTTCGGCCCGATATGAAATTCTATACAACTCCATGCCTAATTTGTCTACTAGGCTTTGTAGTTTTTTTAATTGATATTTTTTTTACAATTAGTCAAGAATGTCCTTTAAAGTGAAGGAGGAGCTATTTACTCTTGAAATTAAAGTTTTTATAGGAATAAATTATGAAAATTAAAAGTAATGGCTTTTAAAAATATCAGACATTATAAAGTATATTATTTTTTCAATAACACTCGCTGCTTCTTGGATTTGATTTATGTGGCGAAGATTGAAATTTCAATTGTATCATACACTGAAGCATAGTTTCCTATATTAATTGTTTATTGGATAGAACATTTTTTCATCCTTTTCATAGAAACTTTCTATTGGTACATTGTGAAAATTACCACTATTTTAAATTTCAGAATTTTCTATTTAATTGTATGTTTTGCGATACGTACTGTTTTCAGGTCTGCTTACTGTTAATTTAATTTCATTTATGAATAAACAGTTGAAAAAAAATCAACCTACCGTCACACAAGCATTTCCACGAATTAAAATTTATTTAAATGCTTATATCCAGCGTTTCAAAAGTTTTGGAACTTTGTCTATAATGATTTGGTAAACAAGAATATGCAAACGATTTAAATGTTAACAATAATCCTCTCTTTTTTTCTCTTAACAGTTTTAGTCATTTAATCCTTTTTGAAATATTCTGCATGTTTGAAAAATGCATTAAAATGTGATAAAATATATTAAACTATTGATAATTTTTCTGTTTCCAAATCCATTTATTCACCTATTAAAACATTTTAGATTCATTTTAAGTATAATATTTAGAAAATTTTAAAGCATAGTTTTCTGGTGAATTTATTTATCATTAATTTAAATGCGACATATCATTGCAATGATTCTTTAAATACGCAATTTTTAAGACTTGAATTAGGTTTTATAAATATAATTTTACTTAAAAATCAGATAAGAAGTAATCGAACAATTCAAATTTTCTTAAACATTTTTGTCAAAAAAAAGTAATTTTCAGTCTAGTGATAAGAAATTATTAATAAGACCTAGTTCAAATATTATATGAAACCGAATTCAGTTATATTTCGTTTCGCTAGCTTGATATATCAGGGCGAAGTAACTGTAACTGAGTTCTGACATGTTAGCAGAAGTGACAGACGAATGCCCCTATATCAAAAGATTTTGATATGATGGGACTATTTTGATACAGAAAGTGTGGATTAAAATGTTTCGGAAATGATGCATTTCGATTTTTCATAACACGCGATTACAAATATATCATCAATTAGAAATAGCAGAAAAAAAATCATTTAGGTCAATCTAATATTTCCCAATATTTTTCCAAGCCTGTTATCCCTTTCAGAAAGTGCACTCGTCTGCCGGCGATTAAACGTCAGACACATTTCTAGCACATTGTACATATTTATATCTGTCCGGAAAAGAAAATGTGTTATCTTGATAATTGTTTAAAATGGATGCGATAGTGTAGTGCGGAGATAAATCGCCGATTTTTCTTTTTTAAATCACCAGTCTGTGACAGCCAAACGGATCTATAGAATTCAAACTCGTCAACATTTTACAAAACAGAACATCATTAAAATATCACTCACCTAAACACTCACAAAACAGGGCAGTACTAAATCAACCATTCGTAAAACAAAACATTACCAAAGTTTTGATTTGTGAGTGTTTAGATAAGAACTTCATGTGCTGAAATTACCGTGTTCGAGCTTCAGTCAAATTATGTAAATACTTTTGATACCAAGAATAATCAACACTAGTTTCATATGAGTATAACGAAAGCTTACTTATTGATATAATAACTTATTTAACCTCCTAACTAGATGGCCCATCTTATTTGCGGCGTTAGATAATTAATTTTTTTTCACTTTATTAGAATGTAAGAAACACGTGATATTTACGGTAGGTCCAACTAGAGTCTGAAGCGCCAAGGAATAAACGATTTAGACTAGAAATACCAAATTTAGCTCACAGTTACTTCATGGGTAGTAGGTGAAGTTAATGAAAAAGATTTTCAAATTTTTATTGGATTTCTAATTAACTAAAAATAAATTGAGATTTCAGCATTTTTTCACTATATTCTCAGAGCATATAATAGAAGGAGAAAGGGCATTTTTATAATATTTTTTTAATTATTTTCAATTACCCAAATTTTATTTTTATACAGTTTTTCTCAAATTCTGATAATTTTTTTAAAATTAATTTTTAGCATAATTCGTAGCATAACTTTTGTAATCGTCTGAGAATTCGGACACGAAATTTTGACGAATATCCACGTTTTAGACCTCCCTGAATTCGAAAAACACAGTTTTGGAAAATGTCTGTCTGTTTTTTACAAAGGTTTGGTTTGGTTTAGTTATATTAACGTCCCGTTTGAAGCAACACTAGGGCTATTTTGGGACGGACCTCGTAATTTTGAACCGGGGTCAGATGACGAGGACGACACCTGAGCTGGCACCCCCCTCTCCACACCACACCAGCGGGAGGACATTTGGTCAGAACGGATTTAACGTGCAATAGACCCCCTTACACGACGGTTCTTCGGTGGAATCGGGTCTCGAACCTGAAACCCTCCGGTTCCGAAGCCGAGACCTTACCACCAGGCCACCGCGGCCGCATTTTACAAAGATAGCATAAAAACGCTTTCGCCCAGACGAATGAAGTTTAGTACATGGTTTTTGTTTCATATTTGTAGATTTGTCAAATTTAGAGCAAAATCTATTCAGAGGAAGTCTGTCTGTCCGGTTATTCGAATATAAGTTAACATGATAACTACAAAACGAATAAAGCTAGATGAATAAAATTCGATGCGCAGATTCAACGTCTATGTCATAGACATCTGTCAAATTTTGAACCATATTCAAGATGGAGTTGAAAGTCTATCAATCTATACCTTCAGAAGCATGTGTGAAGTTGAGGTTCGAACTCGCCAAGTTAGGGTTCGTAGCCGAGTAACAAAGCCACTGAACAAAAGTGTATACTCGTGTCCAGAAGTTGTTATCTGACTTTTATGAAGTTACCACCACAATACTCTCCCACCAGTGAGTCGGTGGAGTTTGTCGCGCCAGTATGGCGAGCGACGAACGTGATTATCGCGCCAGGCGTTATGGCGAAAGACGAACGTTGTTATCGCGCCAAGCATTATGGCGGGCGACGTTGAGCGTGTGTGAGTGGTTGCTACCGGTAGATAGAGCCACGACAGCTGAACGAAGGATGCTGTTGTTCAGAACCAGGGTCACCAATGTGCAAGTTGAGGTTCGAACTCGTAACGTTAGGGTTCGTAGCCGAGTAACAAAGCCACTAGACAAAAGTGTACACTCATGTCCGGAAGTTGTTATCTGACTTTTATGAAGTTACCACCCCACATGTAAACACGATAGCTCAAAATCGTAATGACTTCAATTTTGGTATTCTATTTTGTGACTACAATTGTAGTTTTGTGTTTAGTTTAAAATTTTAATTGATTGAGAAGAAACGCCTCTAAAACACAAATCCACCTTTATTCGAGAGAATACGAGGAAGTTTTGGGGAGACCACTCTAGATGGTGATTGTTATGATTAAACTAAGTACAAAATAATTTTTTCTTCCCTAAGAACAACTGTATTAGAGTGTTTCGAGCAATTTTTTCACCACGCGCGTCGCATAATTAAAGCCTTTATCTTGAGAAAATATTTTAGTTTCTGGATTGGCAACACCCTGTGCTGAAGAAAGTAGCTAGCATGAGAAAATCTTTATGATCAGAAGCAAATTGTATCATAAAATATAGTATTCCATCCATTTATTGTTTCTGTTTACTTAATATACGTCACCCCTGAGCAATAGCTTCAAACTCGATCCAATACTTAGAGAAAGTTAGAGGAACTTTATTAAGAGAGTGCGAAAAGAAAGAGAAATATGGCGGACAAAATTATCCCTCGCGGAAGCATTTATTGTTTTGGTGCTTATGTGGTATTTTAAGCAAAGCAAATATGGCCAGCTAGAGAAATAACGATGCTTTGATATTTTAGTGAATCATATGTTACGGAAAATAATATAAACTAACCACAAAATGAAAATGAAAGAAATAAATGACATTAAATAAATTTTAGTTTAATTAGTAAATAGTAAATAAATAAATTTTAATGCAGGAGTAATCTCCTTTCAAATTTCTTGTATATTATTGCAACATGGGGTGTTTTATGATGCAAAGAACAGAGAAGAAAACAAAATATCGGAATGTCTTCCTATACAGAGGGTGTTTCAAATTTTGATTAAAATCTAAAAATTTTAGAGAATTATGATAGTTGATGAGAGAATACAAATTTCATTTCTATAAATATTCAAATTTCAAAATTTAATTGAATATACTTTAATTTCTCTGGAGCTTGGTAAAGTTTGAAAGATTTTAAACATTATATTTTTATACAAATCTTATATCGTAAAAGATGTCAATTGATAAAATATTTCTCTTACTTCAACCATGAACACACAAAGTTCAAGCTTCTATCTATAACATTTGTAGAGTCATGCCTATTTCTATGTTTAGAAGGATTTTTTCAAATTTAGATGAAAATATTCATTTTAAAAATTCAAATTAATTAATTGCATTAAATTTATCATAAGTAAATATTTAGTCAAGTATTGCGTCGTTTCATAATTATAAATTCGAAGGGAAACGGATTAAGAGAATAAAATATTATTCTACTACAAATTTTCGCAGCTCGAAATTCTTTCTTTTTTGATTTTAACACACAAATATAAAACAAGCTCTATAAAGGAAACTATTAGCTTAAATCTTTACTATAAAAACTTGAAGAAATATTATCGCTATCATAACTTACTTAAAAATAACCCGATTAATTATGAAAATTCTCATTAGATATTTTAGCTAATCCTGTGAAAAATTCAACTGACAAATCTTAATATTTTTTTGTATTTAAATGCATATAAATTACACATTTTTTCAACTTTTTAGGACTAAAACAATTTATTTAAGCTAATTGTTTTTCTACACTAAACCTCATCTCTAGCTCAATTTCCCCTTCTTCTCAAATTCTAAATTACAATCATTAGTCTAACATTAATCCTTTATGTTCTCGGTATATATTCTTACCACCTTTGAAATATTTTTATTAGGGCTCAAGTAAGTATTTTAAAATGATAAATACGGTAATAAGATGCTTAAAACTCGATTAAACTAATTTAATAGCTTTCAAATGCATTAAGTATGTAATTAAATGCCATTTAAATTCAAAAGTAGTAAATATACCAAGCACTGCCCGTTCACGATATAACTATTTTCGTAGTGACATTAAGTTCCAGCATTTGTCGTTAAATTTTAACTCCGGAAAGAGTCTTCAGACATGAAATGCCACTTTATTGTGTTCCATGTTTTTATGATATTTTTATATTTAATTATCATTATTCGTTATTGAGCTTATTTAATTTAAATTTAGCATTCATTTTTGAAAAGAAATAAAATCTATTGATGTAGTTGGAATTTCTAAAAATTCCGAATCTTCCTGTTAAGGATTTTATGCATATTTTGACTTCAATTTTGATGTATTGATTATCTGAATAATGTAATTTACGGCATTTTAGTTTATTTCTTAAGGAAAAGCGTGGCTAAGATGTTAATAAAGTTGCATCAGATAGCAACAGTTTTATTTTCATGCAATGTAGCAATCCGCCCAGTCAGCTTAATAAACGCAAAATGAGCTTCAAACTTTAATGTAAGATATTGCTGAATTTGAATTCTACGATTTCAAACTAAAAAAATAAGCAAAGTTGTTTTAAATTGCCTAAATTGAGTGGTAAGTATATATATTGAATAAGTATACAAATGATGGCAAGCATTAAAGCGCTTCGTAAGCATTAAAATATAATAATAGCCACTAGTTTTTTTATAAATAGCAATGTATATATTCTGGTAGTATGTGTTAGCTTTATTGAAGTTCTGTAATTCTTGAATTTTTTTTCAAAAGAGGAAAACATTGAACTTATCAGATTTTCAAAGAGGCCAAATTGTAGGAGCCCGTCTAGCTGGAGCAAGTGTGATCGAAACATCCCGACTTTTAGGCGTTTTTAGAGTTACGGTGTCTAAAGTCATGACAGTGTACACATAGTGCTGTAAGACAAGCTCGGCACAGCAAAATAGCGGGCGGAAAGAGAAGCTCAGGGAAAGAGACCGACGGGTATTGAAGCGGATTGTAATGTCTAAAAAGCGAACAACTGCAGCAAAAGTGACAGCAGAGTTCAATACCCATCTGGATTCTCCAGTGCCAGTGATCACAGTTAGGAGGCACCTTCATAAACAGAACATTTATGGCAGAGCAGCAATTCCCAAGCCACTTGTCACAGATGTTAATGGTAAACGCCGCCTACAGTTATTTCATAAATTAAAAAAGCAAATCAACAAACTTTTGATGTTTTAGTATTTAAATCATCAGTTTATCATGATATAAACCTAAAAAATTTTATTTGTCAATGCCCCTATATTATGCCCAATAAAGGGTTAATGAAAGTATTTTCATTAATGAAAACAACAATATTAATTTCTTGTAACAGAAATATCTTATAATTTTATTATTTGAAGGTATTATATGCAAATAAATGCAAATAATGCAATAATATTAATAATAATGCAATAATGTAATATGCAAATAAAAGTAACATTAATTTTTTGTAACAGTAACATTTTATAATTTTATTAATAGAATTTATTATATGCTTTTTCATGAATTTCTTTCGAAGAAACATTACTCATTTAAAGAAATATAGAATAAAACTTCCTTTAAAATTTAATTCAAATATCCATTATGAATTTTAAAATGTGTCTGAAAAATATAAGAGCTTTAACGAAGAACTAGCATTAGGAACTTTTATTTGGTAAAACACTCGTAAATGCTCTTGCCGACAGACGCATAAAACTCTACTTCAACGCGAGCAAAAGAATAATTTGCAAACTTCTTTGTAATAAAAACAGTACTGGAAATTTCAGCTACTTGAAAGAAGCGCTTTCTCACAAACCGATGGAAAACTTTGAAACATTAACTTACTGAACGACTTCAAAAAATAACTGTCTTCGGTACTTCTTACGAAATCACTTTAGAAAGAATTACTGCTCAAATAAATAAAATAATGAATAAATTAGAATGTCTCTTTTCAAAAAAAAATTCTTAAAAATGGCTGCATTAATTAAGTTTGCATGAAGAATTTTAGAGGAGTCCAGCTGCACCATTCATATCAATCATTAGCTCTTTTTTAAATTCCTTCGTTTAGATTCTTTCATAAATTTAAAAAAAAAAAACCTTTTTCTTATCTTATTTCTACGAATTCTATCACGGAATATCGGCTTTTATTTTCATTTCTGAACTTTTTTGAAATCCATCCTTATTATTTTTAGCCTTCATTTGCTTTTGAATCTTCCCTGTTGAAATTATTATTTGTTAATAAAAAAGTAAAAACTTAAAATAAAAACTTAAAATACTTCATATTTAACATTTTCATTCATTAAAAATAAATCCTTTTTGTAATGAATAAAATTATTCGTTCATTATTAGTTGTAACCCTATCCTATCACCATCTAATATAAAATTAGATTTATATGAACCATGATTCAGCATTTCATTGTGCAATTCTTTGCATGATTTTAGATTTACAAAAATTGTGAAATATATTGAAAGCTTAAATAGTTAATATGGAATAAAAACTGTCTTATCAGAATTTTTTTAGATTAGATAAAAAATGATCGTGTATGGTTAATAGGAAAAAAATATCAGTTTCATGCACAAACATCTGCTTTACTTTTGTTTCATTTCAACGGTGTTTTTCACTTAAAACATAAATAAAATTTTGATGACTCCTCAAGAAGGATGAAAATGACAGCATTTTGGTATGAATTAAAATTCCGTGGAATATCTTCAGTTCTATTTAATGGAAATAACTGAAATGTTGAACTATTTCCAATCTTTTTGAGTGATGTCTGGTTTCTTATGTGCTTCCATTCAATTGTTTTCCAAATATAAATTTTAATAATTAATTTAAATTTAAAAACATTATTTCATATTTGGAAAGTTGACAACTTTTATTTGGTTAAATGCCTATTTTCTATGGAAAAAAGAATATTTTAATCATACATAGTGATATGTCGAAAAAGTGGAAGGCTTTATTTCTAATTAGGGCATTTCAAATTCAACTATTCATAATTCAGCATTCATTGAATTATGAGTTACCTCGAAACGGGGCAGGATATTGCGCATTCGAGTATATTTAACCAGAAGAATTTGAATTTTTATTCAAAATCATGTGTTGACTATTTAAAAAATTGAGTTGTTACAAATTTTAATATGGAAATGACCTTTTGTGTAAACAAAAATTACAAGCTATTTAAAGATCGTTTTCCATAGGAGAACAGAAAGTTTCTGTTTGGATATATGATATCTAGGTCCTGTGTAACAAAAAGTATCCAAATAATTTTTTGACTAAATGTTTCATCCAATGTGCCATGATTAAGTTTATTGCTAATGAAGGGAGCCAAAAATAAATAACCGCAGGTGTGACTGATAAAGATGAGAGATCTAAATGACTTTAAAGGGAAACCATTTTTCATTTCCCAGTCAAAATCCCCATTTCAAAGATTCTTAGAGACTTCGTTTACAAGTATTTGAAGATTTATCTTAAGAAAACAAAGTGAGGAGCAACGAAGTGAAATAAATGGAGATTCTGAACTGGAAGTCAGTAACAAGACACAGTGTTTTTCCAATCGAAATTTCATTAAATTTTTAGCTAACATGCTAACATAACTAGCTATTTTCTTCGGAATTTAATATGTCGCACTACAATTTACTTTTGCATATTTAAAAGTTTAATTATATTTAAGATCAAATGTGGCGTAACTTCAGGCAGTTTGAACACTAGAGGGAGCAGGTTTACTCGGCTCTGAAACAAAAACTGTTTCAAAGCCTTTCTGGATCTTCTAATTTAAATGAGGAATAATGATTATTTTATTAATAATACAATTTCTCCAACAAATAGTATCTTTGGTTTGTGATTTAAGCTTTAATAAACCTGTCTCCTACTTGTTAAGACAAACGCATTCTCTCTCTCTCTCTCTCTCTCTCTGTGTGTGTGTGTGTGATTTGAATTAAAACATGTAACATGTAAAGAAGAACATGTAAAGAAGAACATTTAGTCATAAAATTGTAACTTAATCAGGCACGATATAAAAAAAAGAAAATTTACACCAGCACTTATATAAAAAGAATTATTTTCAATTCCAGTGTAAAGAATTTTTTTTTCTTAAACCATTATCACTGTTTAGGAAAACTAAGAAAATATGAAGAAATCTTTTTTAAATATTTCATTTAAAATCATATAATCATTTCATTTAGAATCATTTTTCACAAGCACATAAGTTTTCATAGAACTAAAATATATCTGAAAATTTGGTTTCCCGGTGCTTAAACTCATCACCTGTTGCTTTCACGCAGAAAAATAACTTAATCTCAACCCGGGAGTCACTTGAACCCAAAATTAATCTAATGTTAAATATTTATTCATTTAATCTAATTTATTATTATAGCTCTCAAAAACACCTAGTCTTAGAAAATAACTCAAAAATAGTAAGAAGATAACTTATTAGTAAAATTAATGTTTAAGATTATCGTTTGGCAATAAATGTAAAAAGAATATATATACATATTTATTGGGATTTAAGTAATACTTCAGTTATGGTCACTAAAAACGAAATACAATTGTACAGATTAAAAATAAACAGTATAGCTGAATACAGACTAAAAGGAGGCGTCTCTTATGCATTTTATGTATTATTTTAACAATTTGATCCTTCTGTGAGCCATACATCACACAGAAAAATAATTCGAAGCATAACTGAGCTCCACGTTTTCGACAGAGGTTCTGTAACTGGAGATTGCTATTGTCAGGAGGTGATCCTTTCCCATGTGCGTCTGTTCCGAGGTGCCATTGGATCAGACTTCGTTTTTATGGATGACAATGCACGGCCACACAGGACTCATGCTGTTGAGGAGCTCCTGGAAAGTGAAGATATCACTCTAATGGATTGGCCGGCGGGCTCCCCTGATTTAAATCCGATAGAACATGTGTGGGATGCTTTGGGGAGACGCCTTGCGGCACGATCATATCCTCCTGGGAACACCCGACAACTTAAACAGATGCTGATTGAGGAATGGGCACTCTTACCTCAAGAACTGTTGGACAATCTGGTGTGCTGAGTATGGGGAGACGGTGCGAAGCAACCATTGCAGTAAGGGGAGGGCATATCCCGTACTAAGGAACATCTGCTTGCTGTTCTTCCTCTTGGACAGACAATCATGTGTAACGATACTATGAGTTCAATAAAGCCTTTTTTTTTTGTTTGATTCTATACTGTATGCATTGTATTCATTTCTGCGCAACTATGCTTTCGTCATTCTTTCAAAACAAAATCCTGTATCTCATTTCTGAATTTCATGTCTCTCAGATGATTTCTCGTGAAGTTATGGCAAAAAACATACCTGTTGCTTAAGTTTTGCACACCAGTGTAAATTCAATTGTTTAAAGTCGAATTGCTCCAAAAAAATTAATTCATATCTCTTTACCACTCAATAGATATTTTTAACAATCAAAATTAAGAAAATAAATAATAAATAAATAAATAAATGTGCCTTAGTGGAGGGTTAATAGCGGTATTCAATCAGAATCAAATACATAGATTTCAAACAACATATTTGATAGCTAAAATTTTCGTAATACAGTTTAATAAGTGCAGATGAACGTCAATCAGCGATTGATAATAAATGCAAAACTTAGAAAAATGAATTCACTTCCAACACCTTTTGAAACCATCATGAGATAATATGGACGAATTTCGATGAACGCCCATTCAGTCAATCCATCGCATGAAATCAATTCACTCAACACAAAGAAGAAACATTAGAAATGCTATGAGTAATTTCAAGTCTATCCTATGACCTTGTGTATCGAATGGGCAAAGAAAAATTATCAATTCTGCACCGCATGCGATGAACCGAAACATTTTTTCAATTGCAAAAATATAAAAAAACGTGTTTTTTCGTGTATTATTTAAAAGATTTTATTAAAAAAAATTTCCGATTTATTTGACTTTCAAAAGAATTTATATATTTCATAAAACCAGCATTCACTGCTCACAAGAATTAGACTATATTACAAAAGTGAATATGAAATTGTATAAAAGGAAGTACTTCTAATGTTTCTTTATTGAACAAGAATATCAATAAAGCAAACGATCGATCATAGAAAGTTGTTTTGGTTAAGCAAATGAAATCCGAACTCAGTTATTGTGATTGAGTAGCAAGTGAGGATGAAAACCAACTTGACAGATTGGAACGACATAAATTCACTCTTCGGATGGATGGAGGGTCACTTGAGATGGTCACCGAAGAGGCATAGACAGTGTTCAGTAATTCTTGTGAGATCCTGTGCCATCCTTGCTCTGGGGCAATTTCCAACTCAAGAAGTGTGGTAAATGGCACTGGACTGTTTGTTAGAACAAGTTATTTCATAAAAAAAAGGCCTATACTTGTCTCTTTACTTTCTCATATACGTAATATATAGAGAAAATGTTTCCAACGCTAAAAAGATTGCACCATGGAATTTTGGCGTATATCCAAGTTTAAGAAATATATGAGTGCGAAAAATATATTTTTAGAAGTATGTCTGTCCTACTGTGAATACGATAAATCTAACACGTTTTCAGCTAAACAGATGAAATTTTGTATATGGCTTTACCTGAAGTTTTAGAGTTCTTATTAGATTGTGAACAAAATCCATTATATACTGTCTGTTTATACGAAGCCATGTGAATCTAATAGTTTCAAAATGTAAAGAGCTAGATAGATAAAATTTTGTACATAATTGTAGCATTTAAATGTATATCCATATCAAACTTTGAATCAAATATATCAGCTTTCTGCCATTATGTACATTTTTATGCATGTAAACACGATAACATGAAAACGCAATGAGTTAGATAAATGAAATTTGGAATTCTGCCGTTTAACGAGGTCATTTCTGGAGTGATGAAGTTCGAAAATATTAGTCGACTAATAACAGTAACCGAAAATTTCTTAGAAAAAAAGGACATGCATCTTCGCAAGGATATCTATAATTTATTTTTAAAATAACAATTACAAGAATTCATTAATTATTGCTTATCGTCAATTATTCCTTTGAAGTTCGCTTATATACTGTGTGCAGTTGTGTGTGTGTGTGTGTGTGTGTGTGTATGTATATATATATATTATTTTGAATAATTCTATATGTCACGTTCGCAAAATACCATTTGACATAATTATGCAATAACAAAATCTTCCTACTGGAATCGTCTATATTTATTGTTTTATTGTTTGGTTTTGTCCACAAAAAACTCATTTTTTCAAAAATTTTCTACGAATTTTTAACTGTCCACAGTACTGCGTTGGCTCATTTTAGATAATCGCTCATACTGTTAAGGTTTTCAATTTTTTTCTTCAACATTCAAATCGGCAATTTTTTTTTCATTTATTTTGTTTCGTAATTCAATTGCATGCAACGACTTTTCAATAGATTTCAAGCTATACCTGGCAACCTTGTTGTCCCTTCAAATCAATTCAGACAAAAGGATCTTTACACAGTCTAGGGTTTGCAATACCGGTATACCGGGATACCGAATACTAGTATTTTGAGCCATTTGTACAATTTTTAATACCGGTATTCATAAGGTTAAATTCCGTTTTTTCGGTATTGATTAGAAATTTTTTAAATTGTCTCCACTATATGTTCAGGGATTGCCAACATAGCAAAATTGTATACGTTTTTGTTTTTATGTCTCCCTAAGGGCGAAATTAATTAGACTGTGGATACTAAGTTGCATCATACAATCAAGAGAAGTGATAAAATACTAGTGTGTGAATCATCCAAGGAGGCGAGTCAAAACTATCATATTACAGCTCCGAGCGATACTGCACACGCGCAGGATTCGTAGTCTGATATATTCGTATCTGTGAGAAAACAAGATTGTAGTTGTGAAGAAAGGTGTAATATTTCGATATTTTTTTAATTGATGAATTTGTTATTCACATTGTATTTACATATCATACTTTAGGGTTCAAAATATTTTTCAGAATTATTATATATATATATTCATAAATAATAACCCATAATAATGAATAAGAATAACTTTAAAGAACATAAAAAAAATCAGTTGATAATACTTCGGTTTGGTTTCATTATTTTTATGATGAAAAGAATATGGTGGCACAATGTAAAAAAATGCTCAAGAGTTATTAAAGTGAACGGAAGAAGTAGAAGCGGACTCCATACACATTTGAAAACGAAACATGATACAAATTTCTTAAAGAGGAAAGAATCTAATTGCGATGGAGATACAAATTTAAGCACAGTTTCTAAGCCCAAGCCATCAGAAATTTTAGATTATTTTGAAAAAAAAAGATGATTTGGATGAAATTATAAGTAAAATGACAGCATTAGATGGTTTGCCATTTCGAGTGTTTTGCACTTCTACTGAATTAAGAAAATCACTATCCGCCAGAGGTTTTAAAAATCTACCAACATCCATTAGCACTATAATAAGGTGTTATAATACATCTATACAGTAACGGTGTTCGCATCTTTGAAACACGAGCTAATACAATTAAACGTAAATGGTGAAAATTTTAGTCTTACATTTTATGAATGGACAAGTGTAAGAAATAATAGCTATTTAAATATAAATATTCATTGAGAAAAAAAATTGGAATATAGGACTTACACGTGTCTCGGGAAGTATGCTAACCGAAAAATGCGTGGAAGTGCTTAAATCTAAATTAGCGAAACATGGATTATCCCTGAAAGAAGATATTGTATCCATAACGACTGATGGAGCAACAGTTATGAAAAAAGCTGTAAAGTTTATTGGTACAAATCAGCAATTGTGCTATATTCATGAAATTCAATTAGGAGTAATAGATGTATTATACCAAAAAAATAAAGAACAGAAGAATCCAAATATTGTGGATATAGAAACTTCGGATTCCGCCTTTGAAAAGAGTGGGAATGAGAATGACATTGGCAATGAAGATAATGGCAATGTAATTGTTGAAGAAGATATTGCTAATGAGGATAAAATATTAACTAATTAAGAATTGCTTTCTATAATTTATAAAGTTCGAAAAATTGTTAAGATATTTAAACGTTCCCCTACAAAAAATGCCATATTACAAAAATATATACTAATTGAAAATAAACCAGAATATAAGTTAATATTAGATTTTAAAATTTGTTGGAATAGTTTACACCTAATGATGGAGCGATTTTTGAAACTGAGAAATCCAATCCAAAAAGCAATAATCGACTCAAAGCTGCAAATTAATTTTTCAGATAATGAATTTGACTTAATATCCAGAACTGTATCAGCTCTACTTCCAATAAAACTGGTTGCTGAGGCCTTATGCCGGAGAGATTCTAATTTATTAACAGCTAATGCAACAATAAATTTCATGTTGCAGTCACTGAAAGAACAGCACACATCACTATCTGAAGAATTATATATTACATTGGAAAATCGCACAGAAGAAAAGCATACCGAAATAGAAAATGTCTTACGGTATTTACATAATTATAATGATTTTAAAAATGAAAATGAAAAAGAAGAAAAGAGACTAACCAATTCAAATCTGATCAAGTTTATGGTAAAACTTTTTAAACACAAACCTATCCACATTCAAAAGAATTCGGTACTGTTATCAAAGATTATGATGACACTAATGTCGATAGTGAAAAATAATTGTCTCTTGAACAAAAATTAGAATTAGCGATAAATAAAAAAATTTCAACAAACCAAAATACAATACAGAAATCAGCTATATCCAAAACCATCCGACGAGAAATCGATTTATTTGAAGATGAGGGATTAAGAGATAAATACTTGAAAGGAGTATATCGCGCATTGCTATCAGTACCACCAACTAGCGTAGATGCCGAAAGAGCATTTTCGACAGCTGGTAATTTTTGCACAAAATTACGTTCCAGGATAATGACAGTGCAATTGATGCACTCATATTTCAAAAATTTGTAATAATACCACAGACTGAATAGTGATATTTACACTTTTTTGTGATTTAAATAAATAAGGTGTTCCTTTTACTTTTTTGTGATTCTTTATATACTGTTACAAATTATTTTTTTGTGATATTTACACTGTCTAATAAAACTGTCAAATAAAACAAAGAAACAACTATGTTTTCTTCCTTTTTAAAAATTTCTACTACCGGTATTAAAACCGGTATGCCAGTATTGAGATCTAAAAAATACCGAATATCAGTATTGAACTTTTGGTCCGATATTGCAATCCTTAATCCAGCCCTTTGGAAAAACGATTCCCAGATTATTCTTTACATATGGAGGAAGAAATACCATGAACGTCAGTCGCTAATGCTGGTCTAAAATGATGGATCGGCCAGTTTTTTTTACTTTAAAACTGCTAACATTAAACGACTAATTTTAAACGTTGAAGTCCGAACACCGTTAATGTGCAGGTTACCTACCTAATCTTCAGATAATCTGATTTGCTCAGTTAAAATGCGGAATCAAGAGTTTTCCGCATTTTAACTAGGTAATGTGCACATTAGCGGCTTTCGTATCGTTAACGTTCAAAAGTTTGTTTCAGTCTGTAGACAGAGCATATTTCAGCTGTGGTCCTTAGTAAAACAGAGGATGGATTTTGTACACTTGGTACTAAATGGGTATTTTAAAACAAATGTATGCAACAATTTAAAACAATTGCAAAGACAATTTTTTAACGATAGAAGATGTCCCTGCTTTAGAAATATCTTAATTTCAAACAGCAATAAAACAATCCCTTGGGCAGGGTTACAAAAGTTGTGACTGCAAATCTAAATGCTCTACAAATAGGAGTGCTTGTTGCAAAAATCAATTACTGTGCAATTCAAAGTGTCACCAATCTTTATTTTGTACTATAAGCAAGCATAATTTTATCATATGTTTCGCAAATTCATTTCCTTAATTGTAACAATATGTTAAACTATTTGATCCTTTGTACTATAGTTTTTAAATGAATGGATGATTGATTCTGTTGATTGTTCGATTGTATTAATGTGATTCTTTAGGTATCAAAAAAATAAGTAAACAACATTTAATTTAAACGCACAGAAACATTGCTGTCGTTTCAGAAAAAATCTCATTTTCACTTTAACGAAGACCTAGTAGGTAATGTGCAGATTAATTTGAGAAATAAAACAATTTGCCACACTTTAAAGGATAACCCTAGTCAATCTATAGGTTAACTGGTTTTTGCACTTTAGCGGTAACAGATATAATCGTACTAAACGAATATTTTTGTGTGCGCTGAAATATGTCTGTTCGAAACCAAAGAAGTTTAATAACATAAAATGAATGAACATTAACCGCGATCACTTTAAACAGAATCCACTTTATACAACATTGTTATTATTAAAAATGCAGTTCTATAAAAATGTGTTTCAATTGGTCGAAATTGGTTTATTCAATTGGTATATTACAAAGCATAAAATGCTCATATGCGGAGCTCTAAAAACCAAAATCTGAGTACTCTTGGCATTCACGGACTTGTACTCAATTTTTATGCAGAGAAGGCCGGGGAAAATCTGAATCTTGAGCAAGAAAGTTTAGGAGAAACAACAACTTTTGATCTCCTAATTTTTCAGAACTATATAATTGCAACGATGCAAATATATTTTGTTAAAATTATTTGTTTATCTTTAAAAAAAAGAGTGTTTTTAATGGATTTAATTTTTTTTCATGTACCTAATCATCCTGTTCTATGCAAGATTTTCCATACATTTTCAGAAAGTCTCGTGATATTCCTTCTTCGATAGGAATTCGGTGCTTATTTCCAGTCTTAAAACTGAATCGTTAACTATCATTTCAATTCAGAAAAGAATATTTTCAAAAAGATTTTTTTTAAAAGTTGAGAAACACCATTAGAAGTAATCAAGTAGTTCGGTTTCTACAAAATTTTAAATAATTATGAATATCAATATGACGGAATAATGCTTTAATATTTTAAAGCGAAAAATATTTTTCCTTATACAACGTATCACCAAACAGAATTGCGACAAATTGCCTACCAGTTATTACAAAGCTCAGTCCCTTAAGGGAGATGAAAATAAAGAATTTCTTTTTTTAAATTTTTTCACCAATTGTTTTTGTTTTTATCTGTTTCTTTTCGAACTTCTCCATTATGTTTATTCTAGTAAAAACCCTTTCATTTTTATAGACGTAATTATTTTAAACGACGCTGACATTTTTGAATTGCATTTTTTAAAAAGGATAAAAATTAAGGTAGCTTCTATATACGAATATAGGAAAGACGGATAAATCCCATTTAATTGGGACTTAAGATATCTTTTTATATTTTGTCAAAACAAATATTTATTTATTATATATAAAATTTAAATATATATTATGCTGACATTAAATCGTTTATTTTCTTTCTTACAATAGTATTTTTTCCATTTCTATTAAAATAAATAATTTTATCTTGTTTGATTCGCATATTAAGATGAATAATAAGTAATTATTTCGAAATATAAAATATAATGCTATACGATTGTGACTCACAATCCTATGGGAGCGCCCTTTGAAGAAAGCATGAACTAAGAAGTAAGGGATTATGACCTAAAAAAAGAATCTTGAAGACTAACTTTTCAAACCAATAGAATCAAAAGATATACACCATTATTCCTAGAAATTAAAACGTTCATAATAACTTGCAAATTAAATAATAATCTGTTACTTATTTAAATAATTTACATTAAAATATCTATTTATTTTTTTTACTGAGAAAAATGACAAATTAAACAAAAACAAATGAAAGAGGAATGCTAGTAAAATTGATAAAAAAAAATCTTGTGTAGATTAAATTCTAAGGAACTGCTGCAATGTGTTCAAAGTAATTAAACAATTTATATGCTTAGAAAAAGTTTTAGTTTGTAAACTGAATGTTCTCTACATTATGAGTTCCAATCAACAGCAATTACACACAAAGAAGAATTTTTTTTAAAAATCATTCAAATTTTGTGAAAATTGCACTAGATAGATAAAAGCAATTACTTTTTATGAAATCTAAATTGTTACTATCATAGAAATAAAGCTATCCAAATTCTTTAGTGCATATAAAGGATCGGAAATCGAAATTTCCACCATTAGTAATTAACTCATCGACGATCAAAATTTTTCTTAAAAAAAGGAAATTGGGAACAAAGAAACTGATATATATATATTTTATATGGTAATCAGTGTTTTATCCTATAATAGATTTGAAGTAATCCACATTTTTTTTTTTTTTCGTTAGCTATTATCATAAAAATCAAGAGAAAATATTTGGCGCAAAGCTTAGAAGTAGTTTACAAGATAAAAAATATCTTTTTAACGTCGCATTTTAGAATTTATAATCATAGACTACACGATAAATATAGAATTAACATTTAGAAGAAACAACATCCTTCAGAAGTCAAATTCATAATGGCACATTCAACAAGTTGTTTCAACTCTACAAGTTACAAGCCCAAACGAAATTTTTAAAAAAGTGATCAAAAATTTCCTACTTAGCATATATTTCGTAAATCCATTTCTTTTCGGCATTCTTCCCACAAGTTTCCGAAGCACATAGCAATCAATTCCGAGCCAGCCCGAAGAAAACCGAATGCCAGGGCTTCGGAGATAAATTCGGAATGAACCACTCGCCTCGGCAGCCAGAGCACCTATTACGGAATAGTTGCAATAGGCGCTGCCCGGAATAGGTCACGTGACAGCTCTGGCGCGGAAGGAAGGAAGTTTGCCCGGAACGCTTAAAACTGCCCCTAAAAGAGGAAGCACGGACATTCCGAAACTACCCTGCTCACCGGCACTGAGCGATGAATTAATAAAACGTTTTTTTCGAAATCGTCTGCAGCCAGCTAAAGCATTCGATAAAGATAGTTTGGTTTTCATCTTTAGCGCCAAAGCGAAAAAAAGGAACTGTTAGGAATGTTATTCCGTAACTATTTACTAGAAAATTGGATAGCAATTTTTCTATCGCTGGAACGCTTTTATTCTCTGATATTCTCACTTTTTTTTTCTTTTTCTTTTTCCAAATGCTTTTGTTCTCCTACTATGTCGTTTCTGGTAGGTATTCGATGTCTCACTGTTGATCCGATATTGAAAGGAAAAGGATCAAAGGGAAACAATGTTGCTCCTTCTAGATCAGTGGTAAAGTTTCTTCTTTTCTTTTGTGCAATTTGTCAAGAAATAAAGACTTGGAATATACCGGAAAGAATTGATTTCGGTTCCAATGCTTGCAAACCTACTATTTTTTTAAAATAAGCAATTGATAAGGATATTTAAAATATTATTTATGTTGCATGAGATATTTTTATGCAAATAATTATTAATAAGCGTTAAAAAAGACATTCATTTAATCATACTCCTTTCTCCTCCTGTATGTCTTAATTAGTCTTTATTTTTGAGCATTTTCTACTGTAATATCCTCGAACATTTCTTCCATGCAATCCACCGAGAAGTAAAGTTTGGAGTTTTATGCATAATAAAGATAAAATTCTTATAACATTTTATTCCATTTTTTTAATAATATTAGTTACACATCCTACTTAAAGAAAACAGCATTAAAATAATTTCTCTTCAACGTGTGGCGAAATTTAACGCTTTCTCATTAAGGTACTCAGTTATTGAAACTTAAAAAAAAAAGAAACAATTTCGGCGCAATCCTTTTCATGGAGCTATTTTTAAAAAATGAGGTTTAAATGAGGATATATATAATATCATATTGAAAGTAAATTCCGTATTCCAATATTTATTATTGATATACGCCTAAGCGGAATGCATTCTTCCTTTAAGTTCTATGTTCGTGACTATATTAACTATTCTATTGCTTTAGGATTTAAGATATCCTGCTTAAAGATAAGAACAACCATGTTCAAAACAAAGTTTCATCAGGCAAAACATATAAAATCGTATAGTTTAGATACACTGACGTGATTGTTAATAAAGAGTATAGTGGAATCGTTATATGCCTTCTTGAAAATGATAAGTAACCATCTCAATTACAGAAAACTTCCTCTAAAACTACAGCAAAACAAATATGAAATGTTTCGTATGACGCAAAATTTTCAAGCGATTGCGGGGAATAAAGGGGCAGTGCAAAATTTCGGCAAAAATTCAACAGTGATAAGTCAACTTTTGCCAACTAATCCAATTGTGTATAACAACTTTTTCTAAAAATCGATACTTTCTCGATACCCTCGCACCCGTGCTAAAAGTTGGGAGCATCATGTTATTTTTTTAAAATTCCTTTACTCCATTGTTAGAGACTTGGTTTTGGTTTGGTTTTAGTTATATTAACGTCCCGTTTGGAGCAACACTTGGGCTATTTCGGGACGGACCTCTTAATTTTGAACTGTGGTCAGATGACGAGGACGGCACCTGAGCTGGCACACCCCTCTCCATACCACACCAACGGGAGGACGTTTGGTCAGGACGGATTTAACGTGCAACAGACCCCCTTACGCGACGGTTCTTCGGTTGAATCGGGTCTTGAACCTGAAACCCTCCGGTTCCGAAGCCGAGACCTTACCACCAGGCCACCGCGGCCTTGTTAGAGACTTGGACTAAATTCAAAAAAAGAAAATGTTTTAACATTTAACACTTGTTACGCAAGTATCCCTAATTGGATAAGTATGCTAAAATGTGGGAAGTTCTGATTTTAATAAAGAAAACATTTAAATTAGTATGTGTTTCATGGTATTAAACATTTAGGTATGTGGAAGAAGCTACAGATATATTTGGTTTAAATATATTAAAGCCCTGTTTAGTGGCAACACAAGGACTGCTTGGGGAAGACTGTTGACAATTGTTATCATTTTCCTCTATTGCATTCAGAAAGGTGTCGACTTTCGAATTTAATTTCTTTTCAGAAACTATTTTCTCCACGGCATTAATGCTATCAAATAATCAAACCATTCTGTAAAAAAGCTGATAAATATGATATTTAAAATTAAAGTAGATGCAAAGAAATCACTTCATTTCACCACACCTACAAGAAGTATAGCTGATAGCGATATATGGAAGATGGTTTCGATATAATAGTAAAATCAAGAGTCGTCATAGTCATGTGATAAAAATAATATCTATCCTATGTGCTGCTGAAAATCAACGAAAGCTGTCGAAAACTTATGATGATTATGGTTCCTTGATTTCAATATGTGCCGGCTAGTTCTGATGCTATAAAAATAGATAATTTTTAATAAGGAAGAATTATAAATTTCTAGGACAAGATTTTATGATGAGGATTGAAAAATCATAACCTGAAAGTACTACAGTAACAACTGATGCAAATGAGTTGAGTATTGAAGCGAAAACGAAATAATAATAATAATAATAACTGGAAAATACAAGATAAAATGATCTTCAGGCCCTAAAACGTTCTTCTTTATATTGCAAAATACCCAAAAAATTACAGAAAGGTTTAAAAATATGCCGTACCACATGAGCCAGATTCTCCAGATATTACTCCAACCAATTATCATTTATTTTAATTGATAATTCATGTCTTTTATAAGCATATAGTTTATAAAGACAGAAAAAAGTATCGTTTCGTACATAGTGTTACGAAATTTCCCGGGGTTCTTTTGGATAGTGGAAGTTATATGGTGTGGAGAACGCTCAATAATCAGGCGGCAATGGAAAAAGAAACAACGACGTTTATTTACACGAAGACACACAGGGCCGCACAAAAGCGACAACTATATACAGCACAGAAGACGATTGTCTTCTCCCGAGACGTGTAGCATACAACAGCACACACAGCGACGTATAACCAGAATCTACTGCAGACAGTAGCGCACGGATCAGTTCAGAACTAGCTTGACTCCGTCGCTTCCGACAACTCTGTCTTCTACTTCTCTGACTCGGATTACTGACTTCCTTCTCTGGCAGCTGCAGCCTTTTTTATATGTCTCAGGAGGCGGGGCTAGAAGCCTCTCAACCAATCAGGAACGTTCGAGGCGTATCTCGGTTCCTACTGGACGGATCGGGAAAATTCTCGAAGTTTCGGGTATAATCTATTTTGGCACCAAAGTCGCCAAATTGGTCGCCAAGTCGCCAAATGATCGCCAAGTTTGTCGCCAAGCTCTGGGACCCCCGACACGACGCCCATTCTCTGTTCCATACAGATGACTGTAAAACATTCTTTCCAATGATGGAACCAACTATGCTGGGAAGCAGCATTACGGATTCGTAACATTGTCCCCCTCCTAACAATAGCTTCCAAAAGTATGTCGTTCCTTTTATGTGGAATTTAACTATTACCAGAAAGATGCGTAAAAGAGTTGATCAATATTTTGAATAATCAATTTGTAACCAATATTTTCACAATAAAGTCTATTTTTAAAAAAATCCATTAAAATCAATACGCATTGCTGATAGAATCTGTAGACATTGCGGTGTTCAATTGCCTTCCCTTGTCCTTCATCATTAACTATGAATCTCTCCATCGTGCATATCTCAGTGCCATTGAATCAGGGTTATTATCAACAAATTTTAGTGCAGATTCATCAGATTATAGCCTCTAGAAGAGTTAAATCTTAATGGCTAATTGGTACAACATATAATCCCGCCATCAGGTCCTACGCTGCTACGACACACCACTATACGAAATAATTAAATAGAGGTGTTACGCTAATATATGAGAATGGATAAGAATGTAACTATATGCCAACATATACCAGATTACACTCATCCGAAAATGTGCAAGATGACGGCACAGCAGAATCACGAGATTTCAAGAATATTCGAAGACTTATAATTACTTAAATACTGTAATTGCTTCTTAATAGAGTCACTTGGGAATTTACGATATTTGGTAATTTTAACTGAATAGTAAAATAAACTATATACTTATCAAGAGAAAAGAATAAAAACATTTATTTTAGGGTTACATGTAAATTATTTCAACAATAACAATTAAAAAAATTCATTTAATTGTTATTTGTCGATGATTATTCCTTAATAATCCAATTATACATGATTTTTACTTCTGATGTGTTTTTTTTAATTTTATTTATTGAATGTGACTGCAAGCCGTGTTTAAAAATTTCAAGAGCTTGACTTATTTTGGGCTTTGTTGAATAGTTTACGTCAATACATTCATCACTAATGGAATCACCAGCATTTATTGCTTGATCTCATTCACAAAAAGCTGAAGATTTTCTTAAAGTTTACTGAGAAGAAGCCGTGACATTTTTGACTGCATCACAGTGTCGAGTTGACACATTTTAGTTAAACTTTCGTATCAATTATGAATTTCAGTTTTGTCTTTAGCCCTCAAATAATTTTTTTGCCCATTTTGTTTTCGTAATTCAATTGCAGGTAGCAATGTTTATGGTTGTTCAAATTTCAATCCCCACCTGGACGCGTAGCTGTCTTTTCTAGACAATCAGGAACGCTCTAGCCCATATAAAAGAATATAAACACCACCATTTAGGGAGAAAGATTGTCAAATGTTTGTTTACAAATTAATTACTAATTGAAAATTAAAACTGTCAATTCTAAAATGATAACGTTAAATGGATATCTTTGTGCAAACTATTTGGAACTAAAGGATTTTAATACTTTAAAGTAAATGATAACATTCACCGTGATAGCAGTAAACGGGATCCACTGTGAACAAAACTACATTAATATATGAGAAAACACCAATATGCGAGCATGCATAAGGTTAACAGATATATGAGTTCAATTAATATAATAGATGATACCGATGTACGGGAATAAGCAAAATTGCACCGATATACAATAATGTACAAAGTTACATGAATGCGTAAAAGACTAGTAAGTAATATAATAAGTAATCAGTACAATAATATCAGTAAGATAAATTCCAACAATGTACCAAATTACAAAAATGTGCGTGATTCAGCAATTATTTGACGCCATGTGCGAAAACATAAATATACAACATGAAACTGATAAGACATTCGTTTATCCACAAAGAGTGCATCAAATTTGAAAATTCATTTCAAAATCATGCAGAACATTTATTTCGGGACCAAAGTGAGCCGCAGAAATCTGGGGATCAGACGCGTAAAGACATCCATCCACCCATCCGGCCACTCAAAAGCATGATCGATCCATTGAATACTAAATTAAACTTCTCCGTCGGGTAAAACCAACAATCCGTCTTGCAAAAAAAAAAAAAAAAAATGCATGTTCTTGTGATAAAACAGTAAAGCGAATTCTTTCCGAGTATGTTTTACGATAGTTACATTATTCAACATTTCCACCGACAAAAGCAAATCTTTTAAAAACTGTAAACATGTATCGAAGAAATCGTCCACTCTGTTGCAAGTTGGAAGAAAAAAAAAGGAAAAATATCCCAGCATAGGCGGACAAATCCTACTTCAAAATTTTCCTGGGAGTAAACGTTTCAATTCACCGGAGAGCTCCCAGCATGCGCTTCGGTAATCTTACAAGGTAGTGAGGGGGGGGGACAGGGAAAACGTTTCGTAAGATGAATAGGGACTTGTTTGTCCTCGTCATTCACGGTTCAACTGGAGAGTTCGACAAATCAAACAAAAAAAAATTCAACGTTCCATGAAAGGATAAGCGTTGTTAAGCTATTTTTGTAAGACTTTAGGCTTTTGATTGCATCGGAAAATATATTAAACTACTAACATATGAAAATGGACCTGTTAGGAGTAAAAACGAATTATTTTCTTTAATATTGAATATTTTATTCAGGAACAAGTTCTATTTTTGACGCGGATGCATCATTATTTGGAATCAGTTGGCAGGGCAGGTAAGCAGGCAGAATGCATTCAGGTGAATTTGATTCAGGACTAAGTTTTATTTTTGACGCGAATGCATCATTATTTCGAATCAGTACGCAAGCAGATAAAAGGTATTCAGGTGGATTCTGCTCACAAATATTATGTTTTATTGTATCGACCCCTAGCAACTAAAGTTGGTGCATATTTGATGAATTGCCATTCAATACGCGATGTCACCCGTTCGCAAATAATATCCTGACTACTATTAATAGAGAGGTTTGGTTCAATCATCGATATCAACTTAACGGCGGGATTTTCGATCACAGCTGTTGAACCAGGAATTCAGTCAATTAAATATAGGAAATTGATTCAACTTGCCAATTTCAGTTGATGCAGAAAGCAGGATTTCTTCCATGTTTAAAGGAATATCTCTTCCAACACAATGCCTCCGCTGATTCACTTCCTAAGCAAAGGCTTCCCAATTATGTCTATATCCATATACACCATAGCCCGCAGTCCTGATGCGATAAAGAGGTTCATGATCAGGAAACCTCGAACATGGCCAAGAAAGAGATGTCCTTGCCTCTGACCATAGAAGGAAGAAAAACGCGTTCAGCATGCTGTCCGAAAAGAAACGGTGATTTCCAGAAAGAGGCGAAAATTGCCTTCAAGAAAATCTTATTTCACTTTTGTAATGGCCCAGAGACCTTATTCCAATCGAACGAACTAAAAAGAACTTCTTACAAAGAGGCAACTCAACTGTAGAAACCCAATTAAATTACGAAATAATTCAATCATGGTATCACGTTATAGCAATTGAGGAGCTGAGAGCATTAGTGAACTCCATGAAAAACTATTGCAAAACCGTAATTGATGCTAAAGATTACCCAAATAAATATTAACTATCATGTCAACATTTTTGTATATGAAACTACTTCTTTGCTTCCTTTCACTTCGTTATTACTGCTTTCCAAATAAAAGTGTCTAATAAACTAATTATTTTACTAAATGTTTTGGTTAAATTACCTTGAAAATGATTTATAACTTTATGTTGTTTCAGTGGATAAAATTGCTGATTATGAGCCATCAAATCTCAAAAAATGCATTTTTCCGAAACATTTCCGTAATTTTGGCTGTAGTTATAGAAATTGGAAACAAAAACCTTATAAGTGTAGTTCGTTCATGCTTAAAAGCAATTAAATAATCGTGTCTGACCTTTAACTTGAACACAATGGAACATAATTCAGAATCGAAAATAGATTATGAATATAAAGACTGAATTTCTTATTTCGTCTCCAGTACTTAGAATTTGCCTTTTTATATCGTCACGTAGATACTTTAGTATAGAATTCAATGACACACCAGGAGGTAGAGCTAAACCAATTTATTAACTGAACTCTGAACTCAGAACACAGTAACTGACAAATCTTATGCTTTTATTCAAGTAGAGAAAGTTCCAGAATACTCTTCTGGAGACAGTAAGAAAAGTCCAGAACACTTGTCTGGTAAACTAAATAAATTGTTCAGTTTCTTCTGGAACATGAAATCAAGGAATTAAGTATTTACATATACTATTAATCGCATTGTCTCTAGCGGGAATCGAACCCAGGTCTCTTGATCATGAGACCAGTGCCATGACCATTCAGCCATGGAGATTCGACTGCCGTTCTTCAATGCGGCAATATCATTGATACTAAAGTTATTTATTCTATACGATCTCTATATTTCATCTTCTTTGGAAATGATGTGTTCTGTTACATTATTAAAGAAACGTTATTAATAATTTTTTTAGAATTCTAAAAGGGCTGCCCAGGCTACAAGCGCACTGCTGACTCCCCTTATTTTTGTACAGCTCACGAAACAAGTATAATTCTCAAATCTGTGTTTTAGTATACAACAAATAAAAATAGGGCAACTTCTATAAATATTGTTAATGCAATAATAAGGCAAGAATATAAGAATTATCGAAAGGATTCTATGACAATTAAGAAACATAATACATTCTCACATTATATATCCATTAAAAGAAATAGAGTGCATAGTATTCATTAAAATTACTAAGCAAAAAGGGACGAATTTTATCTGAAATTCATGAATAAATCAAATAAATTCGCATTAAAATTCTTAGTACAAATTTTATATTTATTGACGATAGTATTTAAAAAAGCATATTAAAAATGCATGTACAATTTATCTAAAAATTTCTAATAAGCATCTCGATTTAATTGCTGTTTTACTTTAATAGAATCTTCAACTCAGAAGATATTTTTTTCCCTGAAAAGCAAACTCTCGAACCCAGCAGGCACCAATTACTCTCACATCATTCATGTAACGCAACGAAAACTCATTTTTTTTCTCTCTCAAAACGAGGATTGAGTTTTTCATTCTACAACGAAATAATTTGGCTCTTTCGGATTTTGTTTCGCTTTCATCGGAATTTCTTATTCACTCGTCGAGTTCCAGCTCGCCCTTCGAGGCGCTCAAGTAAGTAAATCAATATTTCAAAAAGCTCTCATCTCTTCCTTTTTCTTGACCCAATAAGAGAAATGAATGTTTTATGACCCTTCCGGCTCGCCCAAGTTTAACAGTTTCTTCCTCTTTTTGAGACATAAAATCTCCTCATATAAAATTTGATTCTCTTAAATGGCTCCTGTAAGAATGGAACTTTGTTATCCCAGAAAGCGTGAATTAAAAAAGACAGCTCTTAGCAGTTTGGCTGGTGTAAAGTTGTTAGAAGCATCAGTAGGAATTCTATAAATAAAAAAGTATGCCAACCCTTTTGGCGAGAATTGGAAACAATTGTGAAGTTTAACAGCAGGAGTGAAACGCAGGAATAGGGTTTTTCGTAATTCAATAAAATGGAGTAGTATTAAAGAAAAGGAAGAAGAAAAAGAAAAGTAGTAATGTATAATGTCTTGCTCGATATCCTTTCAACCAGGATTCTAGAAACAGAATGCTCAGTAAGAATGTTCTTTATTAAGATCATTCATGAAGTGAGTAAATATTATATAAGATATGTGGTGTCGTTTTAACAAGACAACAGGTGTTCCTTTCTTCAGTTTTTTAGAGAAAGAGATGTTCCGAATACTTCTCATAATTTTTATTTTATTTATTTATTTTTATGTTCTTGTTTAAACATTATAACTAATATTTTATTTCAAATTTTTTTAACCAATTAACTGTTTCAACCTCTTTGGAAAATGCGTATCTAAATTATGTTTTAAAAATTTAGCGATGTTACTATTTATTACTCCTGACAAATAAACTCGTCATAACGCAAAATGTTGTACTTTTTCCATGACGAATATACTTGTCAAAAACAGTTAACTGGTTAAACAATTTTGATGATATGGGAGAAGATTAATAATTGGTCTTATCGTTTAAATCTATATCCCTTTAGCGCTTTCTGCGACCGTAAACTAATTTTACATCCAAGAAATTTCCACTTTAATCCCGGCATTGCAAAATTTCAGTTGTTGCTCGATCACCTTACAGATATATTTGGTGTAAGCCTCTGTGTCTGCGTACCTCCAAATCTGTGCATCCGACTTCAATCTCATTCGATGTAGGCAACTCCATTGGCCTTCAGTCGTATGTCTTCCAACTGTTTTCTGCGGATGAATCCAAGATTCAACTACCCTCATTCATATCTTTTTCATCACAATTCTCAGAAAAGAGTGAGATAGCGAGAGATACATCCTTTTTTCTCTGCGTTCGCTCTTCGTTTTCCACAGACATCACCAAATCGTTCATGTAGTACATTCAAAATAATTATTTAGAATGTCTGAATGCCAATCGCTACATAGTGACTCAAAATTCACAATCAAGCTCGAAGCGTTGCTTTTTAGTCAGAAAATTATGGGAAGGGCCATCGTGTGTTCAACATCCATGTAATCATCAAATAATCAAAGAGAGAACATAGCGATATAAAATGACATTATTAATACAGGGAATACAGTGATTTAAAATGGATAAATGCGCTTACATTACTGGAATTAAATTCTATTTATTTACAAAAAGTTAGTTTATTCGTTCTAGTTCGATTTTTTCCCCCACTGGTCAAAGGTGTCACTGACATTATGTCCCACTTCAACGTTCCTGGCGTTGAAGTTAATTCCTGATGAGCCAAATGCATTCGCAAATTCAGAATAGAATGAGGACTAACAGGTATTCATCAAGTAAACTCTGTCGGATATCTATCGCCATCCATTATACAAGCCCACAAACTTCATATTATCGTCTTAGTTTTAACACTAAGCATTCCGTGAGTGGTCAAATAATCTTTTTCTTTTTCAATGACAGTTCCAACGTATCGGCAAAATGCCCGAACATTAGTGTCAGGATGAAGGAATAAACCAGGTTTCTTTAAAATATGACAATTAAAATGATAATATCGAACCATTGGATGCAATAAAATGAGAAACCTCTGTCTCTTTTTGTAAAGAAAAAGTCATTTGATATAAATTAATTGCACAGAGATGTTTTAAACTATTAAGATACCTATATACTAGCCCAATTTAAATATAAATACTAGTCTAATAGAGCTAATCTAGTAGAATTCTTGTATTAAATTTCTTATTCTACAACAACTTCCCGAAAATATTTTTCATTATGGTTTGACACAAGATAATATTTAGAATTAGATTTTTTGAGATATCCTACATATTCTGTTTTCAATAGAAAATCTATCGTTTCATACATGCGAATAGGATTCATATTTGGCGAATGGTCAAGTGAAAGGATATGGCAATCGTGTTCTACCTATAACTTTCTCTTTTTAAAGGTATAGGAAAAAATAGATGAAGATTTGAAATTAGAATATTTCATATCTTATTATAAATAAATGAAGAAAGTGAATATGTGATTTTAACTATGCTTACACAAATGATTAAATTGTGTACGCTTAATCAAAATCGGACGTTCTTTGAGAAAAGACGAGAAACATCATCCTTTGTTGTCATAAATAATTCTTTGATGAGTATTAAATACACTTTTTCGGGACTAATAAGATACTCAAGCGCTAATATAGTTCAAACGTTGTTACTTAAAATGAATCTACTAAACTTCCCCACGACTTACTTTATTGAGGACGAGTCGCCTTTTGAGACAAGCTAGTTCGCTGAGGATATTGGTAATCTACTTTCTAGATATAACTTCATATCCATAATACTGCAAAACTTCCAGACATTAAAGATAAATTACTTAATTATCTTATATATTCACCGTTCATTGTGTGCATGGAACTTTCTAATAGAGACAAGTCCCATGACATCATGGCGCTATTAAAAATGTAAATGGCAAGGTCAACTACCTTATAAATTTCTCAATACTGCAACTTCATTTTCTTATGTGTCTCGTTGTTGTTACTTATGGCACTTGCCATAGACAAGTCCGCTGAAGAAATCAGCGATTTAAGCCGAGTTTGTGCCTTATCTTCTGAAGGTAAGGGCCTCTGAGCACTCGTGAGGAAGAAATCAGGCTTCTAGCTCATATGAAGATGATACTAACACATTCGCTGCACAACCCTCTTTTACAGAGGGATCTTTCACATACCTAACAGATAGAACATAGGATAGAGGACAACCATGCCAAAACCAGGACTCCAACCCGGGGCGCCCAGACCACGGAGAAGACGCTCTACCCCTAGGCCAGGACGCCAGCTATACGTCTCGTAAACTATAAAGATATTGTTACAAACCTGCAATTCGGCTTCCCAGCATAGTTTATTCCATCAATAGAAAGAAAGTTTTACAGTCATCTGAATGGGACTAGCGCGTCGGAGGTCCCAGAGCTTGGCGACAAACTTGGCGACCATTTGGCGACAAATTTTGCGCCTTTGGCGCCAAAATAGATAATACTCGAAACTTCGAGAATTTTCCCGATCCGTCCAGTAGGAACCGAGATACGCCTCGAACGTTCCTGATTGGTTGAGAGGCTTCTAGCCTCCTGAGACCTATAAAAGGAAGCGACCGCCACTGCCAAGGGAGGCGACGAAGCCAGTAGTCGGAGAGACGACGGAGTAGTCCGAAGACGGAGCGGAAAATTCAGTAATCCGAGCCAGATTTGGAGAAGTAGAAGACAGAGGAGTCGGAAGCGACTGAGGCAAGCTAGTGCTGAACTGAGCTGTGCGCTACTGTCTGCAGTAGATTCTGGTTGTATGCTGCTGTTGTATGCTACACGTCTCGGGTGAAGATAATCGTCTTCTGTGCTGTATATAGTTGTCGCTTTGTGCTGTCCTGTGTGTCTTCGTGTAAATAAACGTCGTTGTTTTTATTCTACTTCTGCCTACTGATTGAGCGTTCTTTACACCATATCACTCCCACTATCCAAACGAACCCCGGTAAAGAAAATTTCGTAACAATATTAAACAGAATTCTTCTTTAATTTTCAACAATGGAAGAAAATCAAGTTGATAAAACAATGAAAACGCTTTGAACTTCAGGGAACAATGTAATATATTGCTGGAAATTAAATGAAAAGTAATTTTAATCTAAAAAAATTCAGCAAAATTTGAACGATTTTTAAATTAGTATGAATGAAGAGACAAGCTTTTAAATCTTGGAATAGTGTAAAATTCATTCATGTGCGATAATATTTTCAGAAATTATTATTAAAATTCAGAAATTTTTTTAATTAACTGAAATTTTAATTAAGATTTCTTCTCCGAGGTGCGATTTCCGATCTTCAAAATATATATGTGCCAAATATGGTAGCTGCATATTAAACAGTCGAGCTTATAGAGCGACAATATACGCACATAATTTCATCTTTATTATTAGTATAGATTAGCCACCTTTGGCTATCATCCAGTTTGCCAATATTAATGCTCGGAAAAATGTCAATTAAATATTTTGTATAACGTAATCTCCTAATAGCTTCAGCAAAATAATTTTATGTTTCAAATTTTGAAAGTCATATTATTTTCTCAAATTATTGTGGAGCATTAAGCCGTTCTATTCTTTGTACTACCTCTAATTTTCTGACAGCTCCCTTAAAATTTCAACTTTAAATTAAAGTGTAAATAATTAAAATGCACTTAATATGAAAACATTTTTTGCTGAAGTCAAGCGTATTGTTTTAATATGAGTCTGAAAACTGAATCGCTCAGCATTTAAGTCTTAAGTGCACTATAGAATAATTTTTATAATTTTAGTAATTTTCTCCTATTCATCATAAAAATTCAATTTTTAGATTTATTTTCAAAAGGATTTAAATGACTTCAATAATATTTTATTTTGTTTCTATCTATAGAGGTACTTCAAAAAAATATGAAATCTAAATTTTATACAGTTCTTTGGTCCTAAGAAATAACATTCTGAGAAATATTCTTGGCATTCCGACTTATAAATAAATAAATAAACGTTTTTAGTCTCTGTGATCAAAACTGACCGATTTATGAAGTTTTGAATATTACAATTTTTAAACAATCTACACTTTTATCATCTTTGACCAAAGTTTTGAGAAACTCTGAGCGTTGATTATCGTATCTTCTTTGAGGTGATCTAAAATCGCCAGTCTTTGTAGAATAGTGATATTCAAATTTTCAGTTAGTTAGTTTAATGTCAGTTAATTTTAATGATGGATTTAGTTGATTGGAGTGCAACTCATTGTATTTAAAATATTAGAGCTTCAAGAATATTTCGCTAAATGGGATTCAAAGCGCAGAGGATCATTGTAAAACTTTAATCATTTAATTCATCAGAACATTTATTGACTCTAGTTAGATCAAATATAATTATACTTCATTTAGACCATTTTGTTAGCAGACGTATGCGCATTATTAAAGGTTTATAAATTAACTGCTGGGACCTGTTTATTTATTAATTTTGAATAATTTAATAATTTATAAAGAGTCAGTCATCTAACTTTACTTTTTACACTCTTAGAGACATTTCAATAAATTAATCAATTAATGTCTTAATGAATAACTTGCACTGAAAATTAAATAGAAAATTAATTTTTAATGTTGTTGTATTTTTTTCTGATTTTCTGGAAGAAATGCAAATTTATCATGTGCAACATTAAATAATCAACTCTGTTTGTTGTTTTTTTAAATCGTTCACTACTGAAGGTTTTCTAATTATATTTCAATATTAAAAGGAATTGGTAAAATAGAAGCTCATAAAAAATTAAAATATTTTCAATGGAGAACATATTTTTCTGTATTTCAGTGCATTTGCGTTCCAAGTGAATATTCTTTTCTTTGATATATTAGAATGGTTAAAAAATAAAATCATATACGCCCGATGCAAAAATATCATCTATAGTAATAATTAATAGATTTTTCTCGTTAATTTAATCAATAGTTTTTTCCCTCGTATTTTCTGAGAAAACTTTTTTGTTATTTTACTGTTTGAATAGCTAATGGGAACTAAAATTATCTTTGTTTAATTTCTTTTTTCTGCAAAACTTTTATTAATTCGGGGATTTTTATAATTTTTAATAATATATATATTTTTATTTTGCTTTTCTTTAAACACTTTTTGTGAAATAATGTCACTGATATCTAATTTATTTTTATATTGAACTAGGATAAGCCTTTTAATTTTTAACTTCGAGATTCACAAGTAATGTTTTCTTTGCTGTTAATTCATCATACATATGGACTTTACTATAAGATTTTTTTGGTAGAAGGAATAAAATTTTGCACTCAAAAATTAAAAAAAGTAAGCATTTAAACTGATTCTGAAAATCTTCCACACCATTTAGTCTGGTAGTATGCAAAAGAATAACAAAAACTTTAAAAAGAATGAAGGTATTAAAATGCGTTCCAATTTCCTAAAAACACTCACATAATAAAATTAAAATGTGTTTTAGATATCCACGAGATTATTTTGTTAACATAGAATATATTTTATAAATAAGCAAAATTCTTAAAATGCTACCAAAAAAAGAATGACCTACAGTAATTATATTTTTAATCATATATTTTTAACATACATATATTTTTAAAAATTCTCTTTTTTTTTTTTTTTTTTGAAATGACAAATTAGTTTATCAATTCTTTTGAATATTTTAGCGATTTATTTGAAACTCTACTGGTAATACTATTCGTCAAAATGTCCCTGTTCTTAAAATATGAATTCTTGTATGACAAATTTATATCATTAAGGATTTAAAACATATTGATGAACATGAAAAAGGAAAGAAAAAAATTGTCAAAGTGGATAGCCGCGTGGGAATGCCACTGACAAAATATGATGACAAACAGTTTCGCGCACACGACTGACATCAAGAGAAATATTCAAATATGAGATATTTAAAAGAGACGATTTGGCGAAAAAAAACTTGGAAATGTGAAATTATCGAGCTATACGTTATTTATAACTTTTTATATATTGTCACTAAAATAATACAGTGCAAAAGGTTGTGTGTTTTGGCACGTGACCTTTCTTTGGAATCCGCTAATCGATACCTCTTTATATTGCCATCGTATCTAATCACCCAAATCATAAAATACGATGTTTGATGAAGTATATGATCCGGTAAAAAGACAAGCTATATCCATTAAGTTCCGAAAATAAAAAGGGGCAATTTATGAATTCTCTGCTAAAAGTGAAAATTCATTTTAATTATAAAAATTCAATTTTCAGAATACGATTGCTTTATTGTGTTGCTTACCTTAACAACTATCTTGATATTTGACTAACTATTTGAAGAGATATTGAATAGTCAATCTCAAATAAGTAAGTATATGATTTATGCTTTTCGTATTTCTTTTTTACGTCTTAATAGATATACATTCAATTAATAGCTTTAAGAATCATCAAGTTCGCTCGCAAATATACTCTTTTCATATATAAGAATTATCTAAATGTATAGTAACGCTGTTTTAGAGTCTAGGTTTATTTATTTATTTATTTTTGATAATAATAAATGGTAGTAGTAGGTGAACTTACATTCTGAATTCAGGTGTTTATGAATGTGCATATAGATAGTTCTGAGTTCCTGAACAGCATTTAGTTGTGGGGTTGTAAACTTCAAATTTTATTTGCAATTTTTGTGCTGGATTGCAGCAAAGGTTAATGATATGAAGTATGTTAATATTACCTAATTTCATTCACAGATATACAGTAATGATAAATAGGAAAAAATTATTTGGCTTTTGGATCAACTATTGGGTATAAGCGAACTCTGGTACACCTGTACCGGAAATAATTTTTACCAAATGAGATGCGCCATCATCTGCTATCTGCTAAAGACTATACAAAGTTTTCTCTTCCCATCTTAGTATTTCTTGCACTTTAATTTTACATGCACCTCTACTAATAATTAGAGAGGGTGGTCCAACGAACACTACCTTGTACACTCTCAAATAAATGTACATGGATATTATTAACTACATGTCATTGGTGAAAAAAAGCCTATCAACGTATGAACTCTGGAGGGTTGTTTTTTTATTCAATAAACCCCTGGAATGCAGTTAATGTAACAGTATATCGATGTGTATTTTAGATGTTTTTTGCCAAACAATGACAACCAAAATTTAACAAAACTACATTTCTAGCCCCCAAATCATTCCATGTTCTAAATTAATTCCGCGTATTTAAACCATCGCATTTATAAGTAATCGCATTCGCATTCATACGATAGTACAGACCGACAGACTGTCAATCCTTTGACTGATTTCGTTCCAAATTCAAATAGGTGCATTAAATTTTACCATCCAGCTCTCCACATTTTGTAATTAACGTTTTTACTTATATTTGAAGAATAGAACAGACAGGCTTCTAAATGAATATCATTGAAAATTTGATAGAAATCTACAAATTTGGTGTAAATGCCGCATACCATACCAAATGCCATATGCCACACCGAATTT
>JAPMOR010080689.1:267549-296686 GCA_026543865.1 Argiope aurantia | reverse complement strand
GACAGCTGGCTATCCTGAAAAAATCTAGTGGAAATGCATGTGACAGCCTACTTAAGGACTGATTTCAATTTTTATAAATTTATTTATTTTAGGAAAATTTTTCACATAACTATGAAGGAAACAATGAGAAAAATGTCATTCTTAGGAATTCTCAAACATGCTCTTTAAGCAGAGACTTTACTAGAGAATGTCAGGAACAGGTTAAAAATATGAGACAACATCTCTCTTTTCAATAATACATTCAAAGGATAAAATATATTTATATCATTATAAAAGAGGCAGAAGAACTGTATTACATAATTACCTATAGATTATCAATACATCTATACCAACCCATAATCTAAGAAATAAATATATGGTACTGATCTGAAATTTTAAAGATAGTTATTTATTATTAACATTCAGAAACATTTTGGATATTAACAGGGTGTTGCATAAATATTCATATTTGGTTTGCTTGCATATAAATAAATATATTATGGTTTTGCATAAAATAAAATTTGAGAAAAAAAATCTATGTTTTCTTAATCTATTTCCTTTTATACATAAAACTACTTACAAAAAAATCAGAAATAACAATATACTTATTTTGTGGAATATAAATTAAAAATTAATAAAGGATTAAACACATCAAGTATCACAAGGAATATAAATAGGTATTTGATTGCATTAACTATGTTAATTTTCCCTGCATAATGCAACTTCAACAAGTTTCCACAATATATATATATTTCCAAAATCATATTTTAAATAAGGATTGAAAGTGAAAAATACATCATAAACTTTCAATTAATAAACTAAGTTTTAAATTTTATTAAAATTTAATATTAAATTTCCACTTACCTTCATTATTTATATCAAACCAAATTATCTGAATTTGTTTATTACTTGTTTTCTATAATGTCCACAGTTAATTCTTTAAAGTTAATACTCTATATTTCCTTTGCAACAATTTTAGTAATTTACAAAATTATTTTTTTATAAAATACAATAAGGATCACCATCAATTCATTCTAATCAATTAAGTATTCAAAAAAGATTATTCAATGAATCATATATTGAAGGACCTTGCTTAAACTTATATAAAAATGATATAATTAGTAAAAAAAATATTTATTAAAAAAATTGATTTTTAAGCTTTAAATTCTTTTACATGTTAATGTTACAATTTAATAACAATACAAGATTTTTTACATGCTTCTTTTGCATTTATCTTGCTTGTGGATATTCAAACTAAGCAATCTTTAAAATATTAAAAAAAACAACCCTTGACTTCATTATAAATTTAAAATTATAACTTGCCATATTAAATAATTTCTTTATAACAATCTCAAGATGAAAAAAATTTAAAAACGAATATTTGATGTAACTAATATATAATTTTAAAGAGACAGTGGATAAGGAAACCCAATAGTAATCTTTTAGTTTTGATGTTTATCAGTAATTTCTAATATTTTTGTAAATTCTAACAATTAAAAAGCATAACACATAAAGTGCTCTAATCATTGCACATTATTTTCATAGAGGATAAAAAGCTTAATCATATTATAAGATTTTAAAACAATTTATAAAAAGAAAAACAACTGGCTTTTCAAAAACGAATGCAAAACTAATTAGTTGGGTTTAACAATAATGATTTGCATTAACAATATCATTATTGTTAGATGCAAAAACTCGCTTTCGTTCATAGAAATAATACTCTCATTGTTAAATTTCATCAAATATTCAGACTGCCCAAAAAACTTACTATAATACTATTTCAATCACCCAATAACAATTCAACACAGTCTACTGATTAAATATTTAAAAAATAAATTTTCCAATTCACAATATAGTAATTATTTATTATGAATAATACTTCAAACAAAAATTTAAACAAGTGTAGTGTAGAACACTTTTATTGAATTATAAGGACAAGAACAATTTAACTAGAACAACTGAATACAACACTGGACTGCATTTGGAGTTAATTAATGTCCAAAATTTAAAAGAAATCTTGTGTTTATGGTTTTGGATTACACTCTGAACTTATCCGTTATTACATAGTCAATTCCATAATGGCATTAACAATATCATTATTGTTATTTCGAAGAGCTTTGATCGCTTTACTGCGAGAAACATTTGCTTGGGACATGACAAGCTCAATATCCTTGCCTTCCACACCAGTATCGTCAATTTCACCCTCTTCTTCAGATTCTTCTTCTATAGGCTGAGATGCTATGGTTTGAGAAGGGCCATCTCCGCCAAGGCCAGCCGATTCAGGTGCTTTGAATTTTTCGGCAGCAGCCATCTGAGCTTGTTGACTCAAATCTTCGATTTTAGCTTCTCCGAAAACGATATAAGTATCTCCAGCCGGGCTTTTATAGACATCAGGCTTAGTGATCACGAACAAAATGTTTTTGGACTTACGGATGGTAACTCGGGTGACACCTTGGACTTGCTTCAATCCCAATTTGGACATCAATTTTCTCGCTTTCTTCTCTCCTCGACTTTGTTTCGCTTTGCTCACCAATTCTTCACTTAAACCCGCCATCTGAGCCATTTGGCTTGTGGCGGCACTTTGGGCAGCATCGCCTTCATCAGCTTCTGGAGAAGAATCATCACTATCCGATTCAGTGTCGGATTGCTTGCGATCAATTTCGGTTTTTTCGACTTCGTCGACGGCTAATACTTCAGACACACTCATTTGAGGCATGATTTCTTTAATCTATTGTAAACACGAAATAGGATTCCCCGTAAGTTAAGAAAAACGTGCAATTCTTGAAATGGAGAAAAACAGGAAATGTGCACTGTTGCCACTCGCTTTTATTTTCCTAACCAGAATACTGAAATAGTGATTTATACAGTTACATCTACCATGAATATTCATGCTATGCAATTTTTTCGAAGTGCTCTGAAACAAAAATATACAGTCAAAATATAAAAAAATAATATTAAAAAATGTTTTAAAAATAATATTTTATTGTTTAATAACTATGATGATAGAACCACAATGCATTTCAAAATTATGCAAGTAAACTGCCATAGAATAAAAAAAACTAAATTAAATTTTTATAATTAAAGCAAATAAAATAATGTTCTTCGCCAATCACAAATTAGCAGAATGTTGCATATTTTATTTAAATTTTGCTTTTATGATATTTTATTTAACTGTGACCGTAGTTCAACATAAAATAGTACAGGAACAGAATCGGCAAGTTGAAAATTAGGTATAATCAATTAAGTATTATCCAGATATATTTGGATTATGATTTTTTGAAACAGAGTATTTTGCATGATTCACTTAAATGCTATATTTTGTTAAAATTCTTAGTGTATTACAAAGAATCACGTTGAAATCCCAACTATGACATTATCTGGTAATTTTAGTTTCTTCATTAATTTGACTATTATTTTCATATTAATTGCAATTGTTAGTTCTCTTTATGAAGATCAAGTTGGAAAATTTGATTGGAGGCAGCAATATATTGGTAAAGTAAAATTTGCCTATATTGATCCTGCCATAGGTGGTTCACAGAAATTTATAGTTGCTACAGAGGAAAATGTTTTGGCCTGTTTAAGCGTACGCACGGGTAGTATTATATGGCGACAAGTTTTAGAAAATGGAGACGCGGGTGTAATTGATGCTGTCTCTGAGAACGGGGATTTGGTAACAGTTAGTGGTGGAGGACAATTTATTAGAAGTTGGGATGCAAACACAGGTGTTTTATTATGGGAAACTTCTTTTCCTAATACACCCAATAATGCTGCTTTACTTTACTTTCAAGTTAACTCTTCAACTAAGGAAATAATTAGAATTGAAATGTTACCTATGCAGCACACCAAAGTTTCTGTATATAGTTACACACGGGGATCCTTAAAAACATCGAATATAATCTCTTCACCATGGTATGATAAATCTTCTAACTGTAGTTTTATTTCCAGTAACTATTTTGTCTGCATTGAGAGCAATAAGAAGAGTTTACAGCTACTTTCTATTAAAGATAGTGGTGCTTTTATACCTGTTACATTAGGAAATCTAGGTATTGAAATAACTCAAAATCTAAAAGAAATTAAAGCAGTGGCTTTGCCATATCAAGGATCATCAGACAAACCGTTAATGGCTCTGCAACTTGAAGATAGTGGAATACTGTTACAAATTCATCCTCCAGGGATAAAACTTGTTAAACTTTTACCTAGCATAAGTAAAATTACATCAACTATTATAGAAGATAAGTTAGTGATGTTTACTTTGGTACAATCTAGCAATACTTACAAAATAAAAGCTTTAGATATTGAATCTAAAAAAGAATTAGAAAATTTAGATGGAACATTTTCTTTGTCAGAAGAGCATGGGGACTTGGAACTATTCTTTATCCTTCCATATATTAAAAAAGATCATGGTATTAGCTATAAGATGTTGCTGTTATTTGAAGACCATTCAGTTCTTGTGATTCATCAACAGGGCCGATTGGTGTGGACTCGTGAAGAGGCTTTATCTAGCATTGTATCATCAGAAATATTAGATTTACCACTGTCAGATACAGATGCAAACATTGAACAAGAATTTGGACAACCTGATGCCAATCCTCTTACCATGTTTTTGAACAGATTAAAGTCCCAAGTTTATTTATTACAGTCATATTTATTAAGTGTCCTTGTTGGTTTTAAAGGTGATAGTGATCATGTTGGTATAGATAAGAAAAGTCTAACTCGTGATACATTTGGATTGCACAAGATAATCGTTGTTATTACCAAACCAGGAAAAGCATTTGGAATTGATAACCTCTCTGGGCTAATTATTTGGAGCCATTTTGAAAAAAATTTATCTCCTTTTACCTTGAAAGAGAAACTTTATTTTCCATTATTTGTCCAAAGAACAACAGCTCATTTTCCTTATCCTCCTGTTTGCACGGCTGTGGGAAGGCATGCTCATTCTCAGCAAAGTCGCATATATTCTTTTGATCCTATTACAGGCATTACTATAGAATCAAAAGTTTTGCCATATACTGTAATACAGGTGATGCCTGTTGGAACACTCAGTTATTATTTGAGAGAAATTCTTTTATTAGATTCAGATCTAAGAGTTCATGTTTATCCAGAATCTCATGATATATCAAGACATAAAAATTCACATTTTATGTTCACTGCTGAACCTGAATCTGGTACCTTGATAGGTTACTCCCTTACTGCAGATCAAACTAATAGTCTGAAAGCTGTTGAAGCATGGAAAATGAAATTACCCCAGCCAATTATTAATGTAGCTACTAAGAGGCCTTCAGAGCATGTACATTCGCAAGGAAGAGTCATGGGTGATAGAAGTGTTTTGTATAAATATTTAAATCCAAATTTGGCTGCTGTTTTTACTGAAGGCAATGACTCAATTCAAAAGACTTTCTGCAATCTCTATCTCATTGATATTGTTACTGGTCTTGTTGTTTACTCTGCGTCACACAAAAGATGCAAGAGTCCTATACATGTTGTTCATTCAGAAAACTGGATCATTTACAGTTATCACAATGATAAGTCTAGAAGAATTGAAATCTCATCAATTGAATTATTTGAAGGAAAATATCAAAGTAATACAACAGCATTCTCTTCATTTGCACCACCTCCTTTACCTCTTGTAGAGCATCAAACATTTATATTCCCATCAACTATTGTAACAATGGCAGATACAGTTACAGAAAGAGGGATGACCAACAAGCATCTTTTAATGGCATTACCTTCTGGTGGAATTTTGGAACTGCCTAAAACTTTCTTGGATCCAAGACGTCCTATTACACCTTTGCCAGAACATCGAGAAGAAGGTCTCATTCCTTACATTCCAGAACTTCCTATCTTGACTGAAGGTATCATAAATTATAATCAAAGTGTTTCAAGAGTCCGAGACATAGTCACTGCACCTTCTGGCCTAGAATCAACTTGTTTAGTTTTTGTTCATGGACTTGATTTATTTTATACTCGAGTGACTCCATCAAAAACATTTGACATTCTTAAAGATGACTTCGATCATTATTTAATTAGTGTAGTGCTATTAGGATTGGTAGCCTTGTCATATACTACAAAAAGATTAGCAGCTCGCAAAACACTCAGAGCTGCATGGAAATAGTGAAATACTGGACAGATACATCATATACTATGCAAAGAAAAACTATAATATAAATGTTGGAAATATTACCATAGCATGTTTATAAAAATCATTGTTATATTATTTATTTTGAAATTGCATCTGATGTAAAGTAAATTGATATTTATCCTAAATTATGATTTTTTTAAATTTTGTATTTATACTTTTGGTTGGTTTTTTCTATCATTGTTTTCTTGTATGTATTTTATCTATTAGCAAAAGAGTGCATGCAGTATTGATAATTTAGTGATTTTACATTGTCTTTCAATGATACTTTGAACAAAATAACTTCATAGAGTATTTTGAATTTTTTCAAAGAGCGTATCTTTTCTCTTAAAATATAACAAATATTAATTCTGTTATTTTTAAAAACTGTATATTGTCCATAATTCTAAAAAAATTACATTGAACTGTGATATTTTTCACATAAGATTAATTTATTGAAAGTTTATAAAATAACATTTAATATTTTATTTATCAAATTATAAATCTGGTTAGTTTTTTACTTCTCTATTTTAATTTTTAAAGATTGTTTTCAAAAAAGCATTAGATATAACATTTACTTATTACTTTTAAATGGCATGCCCTTCCTTTAAATATAAATTAAAAAGAATACATCTTTTTAAAATATTCATCTTTATTTCATAAAAGGGTATGGATATATTTAGATATTATTTTCTGTCATTGAAATGAGCAAGTCATCATTTAAAATTATTTTAGGTATACTATTTTATATGTGTATGCAATTATATGAAGGAATGTTTTTTCTCCCCCTCAAGTTTTCAGGCATAATTATATTTTGGAATGTAATGTGTTTAGTTACTTCAAATACACTGCTTTGAAATATATATATGTATATAAGGTAGTGGTCCCTTTCAGGAAAATATCTTTTTTGTTGTTGTTGTTGTTGTTGTTTGTTTTGTTTTGTGAAGAATGTAGATGAATAATTGCCAATATTTTAAGATGAAAATTAAGAATTTTTCAAATGAATTTATTTCAATGATATGAAAATAGTAGTATAGTAGTTAAATAGTAAAATAGTAGTTAAATTCAAAACTGCCATTTTTTTTTTACCAATATTATCTGAAAAATAAAGCAAATTGAAAATGTTTATCATATATACTATTTTCAAAGCAGGATATTTATTGAAATTATTATTTTTTATTTTATGAATTATTTAAACATTATAAATCTTGTATCTTGAATTAAGAATGTGAAGTGCCTATACTTACAAAATATAAAACTTTTTTGTTCATTATAATGAAAAGGTTTATGGCTCCAGGAAAGAAATTTAAAGCTCTTTTATAATAAGCAATCTTTGTACAGACAGGATATCTGTAACTAATTTTTTTTCCACTATAATGAAAGAGTTAATTTCTGCAGGAAGGATTTTTTTTAATAATACTTATTTTCTACATACACTGAATAATATCTATAACTTTGTATGGCTAATAACCTGCTTCAGATATTGTTGAATATAGAAACATGATTTCAAAGTCAGATCAGATGGGAGGGGGTTGGCGATTTAAACTGGTACTAATATTTCATCTTCTAAACTACATTAACGTGAGCAAACTTGCACCGTGGCAAAGTCAGTATGCAACAATTACTATATTTGCTTATTTATGATAGATTAGAGGAAATTTTCAAATTGTATTGCCAAGATCTAATAATTTAACCACTTTCAATAAGATTATTTCATTCTGCTTTATTCATTAATCACTGTGTAAATTTTTATATGTGCATTTAACAGGATTTAATTTCATATTTTATTAACATAGACAAAATTTTAATCTAACCTTTGAGCAGCATAACTAGCTTTTTTTGTTTCTTGTGTTCTGTTCAAAAAGGAGGTAATTCTTATATGAATAACTTTTAAACATCAATGAATAAAATATTCTTCAAATTTTAGCTATGTAACTGAATATAAAGAGTTTCATTCCCTTTAAAGCCTTCCCCCACCCCTCTTTAAATATGATTACCTCAAGATTATAATAATTGGGTGCTTGCAGAATTAAAATTAGAGAATGATATTATATTTAGATTTCATGATGAAGGAATCACAAATTTATAAGAAAGAAACTTAATGTATTAAGCAGTGTTCAGTGAACATTCAGGAGCAAGCAATAATTATAATGTTAACATTCATGTTGACTCATTTGTTTATTGTTTAAATACATGTTTTAGTACTTTTATCCTAGATGAAGTTAAAAAATTCTGGAATTTTCTGTTGTAGTTAAATTTAAAAGAAAGAAAGAAAACCCTTACATATATTTTTATAGCACCTAAATAATGTATTATTAAATGTGAATACAATCTGTTATTTCCTAAGTAAATGGGTAAATAACAGATTAAATTAAATCTTCATGTATAAATCTAAAGAATACATTTTTTTATGTTGCATAACTTGTAAAATAAAATTAATTTTAAATAAGTTATTTAATTACAATGAAAGCAGCTCTTTGATTCCTCGATAATAGATCATGCCCAGTTACACACCTTGCAAGTTAGTTTCTTGAGTGAATATTATGAAATTGAAAATGATATAGTAGAATGAAAATTTTATGATTTTGTTTTTTGAAATGTCAAGAGTTTTTATATCTGCATAAAAAGTTAGTAAATAAAATTTGAAATTCTGTAAAAAGTATTAGATTTATAAAATGAAGAAAGTAAGTGAAAAAAAAGCGTAATTGTGAAAGTAAAAAATAACACTGAAAATGGAATGTGTGTGTGTGTGTATATATATATTTAAATATGGTCTCTTTCTGAAGCTTAGAAATGTTTATTCATTATTTTTTGATAATATAAGAACTGTTCTGTTTACTATCACTCTTCTGAATCATTTTGCATTGTATCACACTGTTAACTACAAACATTCCCTTTGTAGGAAACATATAATGCTTTTAATATTGCATTCAAGGACAATATGAACTGTAAAATATTTAATGATGGATATTTGCTATATATATGTATACATGTCTAGTTGAAATATTGCCTTATAGATCCTTAAGTGAGATATTTATTAACTAGAAACTATTTTATTGCAACCTATATGGTTAAATGTTTAAACTTTAAAGAATTGTTAGAAAATGCACACTTCAAAGGCTAAATGTCACATGAAGCCCTGTGTTTAACTTTTACAGTCTTGTTAAAGAATATTTATTGACTTTGTTTGTGATTGTTGTTTTTTAGCAAGCTAAAACTTTCAGAAATCATACTCTCTTTTATAATAAATCTGCACGCAACTTACATTAAAATAAAACAACTTGTTCAGTATAAATTGGTATTTTATCCATTCTTTCATTTTTTAAAAATTTTTTCTTTATGTTGACTGAGCTCTATTTTTAAAATAAATCTCAATTTCTATTTTTAGATTAACTTATATTCTTGTGCATTTTGTTTTACAGGAAATGTGACAATACTATCACGTGAAACATCTTATTTGTTAACTATTTAGACAAAACACTATTTCATGAAAGAATGTAATTTCTTTATTATGTAATATTTTAATGAATTTAGATTTGCAGAATATAATATTTAAGCAAACATCGAATTTTAAAAAAAATTCACAATAAAAAACTCTTTATATGCCAGCACTTGAAATACAAAACTTTATATAGGAAATTCAGAAAAGTGGAAGGGAGTTTTAAATTAGGGGGGAGGCATACACATTTTTAAAAATGATTTATCCCCAAATAAAGATAAAAATGAATTTCATGTTATAGTAGTTTTTCTTTTGGGTTACTGATTATTAAATTTGTTTCTAGAGCTCATTTAATAAATAAACCTCAAATGCATGATGTAAGAAATCTCACCAATGGAAAACAAAAACAAAGGTCAATAAATAGATGATATATTGTAGCATAGGTTTCAAGTAGGTTTTAAAGTTTCCTAAAGTTCAATTAGAAATTGAGCTAGCTTAAAATTATGAATGCAATTATTATTTAAATGTCAAAATGAATTCTCCCTCCCCTTTTTTTATAGTTGAACTTAGGTTTTTATTTCATCTAAAAATAATCTGTTGCAACAAAATATTCTGCAAATGAATTTCAAGACAATTATCAAAATTAAACTAATTTTTTTTTACTTCTTTTGCGAGTCAATCAGTATGCTCATTGCTATCAATTCCTTTATAACTTTCATTAAAAGAAAAAAATAATATTACACTCTTCTGTCAAAGAAAAATCATTATTTTGATTTCAGTAATGTCATATAGATGAATGAGATTTAAAATATATGAAGAAGAAAAAAGAGACTAACAATAAATTTTCATTGTTTAGAATCCAAGCGATGTTATAAGCAATTCATGAAATTCAACCTGGAAAAGACTTTATTAATCATCAGTTGAAAATTGACATGCTTCAATATGATCTATGACAATTAAAATGCAAGGCTCATTTTATTCCCATCACTTGAAAGTTTCTTCAACATTTTTATGAAAAATAATCATTTTAACAGGAGATTTTTCAGAAGGAAGTTAATAGAAATTTGGGAGAAAGAATAATAACCATGTTCGCTTTTAGTAATAATAAATGGTTTCTTTGGTTGTAGTATTATATATCACTAATTCCTGTATATCTTATTTTAACATTATGACAGCAAGATAACTCTTAATTAATTATTTTCTTTGCACTGTTTAAATACTGCATCCTAGATATTTAGAATATACTTTATGGTTAATTTTACAATTGTCATATTTCTGTAATTATGAACAAATCACTTAAAATCGAGTTTTTGTTAATATCAATTATAATTCTTTTATTAAATATTAATACAACTTAACTTATATTTATAGGGAAATTGTTAGTTCAATTAATTTGTCTTCTTTAATAAATCTAAAATTTTCAGTTTGTATATTTAGATCTTTGAAATATAGCAGAATGAAACATGAGATTCTAAATGGTTAGAACAGGGATGGCGAACCTTTATCGATCAAGGTGCCATTTTTTCTAAAGAAATGTCTAATGAAGTATATACGTGCGTCAAATAATTTTGGCCTGTGATTTTTCGGAAGATAATAAAACTAAATACTCAGAACTCTTTATTTACTACTGAAAAATACATTCTGCACTGTATAGTAGTAAACGTTTTAGTTATATATGTAATTCAAATTAAAGTAGCATTAATGTGACTTCTGTTGTTGCAGATTAGATGACAAATAATTTATATTAAGATTATAAGATGTTCAGAATGCAGGCTGAATTGGAGTCATCTGCCAAATGGTTTCTAAGCGAGTCTTTAATGTTATTCCTCTCTGAAAATGACTTGCAGGCATAGACGAAAATATGTTTATAATAGCATGAGCCAGCTTCTTCAAACAGTTAAATGTTTGAATCAAATTCCATATTTCCAAAATTTTACTGGAATTTTTGCTTATGTTGCTTGTTAACCTTTCAGTTTCAATCAATTCCAACTTTTTCCTGCTTTCAATAAATTTTTGAATCCACATTAAACTAGACTGGAAATCAGTCAGTTGCATTTGAAATTCTTCGATTTCCAACCAATTGAATTGGGACAAATTCAGTTTATCAAATGAAGTCACATGCAAGCTGTTTTGCAAACCGTTTTGATCAGCAGTGTACCCTAAATATTGTGACCCGTGCCACTGGTTCGCCATCCTAGGGTTAGAATCATTGAACATATTGATTTTTTTTTCCTTAAATATTTTCGAAGGAAAAAATTCTAATCTCAGTTTAAATTTGTACGGAAGTGGGGTTAGTATAAAAATACTAATATATAATATAAATATATATATTCCGAAAATATTCTTAGATGTCTCTATCTATTTGACCTCTTTATGATCAATTACTTCAATATTTCCCTTTGGAAAACAGAAATAAAACTCATTCTCTTCTAATGAAAATAGTTAATCTCTTTAAAGTATATATTTACAACTTTATGTAAACTCAACAGAGTTACAACTCTAGATCGCATTTAATGTGCTTTTATATAGCAAAAATAAATCTGGTTAAAATATTATTTTTCTCTCTCCTCTGTAATATTTACTTTAAAAAGAAAAGTAAATGTGCTTAATAGTATCTCAATGCTGGACTATTTAAAACTACAATCTATCTTTTCCAGCTTCTATAGCCCTCTCCTTATGATTTGATTGCTACAGGACTGTTCCTGTAACTATTAAGTTAAGAAAAATGGCAGAGTAACTATGCGAGAGGCAAGTAAATAGAATTCTTGCAGGAGGATTCAAACATATTCTAAAATATATATTATATCTGTATTATTTTAAAATATATACAGTTATTCATAAGTTTAGTTTCTTTAAATGTGAATGTCAGAGTCAATGTAAATGATAGCTGATGTATAATTTAGTTTTTCATCCTCACTTGCATTAGCCATAGAGATTCTGTGTTTTTTCACTACCTTATAATATTTGGTTTAAAAATCTTATGAACACATTAGTTTTGTCACTATGTTGTCTTCTATGATTGGTGCCTAAGGCATACTACTCTTTATCATTAGGCCTGTGAAATTATGTAATGTATTTTGGTCAAGGGTAAATGATAATTATTTAAAAAAAGATTGGAATTTTTTTTTTATTATTCTGTAATTCATTTATTTATAATTGTTCCATCTTTTGATTTCCTTCATAAAAAAAGTAATGATAATTAAAATATTTATTTTCAAATTCAACACATATTTTTGGCAGTGGATATTTTGATTTAAATAACAACCTCTAAATATATATGCCAAATATATTTAAAGCAATCTTCAGTTTGTGCCAGAAAAAAAATATTGAGAGTTTGCTAAACTAATAATTAAGAAGAATGATGTGGTGTATAAGAATAATAGAATAAAATAATGTAAACACAATAATTCTGGCTTTTGATGAATTTCAGATTTATAGAATATATAATGTGCTAATGGGGGGGGGGATATCAACTTCAAAAGCAGTTTCTTTAATCAAAAATAATATTTACAGAAAAATGTTTAATAAATATACTCAAAACAAGTAGTTTTGACAATGTATATGACAATTAAAGAGAAGATAAATGGTAACAATATACAAAATTATCTCGACAACCAACAATCAAAAATTCATTCAATACAACTGGAGAAGAAAATATTTCTCCAAGACATTTTAAAGTATATTTAATTTCACCATTACTTTGACTTAGAATATATATCATACCTGCTGTAGTTGCAATAGCAACATAATTATCTTCTTTCCACTGAAATGCAAATGGAGTTGTATAAACCGGAGAGTCGCTATTAAATTTCCATATATTTTCCCCTTTAACATTAACACAGTATACAGCAGAATCATGACAACCAAATATAATACGATCATTATCTGGTGGTAGAGCAGTAGTGGCGGATGAAAACACAGGACCATTAGTACAAAACTCAAATCCCTAAGAAAATTACATAATAGATGTTTATCATTGCAAATTTTTTTTTTTTTTTATTTGCACAACTTTAAACTTTGTTATATGCTCATGTCCAAAATTAAGGTCACAAACATGTTTTTCAAAATAATTCTAAATTACTACAAACAAAATTGATAGAATTTGTATTTTATATGTTTTGATGAACCGGTAACAATTTTAAATTTCTGTTTAGAAAAAGAAGTCGTTTAGTGTTAATTTTTGCAGAAACACTGGAATTAGATCATTTAAGCATCTAGAATTCTTGCTTTCAATTTTGTGAATATTGCATTAAAATAAACAAATTAGCTTGTTTGCAGTGAGAATTCTTATAATCATTTCAATGATTTCTTGAAATGGATACGTTGGCAGTCTTGAAGAAGGCTAATTATAAGCGGAGGTGGCTCGATGGTTCCAAGTGGCATTGAAAGTGGTATCCAGACTCCGGAATCAATTCCAAATAAGTGGTCTGTCACCAGGAAGGTTGGTCAAAGCCGCCACAGAGCAATGACGTCTGCAGAGGATCGCTACTTGGCTTCAGCGCACGTCGACACAGGCTGACAACGGTTTCTCAGTTGGCTAGTAATTTTATTGCTGCATCTGGAATAAGAATTTCTAGGCAAATAGTATATAGCAGTGAGGGCTTTCTATGCCTGGCATCCAGTCTTGTGTATCCCTTTGTTTGCATCTAACAGGAATGCCCGATTGTTGTGGAGTCAAATACATCAGTCTAAGACACATTAAGAATAAGGCGGGTTCTTTTCAGTGGTGAGCCAAGATTCACTATACAGAGTGATCTTCATCAAATCTTCATCTGAGTAGAACAAGGAGATCGCTATTATCCTTCCTACGTAAAAGAAATCAACAGATTTGGCGGCAAAGAAATCCTTGTCAGGAGTGGCATAATGATGGGCAGTTGTATACCATTGCATGTCTTCAATACGAGTACTGTTACCAAGCATCGCTATAGAAATGAGAGACTTGAAGCCTATGTGAAGTTGTTCCGGGGGCTCTGTCCCGGACTTCAATTTTATAAACAATAATCCGCAACCACACAGAGCTCAGATAACTTATGATTTTCTTGAAGAGGACATTTGCCATATGGAGTGGCTCTCAAAGTCTCTGGATCCCAATCCTATTGAATATGTATGGGATAGTCTAGGAAGAATCATCGCACAGCGTAACCGCCCTCTCAAGACTTTCCAGGAGTTAAAAACCGCTCTTTTGGAAGAATCAGCTTTGTTGCGACAAACATTTATTGATACCCTTATAAACAGTATGAGAGCTCGTTGTGAGATTTCTATAACAGGGTATGGCAGTCACATTCCATAGTAGACAGACTTTTTCAGAGAGAAATGCTTTATCCCTGATTCATGATTTAACGCTTTTTCAAATATCCTGTTTCTTAATTCACAGTTAAAATCTTTTTCATATTATTATATTGCTATATTCTTTCTCCCATTCTAATATATCTCTGTGCCAGATTTTGTGACAATACAGTGAATAGTTCCATCAGTTTTCACAGATTTTATGTTTGGTCCCTTAATTTTGGAAATGAAAGTATATTTTAAAAAATCAGTCACAAATATAATGCAAAAAATATGGAGCTCCAAATAAATTGTGATTATAGTTACATTGTTTAAAGTTACAAAATTAGTTTTAAAAATGCAATAATCTTAAATGAAATGACCGGAAACACTTTTTTTTAAAACGAAAAGCATATAACATAACATATAAAAGTTCAAATAATTTAGAATCATATTTTTAGGTGACTAAATTTATAAAGAATTTTAAATCTCAGCTCTTATTAAAAACTAAGATGCTTACATTTTAAAAATTAAATATAATGTTTCAAAAAAGGACAAAGAGTTTTCACTTTCATAAAGTAGGGATGAATAAAAACAGCAATAAAAAAGTACTGATGCTTTCAATTCTTGCTCAGTAACAATAAAGCTATATAAATTCAATATTAGATCCAGATTTTATTAAGCTATATTATGAGATTTATTCTACAGGTAAAACATATTAACAAAATAAATTTTTGAAATTTACTATTATCATATTAAAAAATTTTTTGAAAACATAAAGTACTATATCAGTGTTTATTCCTTCCGATCCAGTCGTTACAAAAAAGAAAGAAAAAAAAAATCACCAATTTAAAAATTTTCAAAAAAAGAAAAAAATTTTCTACTTTTATACTTGAAAAATTAACAGGAAAAGTTACATTGTGTTTTCTTTCAGAGTGAAATTAATTAAAAAAATAGTACACAAAATATGATTTCTTCATGGAACTAATTTTAGACTTAAAATATCACAATTTTTGGACATCAATATGGTATTTTTTAAGTTCTTAAGAATTACAATTCTAAAAAAAAATCAATTGATCTTAGTTCTACAATATCCTTGATATATAATAAAATAAAATATAAATTCATAATTTTGTATAAGATTCAACTTCCTTTCAGAAGGCATAAAAATTTATTTCAAAGATATCCTCACATGGGGATACTCGAGCTTAACAAAATCTTTCATTTCTATGTTTGAAAAGTATAATTTTGTATAGAAAACATATTAAATATACAAAACTTTGATTATTTTATCTGTGAAGCAAATAGATACTACCAACCTCTTCAAACATTTCATTTGAAATAATGAGACATTTTCAATTTTTTTTTTCATTTTTTATTTAATATTTTTTAAGTTTCATAAATATTTTGAATTTTAATAGTTCAAATACAATAAATGATCATTTTTTGCAATCTTATTTTGTAGATTTTAATTTTTTGTTAATATGTGTATTAAACTGAAATAATTTTTATTTTACTCAATTTACATATATTAGATTTAATTTAGAATAATTTTTGTAGAAAATATATATGATTGTGTATTTTTAATTTTTTAAATTTCTTAGAGTATAAATAAAGTATTTAAGAACCTAAGATATCATAACTCTAATAAGAAATTTAAGGAATTCAACTCTGAAGATTTTCTTACAAATTGATTGCTTTAGATGAGCAGTGTCCTTAAAAGAGATCCACTTCACCCCCTGAGGAGGGAACATAATGTTTAAAGAAAAAAATTTACATTAAAATCTATGTTTAGATCAACAAATACTCCATTCATTGGGCTTTTTTATTATTGTTCAAAAATTTTGATAACTCATGCCGAAAAAGATTAATGTCCAGAGCCTTTTCTAACATGCAGCTTATTTGAAGCAAGGAACTTATTAATTACTCTCTACTTCACCCTCATTCTATACTAATCATAGAAAATAATTGAAAAAATATAATTCATTTTAAACAAATTGCATTCTTCATGGTTAAAAATAGTATTTTTAATTAAATAAAAAAAGAAAAATATATGGTTTCTTTTCCAAAATTTATAGGCTTTAAGGCCAGAAATTGTTGATATCCTGCATGAAAATTATGTCTTTAAATTTATAATCTATAAAGAAGTAGTGAAGCTCTCGATGAACGATTAACAAAATTTCTGTCATCATAAACTGATTTATGAAAAATACGTTTTTTCTAAAGCATCAATGTATTTATATCTTTTAGATATAAAAATTTTTTTAAACTTTTACAAATACATTTACAACCACATAATCATTAAGATTATGTGGTGCCTTAGTGACATAATTAGATTTACCATCTTAAATTTGGTCACCTGATGATAAAAAAAAAAATCTAAAAATGATAGAAGCAAACAGTACAAAAAGATTAATTCATGCATTTTTCTTTGAAAAAAAAATGGATTTCTTTAAAACATATTATACCTTCGGATTACCACTTAATCAATAAAATTTAGAAGCATTAAAAAAATTCTTTAAAAATATTTCTTGAAATTACTTCCATAAAACATTTATTTCTGACATTACATAACAGAATGTCATAAGCAAGATTAACTGAAACAGTGGAATTATTTTTCTATTGCAAATTATATTAACTATTCTCAAATAAACAAGAAAATATAGTTAAATATGGACTCAATTTAAATGATGCTCTCATTTTCTTATATTGCATTTATTAAAACAAGTGCCAATTAATAAATACTGCAAAGAGATAAAATATAAGTGTGAATATAGAACTCCAAAATTATTAAGAAATATTAGATTTATTATTTCATGAAGTTACCAAAAATACCACAGAAATTTATTTTGCAAATAAAGTTTTTAAAATTCTTTAATATTTAGGTTAATTTTCTTTTCAGCTTGATTGTTTATATTTTGAAATGTATTTCCTTTTTCATAACCTTCATTTGATTTATTTCAATGCTTGATGCTTTTTTTTATTATTTTTGTAATTTATAAGTATATTGAAATTCAATATACTTAGCAATTGGTAACAAGAATGGCAATTCAGAATAATTACTTTAAAAAAATGCTTTTAATTCATTTTAATTTGTGAAAATTTTGTGCATCATTAGAAATTGGATATAACCTATTGCAATACAAATGCTTATAAAATATTCCACAAAGTAACAGCAAATTTCTAAACATATTTAAATATATATTAAAGTCTTGAATAAACAAATTCATCTGTATGTAATAATTATTTTTTGCCACTAATTAGATACCATATTTACAAATCAAAAGGTTGACATGGTATAAATAGAAAATGCAAAATTTTACATAGTTAATTTATTAGCAAATTAACTCATAAATTTGAAATATCCATGAAAATTAAGGTAAATAAGATTAGCATACAAAAAATAAATAAATATGGAAATTGTGTAAAATAAACTTTAAAAAAAATTTAATCTGCAAATACAATTATGCATACCAGCTGGTATTAAAATATGCAATCATTTCAATTCATAAATTGTAAAAAAAAAAAAAAAAAAAAAAAAAACTATACACATATTTACATTTAGGGTACATCATATTTATGTATTTATGTTAATAAAAGAAATATTAATAATGAGAAACTAATAATATGAAATCAGTTTTAAAAAATTGGACCAAGATATCAAATATTTTAAAAAATAATTCACTTACCAATATACCAGATAAACTAAAATGCAAAAAACAATTATTTGTAGCACCAATAAAAATTCCTGAAGTAGTAAATAATGGAGAGGAAAATAATGGTTTTCCATAACTGTAGGTCCAAACTGTAGCGCCAGTATCCTTAATATGCATACAAAAAAGAAAGGAAAAATATTATATTTGAGAATATAATATGCAATTAAAACTGAATGATATGATACAAACATGAATACAACAATTAAATATAATAATACATGCATGTATGAGAATATGAAGCTAGGAAATTCTTTATTTCCCTTTCTTGCTTGGAATATTTTTTCAGTTTAGAATATGATACAATAATAATAATAAAATAACAGAACTAAAATCTGTTTATTTTGTATAAAAGAATGAGCCTGAAAAATGATCAAGTTGCCTGCTTTGTCAAATTTAGAAATTGATGTCATTAATGATAACAAGCTATTGGTTTACAAAGCAAAGAATCAATAGTTAAAAATGCTTAAACAAAATCTCTTCTTTAGAACAAGATCAACCAAAAAAGCAAATAATTATTGCAAACTTGGAAAAAAGCCAAGGCCCAGTTCAATTGAATAAGGATTAATATTAAAGGAGTCAACGAAACTAATTCTAATAATATAATTCAGCTGCAAGGTAAGGGACAGTAAAAAAAAAGTTATGGAGAAATTTAGCAGGGGAAAAAAGTTATTGAGAAGTTTAAGGCATTTATAGGATTTTATGAAATTACTGGTATTGAAACAGCTCTATTTTGTGAAATAATATTATTTAAATATGGACTATTTTGTATTGATATGTATGAAAATAGCATTTTTAATTACATACTTCTTCCAAAAATAGCTATTTTCTTAACTTTGCCTTTCATTAATTAAAATTTGCATACACTTATTTGCAAAGTTAATCCTAACTTAAATCTTACTTTGTTCTGTTTTTAATAAATGATAAGATTTGATAAGCTTTGTTCTTGCAAGGATACGTTTTCCACAAAGGGAGAATTTTTCTTCAAATATATTTGCTAATGTTAAAGGCTTTTTTAATTTCATATTTAAGAATATGGAAAGTAATACATTTTTTAAAAAAAAGATGAGCTATATTAAAAAGTTCCATTAAATATTTGATGAAAAAATACAATTTAGAAATGAAAGTCTCATATTTTAGATTCCATTAGATAACAACAAATACACAACAATAATTCTAAATTAAAATCTAAAATGTAGCTATATATATATATATATATATTTTCTTAAAGATGAATTTCGTGATAAAAAAATAATAAAATTTAATGTAAAGAATTTTTGTAAACAATAGAATTTACAATAGAAACAATAGAAGAATTTTTGTATTAGTAGTCCATAAAGTGTCTTAATCATTTTTAACTTAGATTAAGCACTTTTAATTCTGATTAAGTACTTAATATAATACAAATATAATTCATACAAAATTTATGTTAAATATTTCCTAGAAAACTATCAGCAAAAGTATCACAAAAACAGAAGATCAAATCCTTCCTTCCCCACAAAAAAATTAGCTCATTCACCTTACCCATTCTCACAATTAATTCTATACATCAACGGTAGTTTCAAAAACATTATTCACTGTAGTGTTATATTATAAACAATAAATTTTAAAAATGAATGACACAATATATTTTTAAAAATTACAAAAGACTACCTTGAAAAAATTAATTTTGCATATTTGCTTCATATTTAAGAAAAAATGAATTTACTTTTATGAAGTTAACAAAATATAGGAATTAATATTTATTGAAAGAAAAATAAACATAAACGTAGGAAGGAAAGTAGACATATTTTTATCTACAGGTATACAAACCATTTTTAAAATAGAAAGAATGCCGTCTAAAGTTGCAACTGAAAGAATTCCAGATTCTTCAAGCAGAGATGGAGAAGAAAAAATACTTCCTTTGCCAATTGTCTTTTTCCAAATAAGCTTTCCATTCTGTAAAAGTGATACATTTAATTTTGTACACAGAATTTTTTCCCATTTGACACATTAAATTGATAGGTAAAAATAATTTCAATTATTAAATATAACAAAAAATATGCAATCAATTTAGGATATGTTTTTCTTTTTAAGCATCATATAATAAAAATATCAAAATCCATTATGCTCCAAAGCAAAATATTTTCATACATTAATTATAATAAATTATCATTGATGAATGATTTAATATATAATTATTAAACTAGATAAAATAATATTTAGCTTTAGTATAAAATTCCAATTAACAAGACAAGTTTTAATCCCAATTAAAAATATAATGTTAAGCACAAATCAATAGTAAAATGAAGCCATCCTCATGCAATCATTTTGGACATCAAATTTGTCTTATTAGTCTCTAATGAAAGTTATAATGTAACAGATGTTGCTGTAGCTATGGACAATTAGTTTGTATCTGACAAACTAAGTTTTTAGCAATGAAGAAACATTAGAGTCTTATTTAACTTTTGAATACTAAATGCGATAGAAGAGATGAAAAAAATTTCACTCTCACTACACACCATTTATACTTGCTATACCACCGCAAAAAAAAAAATCTGTTTCATGTAAATATTATTGAAGCATTTTTAATATAAAAGGAAAATAATTAACAAAAATAGAAATTATGTGAAGCTTGGTGGTGTAGTGGTTAGTGCTTCGCCAAAATTTGGTAAAATCTTATCGTCATAAAAGTTTTATTTTCATACTTTTATTTTACTTTTTTCCCATTTCTTGATAAAAAAAATTCATTTATTATGTAATACATTTTTTTTTCACTGCAGGAAACAAATTATTTGCATGTCATCCATTTTATTATTTGTAACAACAACAGTATTAAATTAACTTTTTCGGATTATTTGGACTTCTCATTTCGCTTAACTGCAATACACTGCTCACACTTATATGAATTAATACAGTTTTATAATTTTATTTGCATACATTTTAGTCATGTTAATGGGACCACAAACTAATATCTAGAGATACTCACATGTTTGGCACATACAGCAGCCTACTAGCTGCAAAGGGACAAGATGCTGGAAAGTTTCCACAAGGTTATTCAGTTATATTGAATCTAAAGCAATTGAAAGATATGGAAGGTGTGTGTAAGTGGGAGGGGAAGAGTTTAAACTATAGATCAAACATTATGATCATGGTGATCTCATTCAAGACCACAGATTGTCGGATGGATTTTAATCAGAAAATTGGGAGGCTAGAGTAATATTATGAAATCATCTCAGTGCTCTTTTCACCACTCATATACCATTTTGGTTGTGTGAAACGTTATATTTGAAGATACCATCTATGCCAGAGACACTATTTGCATATGAAAGTATATAAGGTCAGCCAGATACAATGCAAATTTAATTTGGCCTCCAGTATTGAATAGCGCCACATAAAGCCATGAAGTCTTTGCAAATTATGGAAACAAATGCATGTATTTGTATTTATTCATAAGTGGTTTCAGGAAGTTTGGTCTTTCATGTTTCTTGCAATATGCACTACTACCCAATTACTTGCTAGGTGGAATGATTCAACAGAGAATGCAATCATTTGCTTATCACTGGAGGTGCATTTCTGTTATTTTTGGACAAATATTAGGCTTTTCAGGAGAAAGGTTCTTAGCAGAGGACTGTCTATCCATCCCTCATCCATATGTTTAAACTTAAAATTAAGAGAATGAAAATATAAATTAAGAAATATACTAAATATAGCAGAATATATACTTTCTCATGAGATTAATGTCCAATTATTATAAACACCAAGCCAAGAATTCTTTTAAATGAATCTAACACTGAACCATAAACATTTTACTTCATATCTTTGCTTATTATTTAGGATAATTTAACAGTTAATAATCCTATATTTATAGAATCTAATGAATCCCATATATGATCTTATACTTATATAAATTATGATACAAAAATTTTAAAACATACTTACTTCCCCATTTATTGCATATAGATGTTTATCATGAGAGCCTACAAACACAGTATTTTGGGATGAAACAACGGGTGAACTTTTAATTTCAGCAGTTGAACTGAATAGCCACAAAATATTCCCATCTTTAACATTTAGACAATACAGATGATAATCATAGCATCCTAAAATGTAAGAAATTATAAATTTGATGGTTTATTTATTTAGAGACTATTATATTGACTAAAATAATTCCAAAGAGATGTTCAATAATCCTGTTTTAATTTATCAGAAAATTTGATGTTTTATGCAAGATAGTTTTCATAATGTCTCATCATCAATAATAGATTATAATAGTTCAAATTTGTAGTTTGTAACTGATGTATAATTAAAATGTGGGTCTGGTAAGTAATTTTTTGAAAATGATTACATGTTTCAAAATAAATTCAATTTGAAGCTTTATCTAAGTAAATCAAAACAAGAAAAAAGAAAGAAAAAATAAATGCAAATACCAATTATGAATATTTAATATTCTCTTTATTTCTCTGGTTACAGTTATGTAATTAGAAACCAATCACAGATTTATAAATTTTTGGTTCACAACTACAAATTGCCCTAATGTGTCAGTAAACTGCTTTGCAAATTTAAATTAACTCTAATCCATTGCAAAGTCTATTTACAAAACAATTTTTTTTAAATGCAGGATTTTATATAATATTTAACAAAATCAGTTGTATCTTTAAATGTGTATTTTGGAATTGATTTTATATAGCAAAATTGTATCCATTTGCTACTCTATTTCTATCAAGGTAATTTACCAGTAAGTGCCTTACTCTATAAAATAAAGAAGATACATACAGAATACTATATGCTGAATTATACATATTGCAGGAATATAAGCAGATGCCCCTCAATTATAACATACAATTATAATATAAGTAATATCAAGTACCCTCAATTATAATAGCAGAATCACATACATATATATATATAAATTAGAGTAATTATGTTAGTTCTATTTTGCTGTAACTTTTTTGAAAACTTATTGTTACCACAATCACACATAAGATCTTTAAATAATCTTTAATAGATGAAATATAGATGTATAAACAACTGAAATAATGTAATCAAGAACTAATCACTATTTTGTTTATTTCGGAATTACTAAATAAAATTTCTTTTAAAAGTACACAGTTTGATATATATATATATAAACCACATGTAAGTCATTGCATACCAGACAATAAGTAATAATATGATAGGTAATTTTGGTAAATATAACATTAGAATTTTTTATTAATGTTCCACAAAAGCACATATATAAAAACATAGATTTTTAAAGTTGGTCCCTTATTGCATAATTCTTCCACCTGAAATTTACAAAAAGTAAATAAAATAAATGTTTCCATTTTTAATAAAATCTGTTTAGAATCAAAATGAACTTTATACGAACACTACCTCATCACAGAAAAACTTACCAACATAAACATACTTTCCACAAAATGATAAACACGATGAAGATTCAATTCTATCTGGAAGTTTAACAGTCCACTTAAGAGAGGAATCCAATACATTAAAACAACAAAATAAACCTGCATGTGAACCAATAAAACCCAATAGTTCCTTACTCCTAAAAATAATAACATTTATACATATAATAAAAATTGAGAAAGCAATACAAAAAATATAATAAAAAAATTAAGTAATCAAATACAAAACAAAATTAAAAATAATAACTCTAGAAAATATTTTATAGGTTATTACTATCGAGAGGAATAGTCTTTTACAACTCCCTCCCCCTCAAACCCAGAAAAAAATTAAATCAAAACAAAAGAACAAAAACACAAATGTATATCATAAGAAAATTTGCAGATTATAAAATAAATACCTCTTAGATTTGGAAAAAAAATATTTCAAACTTCTTAGCATCAAAAGTAGAGAAGTAAGTTTGAAATGAATCCCATTAAAAATTAATGATTGAGCATCAGAACAAATGCAAAGAAAATAACAGAATATTTTGGAGAGAGTAAATATATTTTTGAGGAAATTTTTCAGTAATATTTCATTTTTTTAAAGCTGATATTTAAAAATATTAACTAATTTAAATTAAATGCTTTTGTAAGAGCATCTGGTATTTATGTACATGAATAAGAATAGTAATTAAGCTGAAAATATTGACAGCAAAATTCAAATTGTGTTTTTTTTAATCATTTATGGTGATCTGTAAGTTATCAATTATTTTAATGTCTAAATTCAAAAATTTGGTTTCATAATGATTTTTTTTTAAATTGCTGCAAAAATTCTTCAGTGGTATGAGATAAACTTTATACCAACTGCAATTGAATATACTATAATTGAAAATAATTAAATTCTCATTATACTTGGAGGATTAAAATTATATAAATAAATCATTTTTAAAGTACTGAAAAAGTAAGAGAGCAGTAATTGTAAAACAGGATGTGCTTCATGGAATAAGTAATATTCTATAACGCACTGATAGATGAACTGACAAATTTGAAGGAAAAAAAATCAATTCTGTATATGTAACTATTAATACAAAGCAAAATTTGCCATAGAACTCGAGAGAAACGAAATATATTTATAATCTCAGTTATAGAAATTCCTAAACACAATCAAAAGAAATGTTTGCAGAAATTTCTAAAATCATTGGTTCCTATAAGTATGATACTGATTTTATTATTTTGAAGGAGATTTTTGATAGATTTGTTAAGTATGTTTTAGATTTAAATAAAGTTTTGATACTGCTTATATAATTTATTTTTATTATTACATATTATTGTTTAAGTTATATTTTTTTCAAAGTACTTTTTTTTATTCTGAGTGGAAGATACCATACTAATACTCATCTACAAGGACAATAATGCAAATATAAATGAAAAATAGAGAAGACTTACTCAAAAAAATATGCAACACATGGTGTTGCATCTATACATTTCTTCAGGTCAAATTTACAGGTCATTTTTAAAGACAATTCATTACTGCTGAATAAATCATTATTGATTGTTTTGGAGCAATGAGGCTTTACCTTGCCATGTTGGCATATTAAGGAATAACCTCTTCTAGTTACAATTTCAAAACACATGGAACTAATAAGGCGTGTTTTCTTTGGAGCAGATTCATTTGACAATTCATCACAGGGAATAAGTGCATTCTGAGATTCAACATTTATTTCTTTTGTGTCTTGCATATGAGATTTTATAAGTTCATACACATCTCTAAATGAATAATTTAGAAGTTTATCAGTAATTTCAGATATTTGTATCTGAAACTCCCATTCAATATCTGATGTCAGTTGTAAAGCCATGAAAGAATCACCACCACTCAGAATAAAATTATCTGTTTGTGTTAATGTTTCTTGAGAAGTATAATTCTGTAATAAAGGAAAATAATATTAGTGAAAGCAGAAATTTATAAATTAATACTTATTTATACACTGATTTTTAAAATGAAATTTGCAATCCGATTTTATTTTGCTTCTAGAAGTAAAAAACATCAAATTAATTTAAAATTACATTATATAAATACATTATATGAGCTACATGAAAAAAAAAGTAATTGCAGCATATTATATTCAATAATAATACTGGGAAAGACAGTTTATCTTAATAGAATAAAACAATAACAAAAATCAATTATTATAATTTTATGCAATAAAAATACAAGGAAATAATAAGTAGTAAGAAAAGTTAAAATTATAAAATATTTAAATAACTGATTTTTTAAAATTTATTTAATAAATAGAAACAGAGAAAAATATTGATTATAATTAATCACACATATGAATCAAGTTAAAAATCAATAACATGGGAAATATATAAATCATGATAAAATAATAATGTAAAAATAATAATGTAACATCAAAAGACAGAAAGAAATGCTATATAATACATTTATTTCTTGCAAATATGAAAACCAAACTGTGGAAACCAAAATACATGCTATTTATCACACTAGCACAAGTGATATCCTATGGATGTTTAGTTAAAAGTACTAATATAAGCAAACTGTCGTGGGATATGCTTAGTTAGAAGTACACATGATAACTAATGTATGACATAGTAATTAATATGTTTTACATAAGAAGGAAGATATCATATTAAATTTTTTATCTTCTTTATTAATACAGTATGCATATAACATGGTAAACTTTTTTCTGAATTATAAGAACTTCAAATGATTAAAATTTTTGATTTACAGATAACTTTTTTAAAAGTTTCCAAGATTTGAAGTGCTTTATGAATGTTTAAGATACAATATAATCTGATTATTGTTTAAATTTCTAAATAAACAAAATCATAGTGCAACACTTAGCCCACTTGTATATTTGGTATTTAATTTACATGAAATGCATATATTTAAACATATTTCATAGTTTGTATATTATGAAAATGCAATATATTTTAGAAAACTATTTTATGCTTTGTTCACTATAAAAATTATTACTTTTTATTGCTTTTTCAACATTGAATAAAAAGGGAAGATGAATATGTGTTCATATCTTGTTTTGGGGGTTCTCAAATTTCTTAAACTCTTTCAAAATTTATTAAAAACTGTTAAATGAAATCACATGAAGAGAAACTGCCAAATGGCAATCTATAAGTTAATATTACTTTAAGAATGGATAATTCAACAAATGAAAGATTCAATATACTAAAATGGATAGAATTCAAAAATACTCTACTTACAGTAAAGCAATTTATTTTTCAAACAAAAATTAATGAAGATGATGAAATTAAAAAAAATCACTGAAGAAATTATAACAGTATCAAAAATGTACCTCAAATCTATTAAAAACAATGAATACAATCAACTAATTAAAATTTATATAATAGAGAAGAATAGACTGCAAGTATCTGGTAGGGCATTAAAGATCTTATTGATAAAAATCTTTTAAAAAGAGCTTCCAAAATTGTCTCCAATCAGTATTCAATATCAAAGCTGACTGAATATAATAGAAGAACTTACATTTGATAGTAGAAATTTATTTACAAAAAAAAATATGTTGTCATTATTAATTTTCACATGCACAAAATCAATCTATTCAAACACTGAAAAATTAGGAAATTAGAAGCAGACCTGCACAGTTTTAAAATGAGTCATCCTCAGCATCCTGTAACAAAATACAGAATGCAGCAGCAACAACAGCTACAAAACTAATGAAATTGCAACAGAAACAAATAATGAATAAAATCTCTCTTTGTCAAACATGAAAAATTATCAGTTGCAATCAAGTACTTAAAACACAAAGGGCTCAAGAATTGATGGGAAAAAGCAACTTAATAAAAAAATTCCACATTTAATCAAATATTATACTCAACAAAATTAGAAACTCTAACCTGAAACTGCAACAGAATGTAAAACAATAATAGTCAGTCACATCTCAAACTCTGCACAATTACAGAATAAAATATCCTTAAAAGACTCAATATTGAAGATTAAATATAACCATAACAATCTGGTTTTAAAAAAATGTTTCAAATATAAGACAACTCCTTGGAATAATCAAAAACATCAGACAATAAACGCTGGAATGAATATTGAAGCAAACTTTTTAGAGCCTTTGAATACATTTGGATCGATGATCTAATATTCAAGACACTAAAAATTAAAATCTTCTTACATCTTACCTTCTTATTAAGGTTAAAAATCGAAAGTTCCCTATTTACACCAAAAGACATCAAAGCAGGAATACTTCAGGATTCCTAACTCAATCTGACTTGCTCCTACATATATATAAATGGTCTCATTCAGCATGATAATATTATGCAAACCCTTTTCACTAATAGTACTGTAATACTCGATCCAACATATTGTCAAGCAAGCAGTTATTCATTTTTTTTCGACTGAAAAATGAATAATCCATTAGAATATACTATCAGCAAATATAAAGCTGCATTTTCAAAGGAAAAGAAATGTTGCTACCAACCTTTTTTAAAACACCCATTGCATAGCAAATTAAAACTATCAATGTACTTTGGTGCAATCTTGGGAAAGCACTTTACCTACCCAAGACATGTTTAAAAATTATAAGAAATTTCAAAAAAATTATTAGTTCTGAATCAAAACTCTTAAGAAAAATTATTGCAAACAATGTTTTGATTTCTAATCAGCTACACAGCTTTCATCTGAGCCACTGCAGGAAAGACATATACCAGAAAACAAGAAACAATTCAAATCAGTGAAGTGTCATTTTTGTCTGAATATTCAAAAAGGTTTTTAGTTAATATGAATTAATGAATTTCACAATTTTTTAAAGCCAGATAGTAATGACAACTAAAACCATAAGGAAATAAAAACTACAATATCAAACACCTCTCCCACCCCCAAAAAAAGAAAGCCCCAAAGATTAATTAGCAACTGTTTTCTACATTAAAAGGCAAATCACAATGGCAGAAATGAATTGCTGACATATAAATACAATGCAAAAATTATACAAAACAATCTAATATTATCTCACTTCTCATTTATTCTCTTTTTCATTATAACTGTTAAATGAATTGATGGATGATGATGATGTATTACTGTGAAGATCAAAATCATTCTTTCAGATTTATAAAGTAACAGCAACTGAAATGTCATCTTATTTATAACAATAATAATGTTTGAAATTAAGAATTTTTGAGTTGAAGAACTCTGACAACCCATTGCATATGAAAATGTAGAAAATTGTTGACAGAACATAGATTGCAATAACTATATTCAAATGAT
>JAPMOR010080689.1:230925-267539 GCA_026543865.1 Argiope aurantia | reverse complement strand
GTATAATTAATTTTGAGATTTATTAAAACAAGTATTTAAAAAAATATATTAATTTTTATCAGCAATACCATAAATGAATTTAATTTTAAAACTAAAAAATGATTAAATATGCATATTATAAATAAATGATAACCAGTTTCTAACCTTCCACAAGTTAGATAGAGTATTCAAAACATCCAAATTAGAAGTGAACTGGTGCAATTTTCTCAGCTGATTTCTTGAATTTTTCAGTGCAATCAATTTATTGTAATCGGCTTTTCCTGAAAATAATATATATAGAAGCTTATTTAAATAAAAATTTTAAAAAAAGCAAATTCATTAAATTACACAATTATAAAGACAAAAACAATCTGGAGAAACATATTAAATTAAAAATTTGCACTAATCACTTTATAATCACTTTTTCTTGTGATAAAATTTAATCTATTTATTTATTCCCTTTTTTTAAAGGTAAGATTGAAGTGCAATACTTAAAGTTTTAAAATAAAATTCTGAAAAGATAAATGTAAACTCAATTTTTTCAGCAATTATGGATAAATGAATCCAAGAAATGAAAATCTAAATTAAAGGGTTTTAATTTTGTCAAGATTTCCAACTCATTCTGAATCAAGAATTCCACAAGAAGTCTCAAATTAACCAATACTCTGTCAATAAAATCATTAATTTGGATAAACTGATCATATATTTATTAAATATCAAAACATGGATAGTCAATGTAATCGATTATTTGGATTGTAAATACTTTCACATGTGATCGATATATTTGCAATAAATGTATATAACTCAAACATTTTTGTTTTACTACAGAAAAATAGTAATACAGAAAAACTTTTGAAGAATGTAGAAAACAAAATTTTCAAATATTTTCTTTTTGAAAGAGGTTCTAAGAGAAAAAGTAAATTATAATTATTGAACACATAGGAAAAAGTTTTAAAGTTTTAAACAATTAAGAATTTTACTCTTATTATTCATTATTTATACCTTAGAGAAGTTTTATGTAATTTTTTTCTTTCCTCCCTTTCCTTCATAAAAATAATAGATAAATTTCATATTTTTGGAAATTTATTAATAACTAGTTTTGCAATAGTTTGCATTATCAAGAAAAAAAAAATTATCACTACGAATCAGGATTTTACTTACAAAAAAAAGCTTTTAGATTTAGACTTTTTTTTCTTCTTATATATATATATATTTAAAAAAATCTTAACAGAGAAAAGTAATGAAAATTTTAATAATAGTACTATTGGTCAAAGCAATCTGAAGTTTAAGAAACCATGTTCTAAATTATTTCAAGAGTAATAAGAAAAATATCAGAAAAACAAAATACAAAATTCAAATATTGCATAACACCTATGAGATGATAAATTGTGCATTTAGATGACACAATCATATACTAATGAAAAGATTTTTACAGGATTTTTGTAAGATTATAATGATGTATTTTTGGAAAATATGAACAAAAAGCTAAAAAAAAAAAACTTTTAAAAATCTTTCTAAAAAACACTGTAATGGCATCAAATTTTCCTATAATCTAAAATGAAAAATCAGAGTATTCAAATGGAATAAACACAATCGTGTATAAAATCAGATTACAAAAGTAAAAGAATTAACATAACTTTTATCTTAAGAATCTCTGTTCACATTTTTCAGATGCAAAGAAATTTTGTACCCCTATATTATTTCAGATTTTAAAAGAAAGGAAAGCTATGATGAAATAATAGAAAGTAATAATGTAAGGTAGTGGCTTTAAACCTTTCTTTTCACTTATTTATTATGCATATGCCTATCTCTAACAGTTTACAAATTAGCTATTATGTAACTATTATCATAAACATTTTATAATATATATGTTAAAATTTAAAAAAATTATCAAAGTAGTGCTTGAAATATAGGTATTATCTACACATTTTTAGATACACAACACATAAGTCATTGAATCATAACATTTGTGATTCTATAAATAAATATGTGATAATTTAATTTTTAAAATCCTCATCATTTCTTTAGGTATATGTAATTTGTTACCTCATTTTAAAGTAAAAAAAAATGACAAAAAACACAATAGAGAATTATGTTAATTTCTTTGGAAAAGTAATAAAACTAGAACAAAAATAATACCATGCTTTGTTAATGGAATGTAAGGCACAATTATCACTTCAATTATAGGAAGATTGGAAATAGACTGTTGGAGATTTTTCAATACTTCATATCTTATATCTTCTTTAGAACTGCTTTCTTCATTCAGAACAACAAATAGTAGAAGCTTTGAAGATTCAGCATCAAAATTCAAGAAATGATTTGTGATTCTAGGAATACTCTCAAGAATAGTATTTATCCTAAATAATGATAATTTTTGTCCTTTGAACTTCAAAATATTATCTTTTCGACTTTCAAAATATAATAAACTCTCAGAATTTTGAATAATATAATCTCCTGTTTTACGCATAATTTTATGTTTATGATTTGGCCATTCTTCATCATTGATCACACACCATCGCTTTTCTCCTCCTAAACAAAAATGAAACAAAAAACACACACATAAAGCTGTAATATGCATTAATATATATCTGTAATATATGTATTGTATATATATTATAACAGAATTGAATATATTTCATCCATTTATTTCATCATACAAATATTTAGTTTTTTCACTCAACTGTTCTTAATATTATTATTTTTCTTTGCATAAACAAAACACTGAATAACCAAACTATTATGACCACCATCATTTTTTAATCTTAGGAGCAGTTTTATGGTGTAAAGTGAAAATTTCAACTTTTTAAATGCAAACTTCAATTCAAGGGAATCGCAGCAATTAACTGAAATATTTTTCTCTTCTCATCATCAGTGTATGCTGAGATTTTAGCAAGTTTGACAAAAAGATGCTTTATAATTGGTGAAGCCGCCTAGCTGTTTTCACGCTAGGATTGTTAATATCTATAGAAAATATCTTGATAGAAGTGTTAATGAACGATGAAAAAAAAAGTAAGCAAAAGTATTGCATTAAATGCCATGAGATATAATTTTTTGTAAACTCATTTACTGATATTCTATCACTTGAATTAATATGAATTTTAATACAAAGAAATGCAGATATGTCTTATACATATTGCAGCTTTCATAGTTCAGTGAATGCTGTTAAATATGAATTCCACTACTGTTGACAAACCAAAATCCATTGTGGACTTGACATTGTTTATATTAACAATGTGCACATGTGCATTGTTATCAGAGCCCTGAACAATAGAAAAGTATTCCCTAGCTTGATTAAACCATTTTTGGTATCAATGGTAGTAACAAAATTCATTGTTGGCAACAAAACATCTATTGAATTGATGAACAGCAAATACAATTCAGTTGGTAGTGATTTAATTACAGTGTGGAAAATGGTTCATATGATTATTTTATAGTATGAATTGAAAGCTAAGGACTATCTGAATGTCACTAACATCTAATCAATTATATTTGTCCCTTGAGTGTGTATGTTTTTTTCCCAAGCAAACAATTCTAGCTTCCTACCACAAAACAATGATCAAATCCCCTTAGAGTTCGAGTGTATGATCTAGAATCACTCCATTGTCTTGGCAACTCTATTTTGTATGACATCATGAATGATCTCGTTCAAGCTTATGACTAACTCCAATGCAATTCATGCAAACCTTTCTTGGACATTTGGATAAGATATGTGGTGGTCATAATAATTTGTCATAGTGTATTAAATAAATTGATTGCTTTAAAACAGGTTTCAATATGAAATTAGCAGTAATATATATATTAAAAAAATTAAGACATCTGCTTTACTTTATTTTAAGAAAATTCTATGCTTAATTCATGCGAAACAAAGTATGAAAAATAAGATTCATTTATATACAAAAACTACATATAAGAATTTAAGTAGTAAAAATTTCACTTAAAAAAGAGATTGTATTTTCATGAAAATTTAATATTGGAAACGGCAAGTAAACATTTAAGAAATAATTGTAATAAAAAATAGTGACTTTAAATAAATAAAACAAATGTTTCAGTAAAAATTTAGCAAATTAATTAATATTAGATTAGATATAGTGCTTACCCACAGAAAGTTCACCATCAATGATTTCAATAACTGTATCCAAAAGGGGTTCACCCAAAGGAATAGATGGCAAATGGTGCCTTTAATTTTATAAACAAATTCTTTAAAATTAATTTATAACTATTATATTCAGTTATAGTCATTTATATATGTATATAATTTTAAAATTCAAAAGTTCCATTTTTAATTATACCATTTTTTGTGTGTGGAATCTAAAAATACAGTGCACTATGACATCAAATTTACTACAAAATAAAATTGCTATGCTGAATGATTATATTTATTATTTAATATTTTGATTAGACTGCCCAAATAAAGTTCTGAATATGTTCACATAATGTCTCTAAATTATGCCCTACCAATTTGAAGAGAAATGAGAAAATGAAGTTACAATACTAGATCAGGTTAAGTTGAATTAAATGATGAACCATGCAAACATTTACAATTTTCATAAGATTTGGACATGTGATTTAACTTTATTAGGTAGGTTCATGTACACAAACAGCTGAGTAGATGCAAGCACCTAAAATAAAGCTAATTAAACAATTATCTTAAAATAAAAATACTCAACTGAACTGAATACTCCGTAACTTGATACTGAATAGTAATTTATGTATCGGGGATTTACATAAAATCAAGTACAGTCAATATTTTAGTCAAACCAACTGGTCACCACAGGCAGTTAGTATTTAAATATATTAAAAACAATATCATTACTTTAATGTGAATGGCATGTACAACAAAGAAAAAAATTGCTTCATATGTGAAACTGTACTTGAGATCAAATCATTACAAGCATTGCACAAACTTATAATTTAATCCTTTTAAATATTTGACATCATACAATTAATTATTCTGAGCACAAATTCCTCCACATAAAATTCATTACATGTTAACACTTTTCACATATAATGAGTTGCAATAAGATTTAATAAAAAGAGTCGAGGAAAAAATGTTAAATATCATTTAAATTAACTATATCCAATGTATAAATAAGATAATATTTGTTTGTGTAAATTTATTTAAACTTTAATTTCAGAAGGATCTTAGGTTAGCATCACTAAGATATACTACTTCTTGATATATTATTTTGAAATTTCAACTAAATTTGAAAGTAGGTTAGTTAGTTTTTTTTTTTTCCCTTCAAGAAGAAAATTTAGGGTCTCCATTTTATAGAATATATGTATCATATATTTTTTAATTACAGTTTGAAATGTAGAAAAGTTTTGAAAATTATCAAGAAATTTTTAAAGGACATAATAAAGACGTATAGATTTCTTACACATTCTTATCTAATATTTCCCATTTAATGCAACTAAACATGATATGCTCACTGGGAAAAGATGGCATTTAGTAAACTCGGGATTTTGCAAAGAGAGGATCTCTTTTCAAAGGACCATACAGAATTCCTACCTAGTTTAACTTTTTCTTTCAATTTAAGAATATAATATTTTATTTTCTAAAGCAAATTTGAAACAGACCATAAACAGATCCATGAGAATCCCATATTCAAATGAATCATAGAAAAATTCCGAACATGAAAAACAAGAGTAGATAAATTTTAACTAAATTAAATTAAATTAGGAATATATATTTAAACCACAATCTAATTTAAGCCATAAACATAACTTTTTAGTTTTTCATATAACAAGTATAGAGAAAGTATTGTAATCATCAAAAAATTCGAACTCAAGATTTTGATGAATCTCTACATTTCAAATCTCCCTGAGTTAAAAAAAAAAAAAAAAAAAAAAAAAAAAATACATTTTTGGTATCATGTTTGTCTGTCACAAAGATAACTCAAAAACACTTTAAGGTATATGGATGAAATTTTGTACATGGTTTTTACACCAAATTTATAGATTTCTATCAAATTTTGAGCAAAATCCATTCAAGCAAAACCTGTCTGTCCAGTGTTTCAAATATAAGTTAATAGAATGACTACAAATCAAAGAAAGAAGACAAAATTCGGTACAAAAATTTAACATTTTTAGTGTAGACACCTACCAAATTTTGGGCCAAATCTAACAAATGGTTAACCATCTGTCAGATTGTAATTTAAAAAAAAATGTAAATAAGATAATTCAAAAACAAAATGACATACTTAACTCAAACTTGGTATGGAATTTTATGACCATAACTCTAGTACTGTGTTAAATTTTTGTTTCAATTGATTAGGAAAAACCCATCAAAAACAAAAATTTGATTTTCGAATGCTATTAACTGCATGCAAATGATTCATTACCAAAGAACCCATGAAAGATAGCTCAGATTTTAAAAAATTGCTAAAGCCATGTCAAATTTTTAATATTTCATAACTATTATATGCAACTACCATTCAAGATATTCTCTGAGATATCATCTTTATTAGAAAATATACAAAAAGGTTTTGAGGAGTGCACTTTCACAGGTTTAATTCAAAGAAGCCAAAGGAACATAAATGAGTCAATAATTAATGAGAGGTTTACAAATAATTTCTAGTACTAACATCAACAAAATGCACAATAACAGTTATTCTGTTTCATTATAGTCTCAAAATTCCTAATTGCCATTCAAATAAAAAAAATAATAAAGTCAAATTCTTTATATGAGATTGAATTAAATATGCAGCTACAATTACTTCATTACATAGCACAGTCACTTGTAATCAAATTTTCAAAAAGTTTACAATTGCTCCATTACAATTAAGCAAAATTAATCAATCATATTTTATTCATATACAAGGAATATGTCAAATCATTTAAAAAAGATCAATTATTTCAAATAGGTTTTAACTATAATATTACCTGAAAAATATATAGACAATCACGAAAAATACTTAACATAAAGATAAATTTAAATTCAAGCATCTCTATTATTTGGAAAGTAACTTGATTTAAGTGCGTTAAGGTTGGTCAGAGTAACTAGGAATTTGAAAGTATTGTGAAAGGGGCTTATAAATATTTAATAATAATTGTAGAAATCAGTAGAATCAGTATACTAATTAGCAGATTTGGAAAATCTCCTAATTATTATGTTAATTCCCCTACTTTTTCAGTTATTAAAAGAGAAAAGAATTTTCTTAATAATTTTCTCATCAACTCTATATTAATTAAAACTGAGCAATAAATAATCTTGCTATTTCACTTACTTTTTTTCTAAGTTTATTTCAAAACATGTTGCCCAACAAGAAACTTCTGTTAATCCATAAAGGTTAAAAATTGTTGTTTTATTATTTTTAGCTTTCCACCTTTTTATTTTATCTATGGAAGGACAAGTTTCACCACCAAATGCCAAAATTCGTAAATTAGAATTCTCCGATAAAAGAACACCTTTTATAAAATCATCCCCAAGACTCTGAATGAGAGTTGGAGTAGCCTAGAAATTAAAAAAATAGGTAAAATAAATAAATACAAATTTTAAAAAATAAAAGAGAAAACCCAAACAAAATAACAAAGAAATTTTTAAGGAGGGAAAAAAAGCTATCTACAAAAATCATAAAAGATATTTAAAAACAATCTATATTTTTCTCAGAAAAATCTGTTACACGGCTATTAAGAAAATAAAATATTTTTTAAATCTTTTTTTTAACTATTATAAAAGAACATTTTGTTACTTTACAATGCAGCAGTCAAATTATAGTTTTAGTTGTATTTTTTGAATTGTTATCTACCTGAAGTACAGTAACTTTGCTATTAATGATGACTTCACTGAGTTTTCTTGGGATACTTTTCAACTGATTAGGAATGATTATCAAAGTACAGCCAGCTGAAACAGCAAGGAAGATTTCAATAATGCTAGGATCAAACGTTAATGGTGAGCATAACATCACTCTATCTTCTGAAGTAATATTGAATTTTTGTCTAAAAGAGAAATAGTTTAAATAAAAATATGTTTAATTATAAAGTGTGATAACACATACATATATACATAGATAACTTGCACATATATATTTAAAGGTAAATTAATATGCATTTTAAAATTCATAATAACTATATTTTTTCAAAAAATGCAAAAATAATCTTGGCCTTTACTAAACTGACTTACTGGCTTTTTTTTTTTCAAAGATAAATAAGGGGAAAATAAAATTAGATTGATTATTAATAAAATTTTTGATTGAAAAAAACATTAAATATATCATATATTTTCTAATATAATCTTATTCATATATACATCAAGAACATTTTTTTTTTTTCAAAAATTTACCTAAATTCAAAACCCATATATAAGACGAAATTAAATTTTAAAAACTCATCGTGTGACTTTCAAGTATGTCACCATGAGGGTGAAGATATTGCCAGGCATGTAAAATAGGTGGAACATTTTTCAATCATGATGCTATAAAATAAATCAGAAATGATGCCAATGATAAAAATTTTAACTTAGGTAATTTTACTTGAAGCAAGAACTTTTTTCCCCTTCATTACAATCTTGCTTATGGTCTACACTAGTTTTATTTTCTATGCCATTTATTTTTCATTTGAAAGATAAGTGAGAAGAAAAATTCTTATATGGTAAATTTCAAACTACAGTAATAATTTTTGTAGTCTAATAGCAGCATGGATCCTCAACCTTTCGCTATAAGCTTTCTATCCACCGCAATAAAACAAAAATCATTAATAATTTAAAAAGCAAAAAATTTCATTTTCATAGGCTTATAATAACTCATTTAATTTAAAATTAATTTTTTCTTAAGAAATAGAATAGGAAATAGAAGTAGAAGAATAACAAATAGAAATAGAATTTCTTCAATAGAAATAAAATAAACTACATTTTTACAATGTTCAGCAATTCATCACTTATGTTCAGCTAATAAATAAGTATCTATGTTTTTGTGAGATTATCAGATACATATGTAAGCCCCCATAAAAATTCCAAAAACTCTTCTATTATGCATGGAAATATACTGGATATATATATCAAAATCATTTTTAAATAGCAAATTTTTTTAATAAATTTCATTTTCCACAGGTCTGTGTTTGAAAAACAAATGAATTTCAAATTTAACAGTCTATGGATCACATTGTCTTGAGGTCATCAATTAAATGTTGCTTGAAATGTCAAATAACTAAATCCATAATATAATAAAAATAAATAAAAATTATTACCAATTCATGCTCATGGCCATTATTAAACTATTGTAATCTTATTTGAAGATATTTATTATTTTATGAAAGATATTTATTAGGGATTTATTAGTTTTCCGAATTTTGGCAAATGATTTCAATTTATAATCTTATGTTATAAATATTCAAACTACAGAATTACTCTTATATCATAATTAATTTCTTTAAAAAATGAATTCTTGAGGGGCTTTATAACATCAAGATTATCAGATTTTTTTAATTAAATTTTGAAGTCCTTAATTCCCATATGAAGTTTAAGGTCACATGAATTAATTTTACATAAATAGGTATGCTGATTTTTTTAATAAACTATAGTTATATTTTAATAGTATTATCTTTATTTGTACAAAGTTATTAAATAAGAAACCATAATAATAGTTATGCATGACATAATTACAAAAATGAAATACTTACTTCAGATCTAAAACATTTGGTACAATACAGTTGTGAGGCACTTGTATAATCTTTGGTTCTCCAGTTGTACCAGATGTCTGAATTACATAAGCCAATTCAGAAACATTTTTCAAAAAATTTGAATAGATTTTCTTTGAATTAGAACACAAGTCATTGAAGCAATTTGATGACTGGAGAATGATTATTGAAAAGTTATCTAACAGAATTTTATTTTCTTCATGCCAGCAAGTACACAGGTCTTTCTTTACTATCTACAAAGAAATATTCATCCTTATAATAATAATATCAAATCAAAACATTTGAATGTAACCATATATTATTTGAAATTAGTATCTTTAGAAAATGCAGAACATATCAATAGTCAAACAGATTAAAAAGAGCATATTTAATATAATCTTATCCTTGGGTGATATCAGATATTTATAGAGTATCATAAATTGGAAAATTTTATAGAATAAAATAGTATTATTTAACAGGAAAAAAATTATAAAATCTAATATGAATGATAAATAAATCAAAAGATAAAATTTTCCACATCAACATCTTAATTTACAATTCTAAAAAGCAATGAAATTTTGTTTTCAAGTTATTTTAAATATTGAATTCATGAAAGCAATATACACTATTATTATTTATTTTGTCAAATTTGAAGTATAAAGGTACATAAATTGAAAAAAAATTTAATAAATAAAAAACAGACAATATATTAATTTGTAGATAAGTCTAATAAGTAAAAATAACATACCTTAAAACCTCATAACATATTTTGACATTCATATTTCAGAGAAAAAAAATTAGTTACTAACAAAGAAATTAATAAAATTAGTTTCAAAATAAATTTAATATTGTAAATTGACATTAAAGTAAATTTTCATTATTTCATGTGAACTGCACATGCAACATCAAATTACTTTCGTTAATAATTCTGGCAACTGATGAACACTTGAAGGATTGATCATCTGACTTGGAGACATCATATTTGGAAGTTAATAATGTGGAACTTGAAGCAATTTTTTAAATTAGTTAGGAATTTAGCATTTTTAATTATTTTAGCATTTTTCTGTGATAACTCCCACAAGTATTGTTATAAATTTTTTTAAAATATTTTTTACTCATTTTTATTTTTAATTTAAAATTTTGTTTTTTAACACAAATGTTGTGCAGTTTTTTTGCTTTGATAACTTAAAAAAAAATATTTTTTTACAACAATCAACAATAAATTTTGTTATTGTTTTGAAATTAAAACTATTTTTATCATTGCACAAATATTTAATTGCTTGATTTTCTTGCATTTTGCTATGGAAAAAAGATTCTGTTTGATATCTATATAGTTTATATGAGTGTAAAGAACTTAAATTATAGTAAAAGGAAATTAAATGATAGATTATTCAGACAATATTTAATGGTATTATGATATCACGAGACTTGATTCTTTAGTAATGGCATACATAATAAAAGATATAAGGTACAGCTTTAATATTTGTAACAAATTAATGCTTAAAAATATTTTATTGGCAGAATCATGAACATTAAATTATACATAAGAAACTTAATTGAAAGTAAACACAACCAATTTCCCCAGAGAATAACTGTCTGACAAGGGTAGCTAATAATGAAAATAGTTAAAAGTCACTAAATGGTTAAATAAGTAATAAATTTACCAATTGCATAAATTTTTCGCTCAGTATTCCCAAATACTATAAATTTTCAATACACTTCAAGATATTAAGTTAAATTTTAAAATAAAATTTTCTATGATGTACAACACATATAAGACTAAATTTGTTATAAATTTTCAACATATAAGATATTTTACAAAAAAAAGTGATAAATATGCAGTTTTGTATAATATTTGAAATAATTATAATTTAAAAAATGCAGTTACTGAATTAAATGCAATTCAGAGAAGTTTGCAGACATGCATAAAAATATTTAATGTTTTAAAAATACAAGCATATCCTTATATTTATTTATTTTTTTAAAAAAAGACAAATAATCATTTGACATTCATAAAAATGGAATAAACAAATTACCTCAAAAAATGATCCTTCAACTAATATAATTTTAATAGGAACATAATTTTGAATACTGTTCAAGGAAGCACAGGGTTTCTGCACATCCAAAAATACAAAAGCAGATTGGACCTTTAAAATTCTATAAAGAAAAATTGAGCCTGGATTAATACTTTGATAGTTCAGTAAAACTAAAAAACAGCCTTTACCTCTTAATACGAAGATAAACTCATAAATTACTGGTTAAACTCATAAACTACTGCAGATGGTTATACAAACTCTTACTAGTCATGGATGGTTTTGCTAAATCATCTCTATAAATCCATAAATTGCCAAAATCATGGTGTCCGAAAAGAACATTTTCAAATGGTTCAAAACACAGGGTGTCATGGGAGAAGACTGACTTAGGTCCAAGTGCCAGCTCTCTTTAGCTGGGTAAAGTGGAATGGCTTTCACACCTTGAGCAATCCTCAAAGAAAATTCCTTCTGCCAAGATGAGGCAGCACAGCAGAACTTGGGGCTTTGGCAATTACAACATTAAACAAACCAATTTACTCAACACTGAGTACAGTCTAATTTCTTTACAAACAATTTCTATTTATCTTTCTTTCTAATTAATTTTTATCCATTCTTTTGTGATAATCTTGATCAATAAAAAAAACACTTAAATTATATAGTTCAAATAACTATTTTCTTTCAAGTAATAAAAAACGAATGTCAGATACCTAATTAAATGCAGAAGCTGAATGAACAAGTACAATTACATTGCGAATGATAAGGTCTGTAATGAAGAGAAGTAAAATTTGGTGTTTCATAATTAATAAATAAAAAAAAGAAAATGCACTAATTATATATTAGTCTGTGCAAATAAAATAGCATTTCAAGGTCACAGAATTTTCCCATTCAACTTCTCCATCAACATGGTTTCGACAAATCTTACTTTTTCCCATAAGTATATTTCAGTTAGAAGTTAGAATAGAGAACAAAAAAAAAAAAAAAAAAATGGATATTTTGGTTACTATTTGAAAACTTATATATTACCAAAATATACTATACTAATATATAATAAGTTTTTATGATGTTTTAAAAACGGCTTTATAAATATTTTAGCATAATTACTTTTATCATTAAAATTCGAAATGACAATGTAAACAAATAATTTTAATCATTTTGTAAGCTTTAGAGATATATTTTTTAGTAAATTTAAAAAATAATAAAAATTTTACTTTTAAATCTTGTAGAATAATTATAAATGCTTGGTTTTATATATCAAACCTATTTTTCTTACACTTTTTCAAAAAAAAAAAAATAATAATAAGTTTTGCAATTAAAAATCTACATATTATCATTACAAATATTAATTATTTACAAAAATATCTAAATACGAAAAATTAGGTGCAATATATGCAGGAATAATTACTCTATTATGCAAGAATAATATCTTGAATTTTTTAAAAAGTTTAATAGATATTTAGTTTAATAAACATATACTTTTAATAGCACATATATTTAATAAATTCATATATTTAAAAAATAAATACATATACATTCAAATATAGTTATCATCATCAGGGTATTCTCAGCTTAAAGCATTTTATCTTCACTTTTGCTAAAACTGCTTCCACTGTAATCTTGTAAAATGATAATAATCCTTTTAATTGCATCCTCTCCAGCACTAGATTTAACAAAGTCCTCTTCTTGTAATTTCACTGCATGCATTACATATTTTTTTCAGTTATTGCCTAATCATCTTAGTAAATTGAGAAATCACTTTTTTGAAAACTTCATTATTCATCACTTCATGATTGTCAACTGTAATTTTGAATTGAATAAAGTTGTGCGGACATAATAAAATCTTGATCAGCAGATCTGGCATGACAAATGATCAATCTAGACCCCTTCCCCAATAGAAGTCTCCTTAGCTAGTGGAACTTTTCCAAATAAATTCAGATGAATGGTTAGCATTTACCTAAGTTTCATTAAGATATATCACTGGCCTGGATAAAGAATTGTTTCTGATATTGTGTATTTTTCACAAAAATATGAGAAACAAAAATGTTATTTCTTTCATTAAAAATTTGCACATTTTGTAAGAAATTACTACATTTTTCAATCATCTACAATGATTTTATGCATCCAGAAAAGTTAATTTTTTCAATTAAGCAAACTCTTAATTTTACCACTGTTGGATATTCACCTCTGTTATAAAACTCTTGTATAGTTTGGTATTCGATGCTTTTATGTAAATCATTGAAGTCTGTAATAGGTTTTGTTTGTGGATTTCTTTTCTTGGGTGATTTGAAAATTGAAATATTATTTAGAACTTTAACAGCTGTTGCCATAATCGCCTCTGCTCCAATTTGCTGCATTGTTCAGTAGAAAACACCAAACATTTTGGCAATTACTTGCACCATTTTTTTAGATGACTCCCAACTCAATTTAATAACTGTATGCATTGTAGATACCGTCTTTGATTGTCTCCTGACATCAGAGCACTTCATGATAGCACTTAAAAAACAAACCCTTTAGCACTATTTCAAGAAAATGAACTAATGATCAAGAACAAACTATAATGCATGCGCCAAGAGGGATAATGCAAAAAACTACTGTAATGCCTTAACAGCTATAAAAAAAAATGTTGCTGCTGTCCGCCACTTCGTTGCCAAGGTGAAAAGTAGAAAATGTGACCTTGAGATGCCTGTTATATTTACACAGATTATAGTATTGTCAGCATCATAGAAACAATGCACTAAATTGTTTACAATTTTGTTCCACGAAGCTTTTCAGGAGGATGGGATGTAGAGGGACCAGCATATATATATATTTAAAGAACCATTAATTTATAAATTATCAGTAAATCGATTTGTTATTCATACATTTGTATTTTATGAAAAAAAATAGGTAAATAAATTACAGGGTGTTAGTTTAACTGCATGTCATTGGCAAACTTCAGTCTTAAACACGTCATTGACAAACATAGTGCATAGACTAGTATGATATCATTAATGACTTTTTTGCATTTAATCACTGTTGACAATAAATACAACATCATAGATTATTCACTTTTGGAGATAAATCACTGATATGTGATTAATAGACAAGTATTAAAGATAATGAAGATTTTTCAAATGAATTTTGTAATAATACAATTCAGGCCCATTATTTTATCTTATTTTGATATAATGCAGGCAAATAATGATATCACTCAGAATTTAGCTTGTTTTGTTACTAAATAAATATAAAAATAGAATAAAATATATTTCCCTTAGCTAATTTATTCTGCAATATAAATATGTAATGGAAGCTAAGTAACAAAATGATCACAATTATGAAAAAAGTTAAAATCCTTTCTCGTAATAGAAAGCTTAATTACTGTTTTTTAATCACTGGTTGAAACCATCCCAAAAAAGTAACTGTTTATGAATTTACAATTCAAAAATTCAATCAATCAACAAACACGATAAGTTTGGGAAAAAATATTATTATTCAAAAAGTAAACTGCTTGTCAATTGAAAGTACTATAAAATATTTTTGAATAATCAAAATTAAAAATGTGATAACAACAGAATTTTTACCAATTTATTTAGCAGACAATTTATGATTTCTAATAAGATTGCAATTGATGAAAAAAATCCAGTATAAATTCTATGCAAAAGTAGCATAACTAATATAAGGTAGAAAATTTTGTTAATTTTTTTACATCTACATTCAAAAATACAATCAATCAACAAACACGATAAGTTTGGAAAAAATGATATTATTCAAAAAAAATAAACTGCTTGTCAATTGAAAGTACCATAAAATATTTTTGAATAATCAATAAATACTCAAAATTAAAAATGTGATAACAATAGAATTTTTACCAATTTATTTAGCAGACAATTTATGCTTTCTAATAAGATTGCAATTGATGAAAAAAATCCAGTATAAATTCTATGTAAAAGCAGCGTAACTAATATAAGATATAAAATTTTGTTAATTTTTTTTTAATCTACAAAATCTCAGAAAATACAAAATACAATTATCTTTATAATATGTCAATGTAAAATAATTGAAAAACAAATCATACCCAAGAATAATACATGATAAATATAATCCTGGGCTAATAAAGCACCCAATAACTGATTGTGCTGCAGATACAGAGTTCAACAGTTTGGAAACTTTACAAATGTATGACTGACTTTGTTCAAAATTTAATATATGCTTACTTTTAAAATCATAAAATATAACTCTGAATGATTGCTCCTTATTGACTGTATACAAATCCCATAATGTCAGTAACATTGTTATTTTCTAAATAAGAAGTAGTAAGCCAAAAGACATAACCCCAAAAGTTAGAAAATCCTGAAAAGGTATTTTCTACAATTCTGAAATTGTATTTTTGTTATTGAGGAGAAACTGAAATAAAACACATTTTTAAGAAATTGTGACATTTAGTAAATATTTTGTCTTCTTTCTTTTGTACATTCATTAAACTTGTTGTTTTGTGATTTTTTTCACTGGTTTAACAGTTTAAACACAATTATGCACGGGGAAAGAATGTCACTTAAGAAATGAATGTGTTCACATTAAAATGATACACCATTTAAATTATAAATGGGATTTATTATATCAATGCAGCATTTCAATTTCCCTTATTTTGGTTGATTACTTAAATGAAAATAGTGAACTTAACATAGTTGTCACTTCGAAATGGAAACTGAATTTACTATATATTTTATATTCAGTTCAGTTTATTATAAACCATCTAAGCCGTCACTATTGGAGATGGCTGAGCTCGATAATTATAACCAACTTCGTTTGTATTTTGATAACTATGAAACTTATTTAATGAATTATCATATGAAAAGTTCATCACAAATAAAAAACCTTAAATCTGTCCAGAGATTTAAAAAAAAATGGGAAAAAGCAATGAAACTTTTACATTTCCATATCAATAGAGTCACACTAGAGGAATAGGATTTCAATTTTTAAGAACAGATCAAATGAATTGTTTACATTATGTCTTCACTAATTTCTCATGCCGATTGTTTTAAATATATTCATTCTAATATAAATTGACATGAGAAGGATTTGAGATTTGTATCATTGCCATATGGATTTAACTCGCTTTCAAATCTGGCAATAACAATCGTATTTTCATATTTTATCGGGAAAACCGTAGCCCGGGATTTCAAATTTGAATTTGATTTCAATTTTAATAATTGAGAAATGTTAGTTTGATTTATCATTAAAACAAGTTCTTCTTATTTTTTTCATCTTGTTATAGTGACATTCTAAAGGTAAGTCATGTTCGTCTTCTTTTTAAAAAAATTTGTAATCGTTAAATATCAGTTCCACTAACAGACTCAATTTGAATTTTTTTTTTTTTATGCCTTTACTTTCCACTTCAAGCAAACAGTGGAATTAGAGTTATTTTTCCCTACCGTTTAATATCCTTTATTTATTTTGTAATGGTAAATTAGTAATTTAAAACACATTTTTATACAGTTTTTTTTATTTCATAGAAAATTAATGTTGATTCTGTTTTAATTAGTGACACCGTTTAAAAGAATTCTTAATTTTATTAAGTATTTTGTGTGACGAAATTTACGTTTCCCACTGCTTAATGAATATTTTCAAAATCAACACTTCATTCACAAATTTTTATTGAAATCAATATTTTATCATCAGTGTTATTTTACTGAAATCAGAATGTTCATACTGAAATTTTTGTTAACAAATGAGTGCGAAATCTTTCCTTGAGTAAGAAGAAATTTTTAATTTTATTAAATTATTTGTAAAAAAATATTTAAGGACTGTTTTGTGTTTGTGTGTTTCAAATTAAGTTTTTGTTTAAAAAACCAAAAGTGATGAATAATTTTATCCTTTATCCTAAATTTTTTCATGCGATTGGGAAAAAAATAAGTTATTACTGAAAGTTTTCATATTTAACACTTAAGTTTAATGTGAGTTTAAAAACTTACTTTTGTTTCTGTAATTTCAAGTCATGTCATGTTTTCTGTTCAGCCAAACTATTTGATCTATAGCTACTAAATTTGGCACACATATTTATTTCTTGGAGGGTGGAAATGTTCACCTCCGATCAGTTTTGTTAAAAACAATTTTTAATTAGAAATTAAGTTGAATTTTGGTATTTTACCATAATAAGATCCAAAATAATTGTGCAAAAATGAACTTTGCAAACATTCAACATTTCAAAATTTAATAAATATCTTTTTAATGATACTCATTAAATAGTTATGAAAATTTTTGCAATTCTTAAAAATATATTTATTTTTCTAATTTCTAACTATAGATTACATTATTGTCATGAAATTCAAATTGATGAGAAAAATTAATAAATAAAATTATAATACTATGGAAGTTGGATGAATCGTACATTTACGTTTTTAATGATATTATGGATTAGTCTCCTTTGAAAAGTTCATGTACACAATAAACAGAAGACTGAAAATGGTATGGCTTTAATGTCTGATTATTCAAAAAAAAACATGGACATGAAATTTTATTTAAATGATTGGACAGAAATTAAATGTACCACTATCCCAGGCAAACCAGCTGGTTGCTAAAAGTGACTAATTTAAAACAATTGGCTAAACTAAATAATCAGTTGTTCCTCAACCACAATCACTGCGATAATTTTGCTGACCCTCTCCCCATATTGAAGTTTATGGCTGTTAGATGCATCATTAAAAGCCCTCTGCTTTCCTCCAATATTCATTTTTGAAAGAGATTGCAAAAACATTCTTTTATTACAATCTCTTTGTGGATGTGGGAACCTTGGCAAAATTTCTCAGTTACAATTATTAAATAAAATATTTGTCAGTTTTTATTTCATATTGCTCATACATGTAAATAAGTCATCTGCAATTACTCTCAAGAGATATTGCAAAATAAAATTCAGATAGGACCCTAACCTCAACAACAGGATAAATTTTGATGATTAATTTCACAATTTTTGAATCATTTCTGATCATCATTATTCTGCAAACATAGATTAAAACAACAAATGTAAATTAAACGTAAGATGTATTTCATAAATTGGCTGACATGTTAATATTAATATCATTAACATAATTAGATTAGAGATTAATTTTTCCAGTTGGCTTTGATGAACAGTATTTTATCAAGAGAAAGAAATCATTATTTAAAATTATACTTGCATAATAACAACAAAGCATCTTTATTGGTTATCTATAATTTATGATGTTATGGAAAATTTGTGAAATCAGTCTTTTGTTGAGACTGAAAGTTCTATCAGAGATATGTTGAAAGCAAGCAACCAGTACTTTTGTACCAGTGTGAGCTTTCATATGAAGTTAAAATTTTTGAAATCATTTTATTGGTTGTAACTGGAATTCTGTTGCAGATTTTATCTGTAAAGAATATGCAACGAAGTAATGTTTAAACTTTTATTGTAAAGGGAAGGCGACAAGGTTCAGATATCATTAATGACATATTTTAAAATATGAGCTTTTGTATGAAACAAAAACTGGTTAAATGAAACCAGTGGTTGGAATAAGTGATTGGTGTATTAGTTTTCCTTGTTGTTTTGAATATATAAATATCGAAGCTAAAATAAACAATTAAATAATATGCGATTTTAAATAAATTGCCGGACACATTCAGAGTATACAAGAAATAAGTACCGGCTTATTTATTTTTTGTCAAATATTTCCCTTCCCCCTTAGAAAACATATCTTTGTCACATTTTTACTACATTTCTGATCAAGTAATTGACAAATAATCTCTCCGAAATGAAGTAACCTTTATTTTAAAATGCATACTTGTTGTTTTTTTAAAATTCTTATATATTATTAAACTACTTTCTAAACTAATAAATATGTTACCTTACAATATTAATAAAGTAGAAAATTTTTGTTGGATGTATTTATCCATTTTATAGTTTTCTGTATTTTCTCAACTCAAAATGTAATTTAATCTTTAAAAGAGTTGTTAATGCTGATTGCTTTTCCTATTCAGCATATTATGAAAAAACGATAAATGAAAGCATTTTCGGACTTTTGAAGCGCATTTACATGAAGGAAAAACTAGGATAAGAAAAGAAATTACATTAGTAATATTATCTTACATTGTAGAGACACTTCTCATCCATAGATTAGGTATTTAAATTTTTAATTAAATAGTTAAAATCTTGAAATATTTAATAAATCTGTATTATTAAATAGTGTTTTTACAAAGATTATAAAACAATTTTTTTTAAAAATTACAATTGATCTGACTTTATTATACTTAAAATTTGCTGTGTTAAAAAAAATGTTTTGTTTGAATAAAATATTTGTTGTGAATTGTGTTGGGGAAAAAAAGTGATATCTTCCTAATTTTCTGGTATCACTTTCCACAATATGCCATTTTATATATTATGTTTTGTCATATATATATATATATATAGTGAGAGAGAGTTTATTTATTTTGGAACAATCCCATGCTTTTGATTAATTTTGGTACAAAATTGGCTATTAAATGAGGCAAGATTTAAAATATAATCTTTAAATAAAGATAATTGAAAATACCTCCCAAAATTCTTCCAACTCAAATGGCCACAAGAAATCAGGATTACATTATAAAATCTGCTTTTCTGACAGTACCATAATCTTGTCTGACCCTAAACTACAGTTGAGTATATAAAGATTCATGACTCATTAATCTAGTTTGGTATAGATTTGAATTATTACATTCACATAGACAAGCTGATAAACAATCTTTCTATTTATGGAATTCATTAAAAATTTGATTCTAGCTTACAGTTTTGATATAAAAATTACATGCCAAATTTCATTAGTCTATCTTTTTATATTTACTAAAAATGAATTCTAAGGAATATTTGAGTAAAAATTTTTATTATAAAATATGCATTATGACTGCTTATAACATTTTTTTATTATAATCTCATTTGATAAGTGGCTAATTAATTACAAAAGTTGTTGAAATTATGTTTTAATATGATCAAAATAAAATTAAATGAATTTTCCTTCGTTAAATCTTCTTTACTGAAAATATGTATAAGTACTCAGTTGCTAAAATAATTACAACAAAAGAAAGGATTTATTGTGAAAGAGCCCTGTAACCTTTTTACTTTCTTCAGAAATTTCTTTCAATTGTGAATTAGATAGCTGAACAATAATTAGAGAATACTTAGAGTAGGGTTTAACTTTCTCTTCTTTATCAGAAAAAATTATAAAGACTCAAGGAAAAGTAGAGAAATAGTGTAGAATCATTTTTTTAAAATATTAATTCTCAATTGAATATAAAATTAAAATTATTTTATAGTTCTATATAAATTAATTTTGGTTACTTAAATAGGGAAATAGTGATTTTTGGAAACAAGCTTTTCTATATTTAGCAACTTCCTCCTCCTCCCCCCCCCACACACACACATCTGCTCATATGTAGCATAAGTAATCAACAAGTATTAATGTCCTCCTATATAAAAAATAAATGTAATCTGCTGATATAACTAGTCTAAACATATTTCTTCTGAGGGTCAGTAAAAAAATAAAAACTAAAAATGTGTAATCAAACAGAGTGTTGTTTTAAAGTTTCTTTTATTTATTTCTTAATAGTTTTTTTTAAATCTAAAATGTTCTTTAAGTTTTTTCCTTATATTTTTACTAAATACTGAATGACTTATTTTTTTAATAAAAGATATTAAAATTTTTAAATATTCAATAATAATTATATTAATATTTAAATTATTATTTAATTAATTTTATTTGATTAATATTTTAAATATTAATCAGATGAAAATATAAGATATTAGCCAGCCTGAAAGCAAACAATATTATGAATACAGTTGTCAAAATAATTAAGAAAAGAAATTAATTAAGTTGTTCTATCGTTCCCATTTTTTAAAATTTATTTTCAGTTAAAAGGCTATCTTTTAAAAAATGAAATGAGTATCATTGTTTGAAGTAGATTTGCAATTGTTTTATTTAACAGCCAAAATCTGAAATTATTCAATTTTTTTAATAGGTTATTACACAGATTCCTGGACATATGTTTTAGTGCATCATTATGGATGCTGATAACCAACAACCAAATAATGATGAAATAATTTTGGAGGAAATAGCAAATACAGAAATTGTGAATGTAAAAGAAGCTTTAAGAAAATTATATGATGTTTGGCAAATCTTTGGTATTGACAGCAGCCAAAAAGCACAAAGGGCAAGAGTTGTATGGGTTCATATAAAAAATCTTTTAAATGATATTTTTGATGAGGAGACCACTTTTTGTAATGACACCAAAGAGCGTATTGAAAATTTTAAGGTCAAAATACAAGAATTATCAAAGGCTTTATCAATATCACCCAAAGAAATTAATGAAAAATCACTGATTAAGCAAGAAGAAATGTTGCGTCAAGAATTAGATAGCTTATCTAAATTGAAACACAAGAGATTAAAATCATATAGAGATTTAAAGAATGTTGAATTGCAGCTTTGTCGAATTTTAAATATGCCTGAGCACCAGCTTCCTTCTAACACTGGAGTTCCATCGGAAAATGATTTGGATGAGCTTCAACAACATATTGACATGCTTAAAAAAGAAAAGGAAACGCGTCATAAGAAATTGTGCAAGGTCAAAAAGGAATTGACTACAATTTGGGAAACAACTGAATTGACTCCAGAAACACCTCTTGAAAAAGAAATTTTGTCAGAGAAGGAAAATTTTTCTCTTTCTAATGAAACCTTTAAAGCTTTAGAAGAAATCATCAACAAAGCAAAGAAGAAGAAAATAGAGTTGGAGACTGAAAAGAAAACATTGATGAATAAGCTGAATGTCTTGTGGGAAAGGCTTAAAATAGATGAGAGCAAACGCGTGGCTTTTTTATCAAATCATGTAGATTATCGTCTCTCAACCATAAAATCTATTCAGGAAGAGATTGAAAGATGTGAAAAAATTAAAAAAGATAATATTAAAATGTTTATTAGGTCCCTTCGTCAGGAATTACATAGTCTTTGGGATAAATGTTATGTTTCAGAAACTCTGAGACAGCAATTTGAATACTTTTCATGTTCTGAAGCAACAGATGAAATTCTGGAAGCTCATGAGGCTGAAGTTGAAAAATGGAAAAGTTATTATGAAGATGTTCAGCATATTATTAAAAAAATAGAGAAGAGGAAAGAACTGTGGGAGCTGATGATTGTTTTTGAAAATAAAGCAGCAGATCCAAATAGATTTAAAAATCGCAAAGGGAATTTGTTGCAAGAAGAAAAAGAAAGGAAGAGGCTACAAAAAGAACTTCCTGCTTTAGAAAACAGTATTTTCCAAGATATTGAAGTTTATGAAAGGGAAAAAGGCTCTCCATTTTTATACTATGGTGAAGATTATAGGCAATTTGTAACCAAACAATGGATGGAACGAATTAACCAAAAGGAAAATGAGAAACAAGAACGACACAAGCAACATTTATTGCAACTCGGAAATGTCACAGGAACACCGGGAAAACGACCTCTTATGACAACTCCAAAATCAGCTCCAAGCAAGATGCTTAAATCTAGTACTGGTGTATCCCTGTTTCAGACTCCTGCAGCTCATAGTTCCAGAATGGTACCAAGTAGTACTGGGAAATCAATGTCTAAAGTTACTAGGTTGTTTACTAGTCGTCCTAATGCTATTCAAAGGAAAGATCAAAAAATGGTTTTGAGAGAGAGGAACCAACAAAATTTACTTCAGTCCAGAACATCTCCAAATGGTACAACTTATACAGATTTTGCCAGTGAATTGAATCGCACATCAAGATGGAATTTACGAAGTTCTGTTCTTGCAACTCGCAAACCAGGAGGAACCAGGATATCCTTGAATAATAATAAAAATAAGAAATCCCTGAATTGCAGTCAGAATAAGAAATCTTTGAGTTCTAGTAGAAGCAAAAGGAGTAGGAAGTCCATTAAAAATATTTCTGGTACCATGCCGGGTTTAACTCCAGCTAGAGGGAAGTTAGGCTTGCCCTTTTTGATATAAAATTTTTATGAAGTCTATAGCTGTGACAAGAATATACCAAGAATTTTCTTTTTTAGTTTTATATTATTTGGGTAGATAGTTAAAGCGTCTTGTTTTTTATTCTTTTTCTAGCTAGCTGATGCTTAAAAACCACTTAAACTGTCTTTATGTGAAAAATGACTTATCATATCATGATGTATTAACTTTTTTTAATTTTTATTCTTTCAATTTAGCAGTTGACTTTAAATGTTTAGAAAAGTAAATATATAATGGGCTTGTTTATTTTTAATATGCTTATTAATAAGTCATACTAATAAAGATATTTATCTTGCTGATGTCATTTGATTTAATATAGTTATAAAATACAGTTTGTATTGTAATAATTAACAATGTATTACTTTGATCTACATAAACCATTCTAAAAAAACAAACTTGTAAATAGAATATTTTTTGACATTTTTGTTAATTTTGCATTGTTTTCAGATTACTTAAATTGTATTTTCAAAGAATAATCTAAAAGTAGTCTTCATACATGCTTTGGAATTGTTACATTGTAAATGCCTTATGAAATGTTGTATATGATTTTTATTAGTAGCTGATATCAAATGTTTATTTCTTTGTAAATATTCTCAAAACTAATTGTACAATTGTCATTATTTTTTTTCTCCCAAATTTATATAGTTTTTATAGAAAATTGTTGCAGAAATTCTTTTGAAAGAATGTTTTATTGAATTCTATACTTGTAAATATATCATACTGATCTTCAAAAGCTTGTATATATTTATGTATGTAACCCTGGGTAGCTGTAGAATTATATGAACTTTCTGTTCATCAATAATATTCAAATGAAATAATACTGTAAATGGTGTTGGAAGAAAATAAATTATTCTTTTGATTAATTATTTTTTATTATATAATGCCCGCTTTCTCTGATGGTTTTAATTGTCTGCTTTCTCTGCTTGTTGAAGATTAATCTGTATCATATTTCAAACTGCATTAGAATTATTTTTTCTTGTAACTAAAAAAAGTATAATTTTAACTAAACAAGAAATTGTATCAGATTTTTCTCTGAATAATTTTATTGTTGCTGATGCGTGTGGAGAGAAAATTTGTGCTGGTGTATAATAGATATCTAACAGTTAAAATGATACATCAAATTTAGCCATATAAATGCCATGCATATCAAAATATTACAATACTTAATATAAAAATTAGTTATTATATGAATAGAATAATAATTTATGAAAGGTTGTAAACTCTTGCTAATGGTATAAACCATTATTTGTATCTTAGACCAAGACAATTAATGGATCTGAAAACATTTAAAAATATATTTCTAGCACAAAATACATTATCTTTAACATAAAATAACTAAATATTTAATGTGAATAATCTCAAGTAGCTTTTGGAAATTATACTAAGTGTAAAAAGTTTTAAAAATTATTTAGATTAATTACATCTAAAATTTTTGTCTAAAGATATATGATTATTATTTTAGAAACAATTTATATAAATACAAAACAAATTAGAAATGACTATGTTGGTCCAACTATAACATTAGCAATAGGCACTGTTAGACTTTTCTGTATTTTTAAAAAGAACATTAGCATTTTATTTATAAAGTTTTAAGGATGTTAAATATGGTATTTAATGTAGTACCATTATAGGCACTAGGCTTTTTTTTAATGAATGTGTTTTTTTTAAATTTAATATTAAATTTCATAAATTACTATTAATAATGTAAAGAATATAATATTGAAATTAAAACCCTTGATTCTCTGATAACTTGACTTTTCATACTTGAAATTCAAAATTTTTCTTCAACACTTTAAGGCATGCAAAAAGTGTAATCACTAACAAAAAAAATTTTTTTTTTCAGTTTTATAGATTTTATTTTACTCAATTAATTGGTCAATTCAAAGGTATGTTGTATTTTTATATGAAGTCAGCCAGGGCTGGATTTAAAGCTAGGCACTCAGGCCCTCAGTATTACTATATATATGTATTACAGTAGATTAATACATTCTTGAAATCTTCATTCCCCCTCCCCTATCTAATCAGGCATAAAAGCAATATTCATATTAAGTAATGTTTCATCCATGCTCTCATGCTTTAACAAAGAAAGTCGGGCATTAATATATATATATAACCTTATAAGAAGGAAATAAAATCATAATTTTATTTAATAAAACATGTATTTTTGAGGATTATTTAAATTTGCTAATCTAATTTCAAAAATTATTTTTAATTATTAAGAATTGCATTCTTAATATGTATTCAACATAAAGGAGTTAAAATTTATACCAATGATATTTATTTTCATTGATTAATGAAAATAAGGTATCAAATAAATGAAGTCTATTTTCTTTTATAGCAACCTATCTCAATTAATATCTTAGGACAATTTTAAAGAGAAAAGAATATGAAAGTAATATTCAATTTAAATTTTTATATTAACAACAATTGAGAATAGTGTAATGAAAACATGCTTGGAGATGCAAAAATGCAGTTTTTGCAACTTTATTTTAAAATTTGATCTAAATGTTTTTGAATTCCTTTTGTTTTCCTTTGTTGAAAATAAAATCGGTTGAAGTGCATTTTATGTCATTGAAGAATTCAAAACCTATTGTAAAGATGTAACGTCAAAGGTAATGGCACTGTTACATTTGGATCTTGAACAAATAACACTCAAGATATACTTGTCTTCTTCCAGTTCTATGCAGTTTTAAATTGTATAACATTGCATCACATTCAATAATATTTCAAAGACTGAAGATATGTCATCTAAATTTTTTTTTCATTCAATTAGAGTGTTGAATTTAAAAATTTATGTGCTAATTTTTATGGTGTTTTTTTTAAAAAAAGTTCTTGCTGTATTCAAACTCTTTCTAAAAATTCGACTTTTGCGATATTTTAATATTTATTGGTGCTTTTTCAAATTACGAATGATTAGCTGTCGAATCCATTAATCAGATTATCATTTCTCAAATTATTATGCTAAAGCGTACAATTTTAAGATGCTGTAATTTGACGAAAATATTTTTATAAAACTAACAAACACTAAATTTTTAAAAATTCTCCGATGAATGTTCATCTAATTATATAATAGACAAAACGGAATAGTTTGTAATTTAATAATAGAAATGAAAGTGTGTGTGTGTGTATTGTCGCTCTATAGGCTAGACCATTCTATTTAGAGCTACAAGACTTGGCATAAGTAAACAAAGCCAAGAATGTGCACCTTGGAATGATTTATTTTGAAATTTTTATTAATTAAAAAAAATAAGCTAGCTTTTGAAGTTTTTTTTCGCTATAACGTCCAAAAAATTATCTTTTCAATGATGCCAATTTAACTGCTGTAAAATACTTTAGTCTAGGTTTAATTAACTTATAGAAATGTTATTAAGTATATTTCACTACATATTTTCTTTGTGAAAGAAACCCAAACCGTTTTCATTATTTCTCTAAGCATTTATTCGTGTCATTTTCTTCCATTTTTGAAAGCTAAAGACAGAGCATGTAATTATTATCTGTGTAATTTACAGGATAAATAAAAATGTGAAGTTACGATACCGCTAAATATATTTGGGGATAAACTAGATATAATAGCTCTGTGTTGTCATAGAATTGGCCTCCATTAGAAAAATTCATATTTGCAAAGAACAAAACATACAGGACTATGAAAATAAAGCAGCTGTAATGTTTGACAATTTATTGGAATCATGGATATGAAGTTTAAATGAAATTAAATATAACCGGGGAGTCAAGTTGTCGCCTTACAGCTACGAAATTCGAAACGGACTTTTGGAGCTTGAAAATATACCCCTCAGAGTTATTTTTTTATATTTTAATTTAAAAGTAAGTATGACTTATACATTATTTTAAAATTTAAGAAAGTTTCTTTTTAAGCACATTTTTCTTGAATATGATTGCTTTCTCCCCTAACTTTCAACAATGACATTGTTGTCTTGAAATTCAAATCGTTTTTAATTTTTCCATCAGTATTTAATTGCATGATGTTCTTCCACTGTAGACAGCTGAAGAAGGAATCCAGGATGAAATACTTCCAGAGGTGTCAACACATATTAAGATAATAATTTAGGACTGCGACAATGCGCTTTGCTTATTGAAATAGATTATCATAAAGGCGCAGTACATGTGTCTGGATAAACGTTTAACTTCAGTAGAATTCAAAGAAGGTGTTTTAGTTATGCCTGGTAAATGTATGTCTAATCTTTTTACGTGTTAAAAAAATATGCAGTAATAGTCCAACAAACAGAAATTAAAAATACAACAGGGATGAATTAGGTGCACTAAAGAGATATATCAAAGTTGAAAAAAGCTGCTGTAAAAACACTAAAAGTGAAGCCTCTTGAGTGATTACACACTTGATCATTGTTCTCGTTAATAGGTAATTTTAGAGCAATCTTTTGACAACTTATTAAAGGGATTTTACTAAACTATATTGAATTATATTTGTTGGGCCAATCCCGACAAATCTTAGTTTTTACGTATAAAAAATTCGGCTAGATTGGTACTTTAATTTTTTTTTAATAAATGAAGAATTTTCAACATTTTTATTTTTCAAGGTGCAGATCCTATAAATTTTCAAAGATTAAGATTACAGATCCCCCCCCCATTAAATTCTCTCTACATATATATAGGTTTGTCTTGATTAACAGATTAAGCAATGCGTAGCACAAACTATTGCTATTAGGAGCCTGAAATTTGCCAGGATGGATTTTTCAAAGTTTTAATTAGAAGTTTATCTATACTTATATAAAGCTCAATGTGTGTGTTGGCACTCTACAGGCCAGGTAATTTGGTACATGTATACCTTGGAGGTCAGGAATGTGCACCTGGGGTCCCTTTTTTTGAATTTTTAATTAGAATTTTAATTATTACTTAAAAACTAACTTTCCAACCAAAAAATTCTTTTCATTTTCTACACCACCAAATGATTAAGACTTCAGTTTTTTTCCTCACTCTAATGAGGCTAGGCTTAAGATTTTTCGGTCGATTATTTCAAACGATTCTGTTTATTTTTTTTTAATATGTGATGCATTTAAAATTAAACATTGTTAATTAATCGATCTTTCAGATTCATTCTGAAGTACTTTTGAATGAAAATAAAACAGAATAAAGGAAATTAAAAATTTCTAATCTGCATAGCGTTACCCCAACTGGCGTAGAAAAATTCATGCATTTGCGTTACCATAACTGGCGTTGAAAATTCACGCATGCGCATTGTGTTCTGATTGACAAATATTATCAACGGAATCGGACTAGATTTAAATTATTTTTAGGTTAGTTGCATGCTTTTGTAATTAAATTGTATTTATGTTAGTTATATAAATTTTTTGTATATGCTTATAGTTTTTAAGTACATCGTTTTTTAAGTAATTTTTTTAACCTGTTTTCAACCGATTATTTTAAACGATTCGTTTTATTTTCTTAGTGTTTGATGCATTTAAAATTAAACATTGTTAATTAATCGATATGATCATGATAAATATGTGAAAATTTTGTTGACAAATTCTTGAGATATTACATAAATTAAGAAAGATATTCTTTAAACACTCAGTGATTCTGTTTTCAGTAATCGTATTATAAAAAAAATGCTTTGTTTCAGTAAAAAATATTATTATATTAATTGCAGAATAATCCTTTCCACTTTAAAGTATAAATTCTACGGGAGCTAACAGAAAATTAGAGAGATACATATTACTTTATGACTGAAGGCCTTTATAATATTATGAGTGAATTATATGACTATCAAAATTTGAAGTTTTAAATTATTTTGATGAAGAAGCTATTAAAATAGGAATTTCATAAAATATTTAATTATTAAAATTTTAACGAGCATTAAGATTGGCGAACCGGATGGTCGGCTAGGCGGCTAACCAAAGGCGGCTAGTTTAAAAATAAAAATAGAATTTTAACTTATTTCCACAATAACGTGAAAACATTTTATCGCCCAAAAATTATTTTATATCATTTTAAAGGTTTTAATAGATGGCCAAAAGAAAATATACCAGCTTTGTTTGAATGGAATTTTTTTAAAGTTTTAATAATTTTTGAAAAATTAGTTTTGAACACAACTTGTAACGATCATTTCCATTGTAATGAAATGTCATTGCTTCCTCGAATCGTTGAGTCACATTAAACGAGTTAACGTTGTGATTTTTAAAAAAATGCTTTTTTTGCTCTAATTAAAAATTTTAAAGCAGTTCGTTAATACGGTTTTTCACTTGATGAATATTGTTAAATTTTAAGACTGCGATATATTGTCTTGCGCTAGCTTCAAAAAGTATTTTTTTAATGTATTAACTGTCATTTTTTTTTTTTTTTTTCATTTTACTTCGAATTACAGAGCTGGCGTTTTTTTAACTTCATGAATTTGTTTCCATTATTTATAAAAACTAGAAATTGTGAAATCATTTTTATTTTCTTCTTAAGATCTATAAGCTTTTTCGGTTGATTTTTTAAAAGTAAAGTAAGAAAATCTTATTAATTTTTATGTATAATTTAAAAAGTAGGTTTTTTTTTTAACATTTTTAAAATGTGGGACGTTTGGAAACGCATTTTTCTAAATTTCAGAAGTAAAAAGTGATATGAAGTTTGTTTTATACACTGTGGCAACAATAGTCATGTGATAGCAATAAGCAAATATACAGATAGCCGTAGTATCTCTTACAAAATGTATTAATGGGCAGGATTTCCATTTGTATTCAAGTTATTCACGAGAAAAGACTTCTGACGTTGATTCTGGTTTCACGACGGAAATCAACAGACTTTGAATGCGAAATGGCAATTAGAGCTTGATGGAATTCAACATTTCCATATCCACAGTGTCAAGAATGTGCCGGGTCTACTTTATTTTAGGCATAACCTCCCGCTATGGACAATGCAACGGCCTACCGCCTGCACTTCATTACGGAGACCAGCAATGTGTGCATGTAATAGTCAGTAAAATAACGAGCGGGATAGCCTGGTTGGTAGAGCGTCGGATTCGCGTCCCTTTGGTTGCGAGTTCGAACCCCGCCGGCCGAAGATTCCCCTTGTGGCTGACGCGCGTTAAATCTGTCGTGGTCACAAAGTCCTCCATGTCGAGAGTAATATCAATGGGAGTACTGGATCAGGGGTGATCGTTCTCTGATTCAGATCTAAATTACGATCTGTGGTTGAGTGAATGAAATGCGTGTATGAAGTCCGCCCCGCTAAAAGGGTTGTGACGTGTTTGTAGCTAAGTCGTACTCTTGGCCCTAGTTGGCGCTACTATTGAAACAAGAGACACACCCCCTAAGGCTTAAATTCGGCTGTATCTGACGGCGGGGCTTGTCCGTGGCAAGTGCCATAATTACAACAACAACAATAGTAAAATAACCTCAGGAATCAATTTGGGACATACGTATCCGTTTCGACAGTGGGTCGAAATTTGGCTTTAATGAACTCCTAGACCTGAAAACCGTGGCTTCTGTTGGTAAGAACTGATTGTGGTGTTCAAGTTTGACGCATACCCCACTAAGTCGGGCACCCAAGTTTTCAGTGAAGCGCTGTGCAAGCTAGTGGGGGCTCCATAAGTGTAGGCTGTTTTTAAATAGAAAGGACTCTGGTCCAACTGAACCGATAATTGACTGGAAATGATTATTTTCATCTACTTGAAGACCACTTGCAGCCATTTATAAACTTCATGTACTCAAAAACGATGTAGTTTTTATAGATGACAATATCCGTTAGGCTTATTTTTAAAGCTCTTTTCCTTACTATGAGAACAATTACGCAAGGAAGCAATATTGCAAATTCGTAACAATATTAAATAGATCCTTTCTTTTATTTTTATTACTGCTACTTTATCATATTTCAATATTTTTTTTTTCTTAATTCATTTATTTGTTTTGAGGTTTGTGATTTGTTGATTGAGTTATTTATTCAATAATTTCTGTTGTCAATCAAAAGTGTTTAATGGAAATTAGTTTTAGATTTTATATGACATTTAATTTATGCATAGTAGTTTCTTTACTTTCAGATGTCTCTTTTTTAAATAATTTTTGAAAACGAGAAAAAAAAGGGTGTTCAGAAGTGTTTTTATTAAGCTGCAAAATGCATAAAGCAAGAGTGTATTAGGATAAAAACCTGCAGCATATTTTCCATTGTCACATGATCTTAGGTCTGCAGAATTTTGGGAGCCTACAAAAAATAGAATTAAAAATAATTTAGTTCAAAATACCCGTCAAGTTTAAGTCAATATTTTCTATTAATAATAAAGGATAATATGTGTCTTAACTCTCAAAAGACCGAACCATTTGTTCTAAGATTATCCAACTTGACATATATACACTTTGAAGGTTGTAAATGTGCATATCGGAGCCATTTTAATCGCTTGAAAGCTAATTGAAATTTTGTTGTCTTTCCCCGATAACTTTCAAAAATATTACTGTACAAATATATTCTTTTCATTGTTTTAAAATTTAAAACAGTGTAAAAAAACCAATTTAATTGCTTTAAAATATTTTCTCTAAATTTAATTAACATTTAAAGATATTTTTAAGATATACTTTACAGTAATAATTTCATTATTGCAAATGAAATTGATTTTTTAAAATTGATCTATTAATATATTATTTTTTTTTTCATTGTTTATGATCAAGATATAAAGGTTCAACTTAGTTTCTACTCCGAATAGGTTTCAATTCAAAGAGTGTTTTTATTAAAATTTTGAATACCGTTGCATTAGAGTCAGAGACGGATACATATTAACATTTCAGAAGAGAGGGTCATGCTTAAGAATACAGTTTCAGATACAGCAATTTTCTTAGATTTCAGGTAATGTAAACCCATAATTTTTTCCGATTCTTTGAAAATTAGAAAGTAAAACACTATGTGAAAAAAATTATCAAAGCAAGAATGTCACCAATAAATTTTAAAATCTTTTGTTATTATAATATATGTTTAATAGCTTATTAATGTAGTAGATCCCCGAATATCCGGCCTAATGTGGCGGAAGGGCAGGACAGATAACAAAAAAGCCGGTGTTCTATGAACTCCTTTCTTTGACCAGGAGACAAAGTTTTTATACCGAAACTCACTGTTATAATACTTATTTTTTCACTACTTATCGAGTACTAAATCCTCCATTTATCTCAAGCCATGTAGAATGTGAACATGGCCGCAGGCCGTTAAATCATAGAAGCAATTGCTGATAGCCTGTCGAGTTCAAATAGAAGGCTCTGTAATTTTAGTTTATATATTGCACTGCACGTTTTAAGAATTTATTAAAAAAAAAGTAAGTTAATGGATGTAAACTGCTCAATTCTGTAATGCCTAACTTAAATGCAGGAAACATAAACTGTGTTGCCAATACAACGCCTTTTCTTCCTCATTTAATTACAATGAAAGAAAACTAGATAGGATAGTCGCGAACCGGAAGTCAGGAGTATCCTTTTTTTTCAGTTTATAACCAATTTATTTCCTGTATTTCAGTTACAATACTACATTATGAAAGTTATGTGACATTTAGAACCTTTCAGCTTATACATAAAATACTCAGTGGTTAAAAGAAAAGGGGGAATTATGTATCGCCGATTACACATGACCCTCGAAAAAAAGGGGGGGGGGTAGTAAGAGAAACTGAAAATGCTTTGAAGAATGGAATACTTGTTTCATTCATATTTTATTTTGCTTGAAAATTAAGAGAAAAGCAAACTGCTCAAACCAAGTTACAATGTTGCGTTTTAAACTTATTTTAAATCATACTCAAATTAAAATTAATCACTGAAATCAGTTTTTAATCTTTGTTACAAACCAGAATAAAACTAATAAATAATGTAATGTTTACAATCCCATAACTAATTTTTAACCAAATTTAATATTATTTGCATACCGATAAATCAGTTAATTTAAATATTTGAAGGAAAAAAAAAACATTGTGTGTGTGTGTTGGTAAAATTACATTGATTCTTAATATGCCAAATCATATTGTCTAAAAATAATACATGTGTCATATTTAACGTCCCATTAAAAATAATTTATTTCCAATATTTAGAAATTGCTTTGTGAATGAAACTCGTTACCATATCTGTCACTCGGTCCAATGTATCGGCGTTGCGCAGAAATAGCGGCCGGACGTAGTTATCATAAAGTATGGTGGATCCATTATTTGGGACCGGAGCGAAGCACCACAACAGGAAAATAAACTGAAATTATAAATTTTAAAAAAATGTTAAAGAAAATTTTAATTATTATAATCATTATTCACATTTATGCGATTTGAAGAACTTGTTTTTGCCAGAATTAAAGACAAATATAACCAGTAATATCTTCATTATGCAATGTAAATTCAGGTGTTTATTCCGTTAATATGAGTCTAAATAATTTTTTCCTTTATTTCCCATTAAAATCATAAAATTAATAGGATTTTTCTATATATAAGCGAAGAAATAAGCGAACTGCAAAGATATATGCCGATATGTGATTAGTTGACAGAGTGTTTGAGAACAGAGGTTCCTCAATTCCGGGCATTGCTATTCCTGAAGAAAATTAGTATATCAAACACGGCTGATTAATAAATTTAGAAATGCCATTGTAATCATAAAAATATAATGTAAATTTAACGAGGTTTGATTTCAAGTGTTAGAAAAATATACAGGGTGTTTCAAAACTGGAAGCAAATGCATTAAAAGGCCATAAAGCACAATGAGTTAAACGCAAATTCCTTTGTAATGTGTAATCGGGACTCAATCTGCGAAGCCCTAAAGACAGTTTATCCCATGTTATTTTGTGAACACGATACTAATTTGTAATACTAAATTTCTTATACTAATTTCGATTTGAGTTTGAGAGTGTATGTTGTAGGGAGAGTGAAAATCTTGTCCGAATATGAAGCGAAACTCTCCGGCTCACAGCGAGCGAAAATGGTGTGGAGATGAAATCTTCATTTCCCCGTAACTAACTCCTTTACTATTGAGGGTAGATGGACAATTCTAATTAGATGAATTGCTGCCTCATCATAAAAAACAACTTTTGTATTCTTTGACAGTAAAATGTCTTAGAAGTTGCAAAATAACTGCTTTTTTTTTTTCGACTAGTTTATAATTTAAGATTGTTATACTTCATTGGAAAGCATTCTCAGTTTAAAATTTTATTAAAATTTCCAGTGTAATTGTTAGAAAGGAATTGAATTTTCTTTTCCTTCCAAAGTGAAGGAGATTTCCCCTCTCCTTCGAGCTGGTGGACAGAATTTTCTAAAATTTATTCTACGTGTAATAAAACGTATCTCTGTATGATTTATGAGGAAGATTTGCGATAAATAAGAATAACTGCAGACGATCAACTAATTGTCATTTTTCTTTTAGATTTTTATTATTGTTTTGTTCGGAAAAGAAAATCTTGAATCTCTCCGTCATTTACATCTGTAATTTTTATGAGGATTTGATTGCAAGATAATGCAACTGATGAGAATTTTCCAAAGAAGCATTATAGATTTAGATTAAAAAGTAGGCAGGATTATAGCTTGAAAATCACTTTTTTTTTATCTCTAATTTCTAAAATATTTGAGGCTATTGAGGACTTTTTAGCACAAAAATTATCCACTTTCCAAAAAAATAATTCGCACAATTGTACTTATCGTTTTGTATTCAGTACCAAGAGAGTTATGGATTAATCTCCTTACAATTTATATATCATTCGAAACTGAATTAAAATTACTCTAATTATCTTGGTCACAAGATAACATAAGAGAAATTGCTGAGAACTGGCTGTAGTGCTTTACAGACTAAATTTCTTCACACATTGTATTTGTACATCTCTGGTATTCTGTCATTACTTAATGTAATGATTAAGAGTTTTGAAGGACCCTGTGTTTTATTAAAACAAAAAGGGATGTAATCTGAATGCAACCCTCTTTTGCATTGCTGTATTTAATATTGCTTCTGTTTATTCGAGGATCAGTTTCCCTTAGAAATAAAGGAGCTGCATGTCATGGGAGTGTTAGTCATTGATAAGGTGACTTGATGACGCAGGTTTGATGACTTTAAAACCGTCTCGATAAAATATATAATTCAATAAAAACTGACAAATTTATCAAGTGAAATAAAATCATATTCAGTAAACTCAAACTAGAAAGTATCACTTAAAAAATGGCATTTGATATGCCAATGGGGTATATTAAAAATTTGAAAGAGCTAAAATATGATACATAACAAAGTTAAACGTTTAAAAAAAATTGCAATAACATTAAAAGACAATATTTAAAGGTAAATTAACTCGCTGTCATATAAAAAGCTGCTTGCACTAAGAAATAAGAGAAAAAGTGAAAATATCTGAAGAAAGGAACTTAATCTCAACATTTATAAAAGCAGTGAATAATAGATAAGCAGTACAATAAATTTAACACTCCAACAAAAAGAGGAATCATTTCAAATAATGTTTTAATTAATTTGAAAAATTATTTGAAATTCGAGAAATAGTTCTACAAAAATGAAATTGATAATAAGGAAAAGCTAGCTATTTGTGGAGGGTGGAGGTTTGAGATTATATAAAAATAATTAAAATGATGCTAATAATTGTTAAATAATTCAGTGATGTGTTCAAACGTTATGTCGAACGAATGTAAAATCTTTTTATCTTCATTTCATCCCCTTTATGTTGCGGTAGCAACATTTTAATCCCAAGTGCAAGGGACCATGCTCATTAAATTTCATTCGAATTCAGCATGGAGCGTGGAACTGAATAATGATCAAGCAAACAGACAATCATTAAAACAGCTACAAGTCATAAAAATTAAAAATATTTGCTATAGCAAAACTTTATTGAATGTATCTCAAATACTAGTTTCAGTAAAACTCCAATTATCCGGTTTAAGAGGATATCTAACCAATTCGGATATGTAAAAATTCTTTTTTTTTTCTGCAGAAAGTTTAGAAATAATATAAAAAAACGACCAACATAAATAAAAATTCATTTTAATTCATGAAATTAAACTTATAAATATAAAATTATATAAATAGATGATAAAATTAAATATAAATAGATGATAAAATATAA
>JAPMOR010080689.1:216873-230915 GCA_026543865.1 Argiope aurantia | reverse complement strand
AAATATAAATAGATGATGAATAAATATAAATAGATGATAAAATTTGTATAAAAAAGAAATCACTAGTTAAATTACCTATGCTATAATACTAATCAGATGACGCTCCCAATTCTTATTTTACCAATTTTGACACTTTTCATGTACCAAAATTCGACTAGGGAAAATTGTAGATTCGTAAAAACCATCGAAAAGAGGATTTTTACTATATACCCTTTACGATGAAAATTTAATTGATTCAGGTATTCTTGGTATATTTATCATCGATGGAACTTATATTACTAATATTTCTTTTTAAAAATTACGTAAAAAAATATTTTTTAAGAATTATTAATTTTAGATATTTAATATCAATAAATTATAAATAAATGAGATTCTGTTTGTTTATTGTTGTTCTTTTATATATCATTACAATTCACAAAAAATATGCATTATGATGATCGTCTATTATGGAAACAGGAACTATTTATTTTTTTAAGGAAAAGAATATAGTGGTTTATTTTAATTCTATTTTTGGTTCAATCTCTTACCACCGTTACTGCAGAATCTGTGATAATAAAAATCAAACCATACCTTGAAAATTTGATATCCAGGTAACCAATATATGAATTTATCACCAAAATGCTCAGCAGCATGGAAGGCGCAGAACACTATCCAATACTTTATCCAATTAAATGCCTTTTCCTTGTTATCTTCCTCCAAACATTTAAATCTAAAAAAAAAGAAAAAAATCTTTCAAAAGTGCAACATTTGCCTAATCTTTTCTAATAATGGAAGCCAATGAGTGTTTTCGTATGTCTGTCTGTTGATCAGTGGTGTAGGGAAGATAAATGGCACCCGAGGCAAAATATGACTTTTTCACCCCCAGTCGTCATCAATGCTTTAGCAAGTGTAAATCTGTTTTTTTCATTTACCGCCTTTAACTCTTATTGAATTACTGGGAAAGATTCACCATTCAAAAATTTTTAAATGCTATACAGTTTTTACCATACATTTAATTCCTTCAACAGGTTAGATTTTTAAAAAATATATAATCTGTAATAATATATATTTATAAATATATAACCGTTCTTAATGCATAAATCTTTTCTATCATTTTCCTTCATATTTTAACTGTTTTATTTTTATATATAAATATACTTGATTTTGCACAATTTTAAAAGAAAATTTACAATGTTCTTTTTTACTGTATGGATGGCATAGTTAAAATATAAAAGCCCATGGGCCAAAAAAAAAAATCCAAATCAACCAACTCTGAAAGAAATTTCTAAAACTTGACTACACTGCTCATTCTCTGTTTGGAATATCCTTGATTGAGTTTGCCTGTCACAGTCCCTAAATAAATTATCTAATGCACTGATTTTGCCAATTTTTATTTCGTATAAAAGATTATGACTCTTCGTTAAATCATCAATTGCCATCTGTCTCCTCCATATCCATTTTTGAGAAATGTAAAATAAAATTAGGCAGTGTTTATAATCTTAATCTACTTGGTCGTTTCCGCCAATTTTCTAGCTAATTAATTTCACTACTTTCCAAGTATAACTAACCAATCAGAATTGTCTACAATTATTGCAAAATCAAAATTTAAAATAAGAGTTTTTTTATTTTTTTATTTTGATAAGATGTATTTCATCGAAATTCGTCGACATATGTTAATGTTGTCATTAATAACGTCGCCAAAGACGCTTATTTAATGAGATTAATTTAGTCATATCAGCCAATTTTAATTAACTGTATCTTTTCTCAACAAAAGTATAATTGAAGAATAGCTTCAGTAATATAAGTAAAAGTTACATAATAATGTTAGAATATTCTGATTTGTTAATTGTATTTGAAAGTGGCAAAATTGCAAGTTGGTGAGAAAAAATCATTCCAATTTTTGAGACTGACGACTCGATTTGGAAAGGGAAGTAGATAACGAACATTGATGACCATTCGGGTTAAGTTTAGTTATATTAACTATTAATTATATAGTTATATTTAGTTATATAATTATTATTATTTAGTTTAGTTATATTATTATAATTAGTTATATTATTTTATTTAGTTATATTATCCCGTTTTATAGCAACACTAGGACTATTTTAAAACGGACCTCTTAATTTTGAACCGCAGTCAGATGTCGAGGACGACACCTGAGCTGGCACCCCCTCTCCAAACTTCCACACCACACCAGTTGGAAGACGTTTGCTCCAACGGATTGAACGTACACCACACTCACTTACACGACGGTACTTCTGTGGAATCGGACCTCGAATCTGAAACTCTCCGGTTCCGAAGCCAAGACCTTCCCACCAGGCTACCGTGGTTCCAATGACCTCTCGGGAAACATGAGTATTCTTATAAAACAAATGTTTTTTAAAAATCCATTTAGTGGTTGAGGACAGTAAACTCTGTCTCACTTTTTCCCCATATAGAATATACATTGAAGATTAATTATAATTATTTCTCTCAGAAATGGTGGATAAATAAAGGTAGGTGACCTTTGAAGTTATATTTAGAGGTCATGAGTCTTAAAATGAAGTAAAACTTTATGTGTTTCGTAAGCGGTCAAAAAGACGAACTCCGTGCAAGATTTGTGAGAAGAGAACAAATAATGTATTAAAAAGTGATATTTTTCAATTTATCTCAGAAATAAAGGACGAAGAATGGCAAGCGATCCTTGATAGAATATCTACGAGTCAAGAGATTTCATATGATGCAAAGAGTGGCGAAATCGGACCAGTGGTTGAAGTTGGGTGACTGGTTCATTAGTTTTCCTTATTATTTTAAATATATAGATAAAAGTTTATATCAAAATAATAAGAATCAAACTAATATAGCATTAAAAATCACTTTTTTGCGAGACCCATTAGGTGAAATATTACATTGCAGTTAAAAGAATAACTAATATTTTAATATATTATAAATAAATAATTACTTAGGTATTAATTTATTTAATACAGATTTTAATAATTCATAGCAAACACACATTGTAATCCTAATACTTTATAATTTTTTAAATTTATACTTTTTACAAATTTGTTTATTTTGCAACTGGACTAATAATGATTACCTGTGACTATCTATCCCCCTCAGTCCAGCTTTCTAATCGTAATCTATCACTGATATTAACTGACAATTGCGAATTAGGTGCAAACTCCAGAAAAGATAAACAGCAACTGTACTCACTATATATAATATATATACAAAAAAAAAATGTGAACGGATTCGGTATACAAACTTATCTAAACTGATATCACAGCTAGATTCTAGCGCACAGCAAACATTCTTGGAAGGCGAGATATCTCGTCCGCAGTGATAAATAATTTTTCCTGAGTCCTTTATCGGCATAGAATAATAGAAACATCCGATCTTCAAAGAACCCAGATAAATAGAACTTGCAGCAAAAATAAATCATTGTCGAGAAATTTAGCCAATAATTTTACGTAGGAAAGGAAGTTGAATTACCGTTGTCTTCAAATCCAATTTTCAAAAAGCATCAAAAGTAATTTTTTAATCTGTTTTATATTGTTTCGCACTAGCAAGAAAGAAGACTATTATCCCATCAAAGAGCTGAACTTCTGGTCGAATCTCTGAGCTTTCTCACTTTATTATTTAGAAGAGTAGAAATTATTATCCGTAAGTCAGTTTATTTTGGCAAGATTGACTCATGGTAAAGAAACAATACGGTGCAGCTTTATTTAGAGTTCAACAGATACTGGTTCTTTATGCTGAGATATACAGATGAAAATCATCTTCGTATTAGCTATTCATACATTAGCGGTTTTTCACATTGGTGCTAAAGACGCTCACTTCATACATCTAGACATTGAGAGGTCTCTTGGAATGATTGATTATTAATTTTTTTTCTGGCGCAAGGACCAATATTGGCCAAGCTGTGCCAAACTCGTGTTAACATAAAATACAAAAAAAAATACTCATTAAAAACAGTAGGAGCTGCAAAGTTAAAAGAGCAAAGTGAAAAAAGAAATTAAATGTTATGCATGGAATTGACGTCAAATAAAAATGAAAACACATTAGTATGGTAAAGTTCGCCAATTATATCTTTCACATTCGGATAATCTCTTCTGAAATATTTTATTCTTAGAAAACGGTACTTAGAGCATTCACATATGATATGCCGAACAGAAGTTATGGTCCTACATCTTGAACAAATTTGAGCCGTATCCGAATGAAGTAAAGGCTTGTGAGTAAAATAAGTATGACCTATGCGAAGTATTGTTAATTTGATACTCAATCTACAGCTGAGAGAGTCAGTCTTAAAACCAGAAATAAATGGCTGGATGGAATGCAATTTATTATCAAGTTGCAAGTCTCAGGTATATTACCATATATGAAGTGAACATTGCCTTAAAATTTGGCCCAAATCTTGAAACGGGACAAATATCTTAAAAATCTATTCGATGTACATTGCAGTGCTAAATTTAAAGCGAATTAATGATATTGTTACGAAATTTCTTTTACCGGGGTTCGTTTGGATAGTGGAAGTGATATGGTGTGTAGAACGCTCAATTAGCAGGCAGAAGTAGAATAAAAACAACGACATTTATTTACACGAAGACACACAGGACAGCACAAAGCGACAACTATATACAGCACAGAAGACGATTATCTTCACCCGAGACGTGTAGCATACAACAACACACACAGCAGCATACAACCAGAATCTACTGCAGACAGTAGCGCACAGCTCAGTTCAGCACGAGCTTGACTCCGTCGCTGCTCACCGTAGTTTCCGCCTTCTCCGCTCCGTCTTCGGACTTCTCCGTCATCCCGACTACTCGCTTCGTCGTCTCCCAACTCGGACTTCTGGCTTGGCTTCTCTGGCAGCTGCAGCCCCCTTTTATAGGTCTCAGGAGGCGGGGCAAGAAGCCTCTCAACCAATCAGGAACGTTCGAGGCGTATCTCGGTTCCTACTGGACGGATCGGGAAAATTCTCGAAGTTTCGGGTATTATCTATTTTGGGGCCAAAGTCACCAAATTCGTCGCCAAATGTTCGCCAAGCTCCGGGACCTTTGACGCGCCACCTGGACTCTGTCCCATTCAGATGACTGTAAAACTTTCTTTCTATTGATGGAATAAACTATGCTGGGAAGCCGAATTGCAGGTTTGTAACAATATATTGGAGACATTGGGTTACGATTGCAAGAGCCTCAAGACGCTCGAGATCTTATGCTGCTAAAATAAACCGCTATATTCATGGGGGGGGGAGTCAGTACAAGAATAATACTTGTCAAATAAAAAGTACCAGATTTTATTATTGGTTTACTGAATTGCAGTTTAGTGAAGGATATTATTTATTACTACCCATGCCTTTCCATAGTAATATTTCACTTTTCTTTTTACTTACGATTGATAAGCAGGATATAAAACAATTGCAGAATACAACACGAAAAATGGTCCACTCCCCAAGAGGAAACATAAGAAAAACAATACTGTTAGACCTAAAAAAAATTATCTTCAGTAAAAAACATATTCTCTAATAAATTTCTATGAATCAAAATAATTATACATTCATGAAAAACTATAATGATTTAATAATCAATATGATTTGTGTATTCATGCTTTTCATCTTCACTAAATAGTGAAGTTGAGTCATTTGAAAAATGTTGTTATTTATTATACGTAACTAAAATACTTTTGATCCACATCGAGTGTAACAGAAAGCATGCTTTCAATTTCAATACTAGATACATTTATTTTCTCGTATAAGAAGTATATAGTGCCTCAAATAATTAAAGATACACTTTATTTTCACTTCATAAATCCAGTTTTCAATATAAATAACAGATTAATTAGAAGTGCAAATATGTTTTAATTCTTACATATAAAAATAGTATAATTTAAAGTAGGAATAAAGAACAATGAGTAAAAAGCTTCTAAAATGAAAAGTTTTAGAAACATTTTAAATAAACATATGTAACATATCAAACAATCACTTCGAGACTGTAAATTATGGTCTACAGTTTTGGGAAAGATCAAGCCGCCGCCCCATCCACCCACCCTTGTATCCGCTCCTGGTGTAACTTATCTGATTGGGAAGGAGGGGGCTGGATATTCAGCTAGACTGGAAGCTTTGAGGCCTCAAGATTTATAAATATTTTCCAATTTTATGTTACCATTCAATTTACAAATACTGTATTTTGTTATTTACCATAATTAAGATCAACCATCCTACAGTGGTCCTTCTTTTTTCAGTTCGTTGACTAATTTACACTAACAGTTTTACATTTCAGTGCTTAGGATAAGTTTTAAAAATTTTAATTATCTTTATCTTGTTATTTTGTATAAATAATGAGAAACCGGAACTTTCTTGTACACTCTCTAACGAATATATTTGTGTATAGTTAGTCCTTTTGCGGTTCAACGTCAGATTGACTGGACATTCTGAAGTATGCATCGTTTTCACATCCTTATTAGATAATAATTGTTATAAAAGCCCTATAGAGTAAAAATTCACTCATTAATTTTTAGAAATTATAACAAACTATATTTTTTTAGCTTCTTAAACTTTAAAGGAATCCTTACACTCACATATGCATAATTAGGCTTTTTATTAACGACTTTTCGGATAGCAAAAGATTAAACGCAACTGCATACCATTGGCGAACAATAGATACGAAAGAACCTATTAGCGTGCAATCTTTAGCGACTTTTTTGTCGATTAATCTTTAGAATTCGTTTAATGCAGAAATATAAGAAAACCTAACATGGACATTTTTTTCCGACCAATTAAAACCAGAATTTGACACAGAACTACCGTGGTAATCACAAGATCACATACAAAAATTGATTCGTGTAATACAGAAATATAAGAAAACCTAATGTGTATTTGGACATCTTTTTTCCGACCAATTAAAACCAGAATTTGATATAGAACTAACGTGGTAATCACAAGATCACATACAAAATTTGATATATTTGAATCAATGCATTTTTTAAAATATTACTTTTACATTCTTGTAAAAGTACAGACTGACAGACCGCTATTCTCTTGGCGGATTTTGTTCAAACTTTGACACATTCTATATTTTAGATGATAAATCAACGCATCAAATTTTATCCATCTAGCTCTTTTCGTTTTGTAGTTATCGCTTTAATTTACATTTGACAATCCGACAGCCATACTGTCTCTGGATGAATTTTGTTCAAAATTTCATAGAAATCTACAAATTCGGTGTAAAAACCAATTTCATTTTACAAACTGAAAGCATTTTTAAGTTATCGTGTTCACAGGCATAGATACTTGATTCCAAAATTGTATTTTTCGAACTCAGAAAAGACAGATCCGTGTAATTCGTCAAAATCTCGAATTCGAATTCTTTCCCAATTTTAATATTTTCTCTTTGGATTTTAATACTCTCTCTTCGTATACGAGGAAATAAAAATTATTATTTACCTAGTATTCCTTCAAAATTCCCACATTCAGAGCGATATATTATAAATAAATCTTTAATCTTTATGATCTGAATGATTCATCTGTGAATGAGAATGATTAAATAAACACATCTTTAAATCCGTGCATTTAAATTTTAGGATTTTTGCAACTCAAATTGCAAATAGGATTAAAGAGACGTTTAAAAAAATTCTCCGGGTTGACATCATACAGAAAATTTTGAAAAAGACTGATTATCATAGCCATAAATTCGTTATGGGTCATATATATCACCTGTCAATAAGCAAAAACGTTTATATTTTGCAAATAGGTATGTTGATAAGCCACCAAATTTGTGGAAATAGTCCTTTTATCTAATAAGAGCAATCTCTATATTTTTGGCATCAAAGAGTATAAGCTGGTGTGGAGATAACAAAGGTACAGTTTTTGAAAAGTAAAATCTTATGCCTACAGTTTGTGGTGAATAGCATATAAGCCAGTCAACAACTCTTATAATACCCGAACGATCGTTTTGGTATAATTGTTAAGTTACTGGACTGCTAGCCAAAAGGTCCCAGGTTCTATCCTGCGAGCATCGCATACCGCCTCATTGGTGATCTCGGACAATGAACCTTCAACCTTCTTACAGCTGTTGTGGCGCCATCTACCCGCAACCAACGTCGTCAGACTCACTTGACGCAGCAACCCAAAAGTCGCCAGACACACTTGGCGCATCATCACCCACACACTCACCATAACGCTTGACGCTACTCAACTAGAGTACAGGCCCATTTAGACAACAGCTACTAAATACATCACCACTCAACAGCCATATCATTCGTCTCACCTCCGACTCACTGGAGGTAGAGTACTGTGGAGAATAGCATATAAGCCAGTTAACAACTCTTCTACCCGAACGATCGTTTTGGTATAATTGTTAAGTTACTGGACTGCTAACCAAAAGGTCCCAGATTCTATCCTAGGGCATCACAATTCACTAAAAGTTAAGTAAGGTGAAATTGGAGTAAGAGTTTGAGAGGGAGGGCAGCCAGTTTTGTAGGTTGTGAACCTTTATAGATTGAAAATTAAATTATATAGGCCATATAAACATTTTAAAAGAAAATTTAAAACCGGGCTGCACGCCTTTGAATTTTGGAGATGACTTGTGGTTTATGCGAGACAATGCTCTCAAAAAGTATCTCTGACTGCCTTAGAGTATCAAAAAATCAGCTGCATTTTCCTCCACAATCGAAGGACTTAAACAGAAATGAATATTTGTGGGATTTATCAGAATGCAAGACTACGAAAGAGATATTTAAATAGAGTGATTATCACAAAGAGGAAAAAAATTTCTTCTAAAGACGCATTAATACTGCTTCAATCCATGCTTCAGCGATTCGCATAAGTTTTCATATAAGGCCTATCCAGTTACCTACTAATTTTCCATAGTAATTAATTTTTGCAAGTTTTTTTCACATGTGTACGCAAACTTTTAACTAATTATTATTGTAATTTTTAAGTTTAATTAATTAATTTTTATAAAAAGCAATTTGCATTATTTTTTGTAATTGTTATTAAAATTGAATAGTGTAAGGAATATAAAAAATAATAACGAAATGAATATTATAATTATAAGGTTTTTTTTTTTAATTTTTGACTGTTTACTAAATATACGCAAATTAGCAAATATGTCATTTGCATGTCGTGACAGCCACGTATAAATCGAAGATTTTTTAGTAAATAAATATAGAAACTAGCTAAAATTAAGCCAATACATTTTTTGTGATGCATTGTATTTTTAGTTTGGAAATTTGTCTCGGCTATTAAAAAAAATAGAAACTTTGACATTTATTTCAATTTTTAATGTACAGTTTTTTTTAGATTACACAATCGATTTTGAAAATTCATATAGAACGAACTTATGTTTTTTCATATTCTTAATGTAGATTAAAATTAATCACACATAGGTTAGAGATGGGGAAAGTTGGCATGCAAAATCCTATTTTAATATAGCACTTTTAATAAGAAAACAGAATTTTGCTACTCAGTTAACTTATATGGTAGATATATTCGTTGGATTATATGCTTTCAAATTCCAAAAATACGATTTTGATGGGCCGTCAAATTACTTTAGACTAGGTTGTTGAAATTTGTTTAAACGCTTAAAATTTTACAGTTTCATCTCATTTTTGATGAAATTGACTTACCCGTAATTATGAAAGATCCTGCGATACCTGTCTTCTCTTCGATTTTATTAAGTAAGCCTCCAAATACTATAGATGCTGATAACACATCTGAGATCTTTTGGAATGCTGTTTTTATAAACTCATAAATTGCATCTCCCATATTTGGATGTTCAAATTTTCTTCTGAAATCAAAAATTTTAAGTTATAAGATTAATCCTATTTGTTCATTCTTCTTAGAAATTTAAATACATCTGCATAGCTAAATCAAAACAATTATTCCATGATGGGAAGACAATTTGAAGTCCGCGCCCGTCACAATTTGCCGAAAACGAAACTGCGCAGGCTCAAGCTTCGAGGACGCCAAGGTGTTTTTGGCATACAAAATGAGGCGCTCTCAAGCCAAATGCCTTCTCATTGAATGTTTATTAGCGAAACACATGTCTTTAAAAAAACACACACATGTTTATCTACAAAACACGCTTTTTGGTCTGCTTTCTCAGGTGAGAGTCGTTGGGGGTACGACCGTTTAACCCCCTGCTTGGCGCTATTTTCAAAAATCGCCAACTCACCAACAACGGTCTTGCGCCGTGTTTTTCGCAGCGCTTTGATGTCCAATCATAGTGCATAATAAAAGCAAAAGATAATAGGTTTGCCAGTCTAAAGAAACCGGGAAACTTTGGTGCGTTATCGCAACTTGGCGAAGAAGGGGGTTAAACTACGGTTCTTCCGTTAGTTTGTAAATTCCAGAAAAAACATTAAAAAGCGGAACTAAGTTTAAAAGCAAAAAAAAAAAAAAAGGTAAGCATAAAAAAAAGATTTTCAAAAGAGTAAAATGAAGTAAACATGAAAGTAGATTGGTGCGTTTGTTTTTAGAAAAGTTGCGCAATCTTTTGGAGTTTGCGCCAGTTTTGCCCTTGACGATCGCGGGCTAAGGTCTAATATTTGAAGATAGAAATCACGTGTTTATATTATAGATGCATAATTTCTGAATTTCTGAGTAACAAAAATTTTTGCTATTATTATTTTTAAATATTTATATCAGATAGCTGTTACTTCAATCACACTTTAATTAAAAATTATTAATTATTATTGTTATTAAAATTTATTTTTTGTTATTAATACTAATTAATTTATTTAAGTAAAGTGTGATTGACTGCATTTATCTATTTAAGCAGTTTTTAATTTTATTCAAAACCATTAATTTAATTTATTTATTTAAATTCAGTATTTTCTAAAAAATGAAATAAAACAGTGTCATTTCTTTAAAGATTTCACTTTAGTTCTATATTCTGCAATAAATGGCGCCTATAAAGAGCGCCAATAGAATGACATTTCACAGGCAACTAGAAATTATCTTTATGCCAAGTTATTGATATTGGACAAAAGAAGTCACCAATGCCAATAAATAGTAACTTCATACTTACAAACACTTCCCGTGAATAACACTAATTTCAGCGATATGAGGTTTCGAATGATTACAATGATACTGTAATTCGAAGAATAAACGGTCCATAAACCGATTTAAACCCATTCATAGATTTCTCCCTTTCCCTTTATGACCTCAACTAAGGGAACAGGAAAATGGCTTCCCTGAGGCTGAAAGTTTATTTCTGATATTTCCTATCCCCCTGCAGAGGGTCACCCTCTTCTTTCGCAGGTGTTGGACTAGACTTCTTAACTTTCGGCCATGCAATGTCAATTGTTTGGGGAATTCTTTCTTTGTAGTTTTAGGTTGATGAAAATCCCTGACTCATTTTTATTTCTTTCCCACTTACAATATACCTGGTATTATAGACTTTTATATTTAACAATAACATCGTATTTAAATGGAATTCGACTGGTTCCTCCAATGACTTGCTATTACATTAATCTGAGAAAGGTCAGTTTTATATTTATTTTTAATCACCATGAGTGCAATGCATTTTATTTTTCAATAAGCGAGGTAAAAATATCAATAGTGATAAATTTGAAATTTTAATCATTTCGCTTGAATTTATACCTAGAGCTTCTAATTTTTTTAATTTCACTTCTGCAGTTTTTAATAACAAAGCATTATCTTGTGTTTATCATGAGATTCTACGCTATACTAATAATTTTTTAATGCATATCTTCTTTTCGATTTTGTTTATTTTTCACGTAATGTACCAAAAAAGTTATATACACCTTTTTTATTCCGCATATTTTAAAAATAAGGTGAAAAAGATTATCATATAAAAAAAATTTCACATAAAATATTTACTTTTATACATGGGTTTCATTTATCAATGTAAAAAAAATCAATTCGTTTCTTCTGTACAACTAGAAAGAAGCTCTAGATGAATGGAATACGCTAAGCATAACTAATTTGCTACCCATTTTGTAGGCTTCTTGCATTCACAAAATTATATTTTGATAAATATAATTTTTTTTTATATATAATGCATATCTTAAATCTAATTTTTAAAGATGGATGACGTAATATATTTAGGCACTGCTTTGAAAACCAGCTATTTTAGAATATAATTTCTCCATTTCCTTCATTGTTTTGTATTCTGAACGTCAGTTTAAAGAGATTTCTTGTCAAAAGGTTGACATCATTCTGTATATTGCCGCGAAATAGATAAATCCGTTATTGATTTAAAATTAAGAGGGACTAACTTCGAGGTGTGGTTCTGGTGAAAATGATAATCAGAATCAGCATTGACAGAGGAGTACTATGAAGAATTTATTTCTTATTTTAAAGCAAATTATTAGAATGGAACAAATGATGACTAAGCCCCAGGTACCGTTTACTCTTGTGTTCATTAGTCAACATGATAATTTTAAATAAAAATGTTAATTTTTAGCTGAAAATTTCACAGAAACCTTCATTTTCGCTTTCCTGTGTCTCCGCGTTTCTTATTTGAATAAGTGGATATTTGCTTTAAGTAATATTTCTGGTGTGATTTAAAGTATTTAAAAATATTTGAGAAAGCATTCAATCAAAAAATTTTGAATAATGTAATGGTATTACACAATAAATTGCAAATCTAACAATGTTATTAATATTTTTAATTGAAATGCAAATAAAAACAGTTCTAGTGTCCGACCAAATGCCTTTTAAAACAATTCTTTAAAAATATTTTATCTATTTTTTTTTTTTTTTTTTTTTTTTTTTTTTTGCATAAAATAGTATAATCTCAAGCGATCTTGTATTTTAGCCTAATTTTTTGCGTTAAGTCAGCTAAATTATATTTTGAGCACAATTTATATTTAAGTCTACAATAATTTCACTTAATTTACTTAGCATCATCAGCATCTTAATGAAGCATCTTAATCTTAATGAAAAAATAAGATTAATGAAACGTAATATATTCACCAGTGGTTTTCAAAAGAGATTTTTGTAAAATTGTAATTTTTAAATCTAATGAACGATAAAATAAAACTATCCAGATTATATATATATTTTTTAAATTTAAAACAAAAACGCTTAAAGGTGTTACAAGCCGAAAACAATACTAAATTTCAAAATCTGAGAGACAGTGATAGAGAAAACACATATTGATACATATATTTAGTAACTGCCCAGTTTAAATTAAACGTATTGATCTGCGTTTCCAGATAGTGTATCTTCCCAGAAGTCGAGTCATAAAAAATAATAAAGGGCCAAGTTTAAACAGACGAACCTCCCAAGCACAAAATATCTGTAGATTTTCCTTAATCCGTTTGCACATGCGTCGATTTTTATCAGTCGGCATTTTAAGAATGATGCGTTGTAAACACACTTCACAAAACGGAGGAGAAAGTATCTATGTAAAATAATGCTTACATAATACTTTTGCACTTTAAATTTTAATTCTTGTAAAAAGTAATTAATTTTTTTCTATGTCATTTAAGAAAAAGTCAATTATACAAAAATAAAATTCATTTAATTTAGAAATTTTTATTTTTTTTTCTTCCAAAAAATCTCGTTTCTGAACAATAATTTAGTGCAAAAGTGTTATTACACATAATAAAGCTAATAATTTCACACATACACACACACATACACACAAACAAAATGATTTTTTAAAGAAAATCTAGAAAGAATAATTAGATTTTTGCTTTGCATCGTATTCTTTTATAGGCAATTACAGTGTTTTATTTTTGGTGTATGGTGCGGGAACTTTATATATAACATGCGCAATAAAATAAGAATATGCAAAAAGTTAAAAATAATTTTTAGAAAGCTAAGTTTTAAAATAGAAAAATTATTTCACAATTCAGAATTTGCGTTCATTTCATTAAAGAATTGCGTTACATTTAAATTCATTAAAGAAATACGTTAAATTTTAAACAATCGAATTTCAAAGCATTCCAATTATTCAATAAAAATTAGTTCATAACAAATAATGAACTATTCTTGAAATTTAATAATTATTAATAGAAATAAAGTTTAAAAAAATAGAAAGGATGCGAAATCATTTATATCGTTTTGAAATGTTGTGACTGACCAGTTGAAAAAAAATTAAAGGAAGAAA
>JAPMOR010080689.1:129754-216473 GCA_026543865.1 Argiope aurantia | reverse complement strand
CCCCTTTAAAAAAAACCTTAAATTATTATTATTGTATTTCATTAGATAAATTATGAAAGGCACCAATAATATTAATATTTTTATGAAAATGAAAGGTAAGGGGTCACAGGATCCATAGCCAACCAACACTGACTACCTTTACTTCTTTTAGAGTAGTAATTCTAATTTCATAGTGGAAAAATATAAACCAATTTTTAGGCATGTTTCTCCCTTCTCTTTCTCAATAAAAGAATATCTAGAAAAATGGAGTTTTGGCACGCTAATTATGCTTCAGGTATACAGTGTTTTTTAACCAGCAAGAAATTACAGCATTTTAAATTATTACATCACTAGCCGCCTTTTGCGAACAGCCGGTTCGCCAGTATTAATGCTCGCCAAAATGTTGAATTAATATTTTATTCAACTTGGTCTCATTATAGGTTTTTTTTTCAGCAAAATATTTTTAACTACAAATTTTGATAGCTATATAATTCACTTACACTATTATGTAGGCCGTAAGCCATACTGTTCATTCCACTACGCATCTTTCTCTAATTTTCTATCAGCGCCAGTAAAATTCAGTTTTAAATTAAAGTTGAAATAACTAGCCTGCAATTAATATAAAGACATTTTTTACTGAAATCAAACATGTTTTTTAAAAAAATATATAAGAAACGGAAAAAGAGTCGTTCGGCGTTGAAGTCTTATTACACCACAGAATAATTTTCAAATTTATAATATCTCAAAGAATTATTCAAAAAAATTTCATGGATTCAGCTTAAAATTCAGCCTTTAGTTTTATTTTCAAAAGGATTTACTTGATGTCAATAATAACATTTTATTTTTTCTATTTATAGATATACTTCAAAAAATTATGAAGTTTAAATTTTAGACAATCCTTTGGTCCTAAGGCATCATATTCTGTGGAATATTCTTGACACTGCAACTTTTAAATAAGTGTAAAAAAAAAAAAAAACATTTTTATCTGTCAAATCTGATTGATTTATGAAGTTTTGAATAGAATAGATTTTAATAATCAACATTTTCGCAATTTTAGGCCAAACAGTCTTGAGAAACCCTGGGCGGAGGATATCATGTTTGTGACGGTCGATGAAGTGATCTAAAATTGCCCGTTTTTATTGAATAGTGATATTCAAAACTGCTGGTGCGATTTTGGTGATTTAATTGATTGGAGTGCTATTCTTTTTATTTAGAATATTAGTGTCCCAAGAATATTTTATTAATTATGATTCACAGAGCAGAGGATCTAGATAAAAGCTAAACATTTGTTATTTATTAGAGTTACGTAAAATTACTAATATATAATTATTTTCTACATTTAGACCATTTTGACACATGTATTATTTCTATAACTGAAGGATTACCAATTAGCCACTGGTCCCTGAATTAAAAGAGTATATATTAAACAACGTTTGATTTGTTGAATTAGTAATGTAGATATTGTAAATGATAATCAAAACTTCGTCTTGCATTTATTTTTTAGAAAATATTATATTTCTTATTTATTTCATTTCATACAGGTACGTGCTGAAAATTACACTTTTCTAGGTTTGCAGTAATAGTTAACTTTTTTTTAATTTGAGCTTTTATTAATGTAATGGCAACTCGTTGATGAAAGCTAATTATTTTTTCATGCAAGCACAACTTGCTCGTGCATGTTTAATTTTATTTTTATTTAGTGAGAAATAAATTGTTGAAAAATATAATTAAATTATTTTTCAAAAATTCATTAAAAATAGAAATTTAATTTATAGGTTAAAACATTAGTATCATTGAAAAGATTATATTTTGAACTTTAACTTTATGAAAAAATTATTTTTGTGCGTTAGTAATTTTGGAAGTTATAGCAGAAAAACACCGAAATTTCGCTTAATTTTTAATTATTTAAAATTCTAATTAAAAATTCAAAAAATAGCTCCGAGGTGCACATTTCCGGCTAAAAAGTATACACATGCCAAATTTAGTAGCTACAGATAAAACGGTGTGGCCTGTAGAGCGCCAACACACACACACACATGCATTGAGCTTTATTATAAGTATAGATAAATTTAATTTCCCTTATGAAAAATGGTAAGACATTTTTATCGGCTTTAAGTTCAGAATATAATATTTCATTATTATTCTTTTTTATTTATAACATATTTACATTCACAATATAACATTTCAAAACTTTCCTTTCAAAGTATTCCATTTGCACGAAATAATATCGAAATATTCTATGAATCTAACTTAGCATTAAAGAATGCTGGTGCCATTGTTTTGTATTTAATCTCTCAAAATATTTCACTTATTACTAAGCAAAATCCTGATGCACTTTTTTTTTCATGCGGTGTTACATAAAAGGAATTTCATTCTTTTCTTTAATTCAGATTTATTTTGGATTTTTTATGAACAGTACGAAGTAACAGAAATAATTCATATGTTTGAAAATTCAGATTTTCTGTTGAAATTTATAAATGAAAAAAAAAAAAAAATCTTATTCCATAGAAAAATCGACAGCAAAAATTAATTAGCTACAGTGCTTCTATTCTTATTGTAGATTTGAGGCGATTTCGGATGATTTTCAACTGATGTTCTCTGTGGGAATCTGTGTCCTTTGACAGTGAATGATATGCAGTTCCTTCAACTTATTCTATTGTAACTCAGGAAGAATGAACACGGGAGAAAACGTTTGCCTGACTAGAGAAAACACTTGCTAGTAAAATAAGCTATTAAATAACAAGTTTTTTTTATGCATTTCATTATGATTGACAACAGAAACGTTTTAACTTATTTTATAATAAGATATTAAAAATTTATAGTTTTTTATAAGCACAAAAAAAGGAAGAAAACTATCCTATTTCCTATTAATCCTATTGATTAATTATTTCCTATTAAAAATATCTTATTTCCCTATTAATTTTTTTATTTATCATTTATTGACACTCAATAAATCGGATATTTGGCGAGGGGGAGCATGAATCTTTTAGATGCCATTCCTTTTCTGTTAGTAAATTATCAACTGATATATTATTATTGTTTGAATATCTTTCAATTTTTATTAATCTATATAGGAACAACAAATATAAATATTAGTATTGTATTTATGTATCGGATATATTAAAGTTTTCTTAATACTATGCGGCAATCAAGCATGTAAATTATTTAACTTATATATTAAATTTTGGTAGACTAATTTTATGTGCTATGCGGATTAGATAAGCGTATCATATAGATTCAGTTTGATTTTTACACTCTTAATGAATGAAATAAACCATAGATACTATCATTTTTATAAATTCCGCTACAAAATGTCTTTATTCGTAAATTGTGTGTTTCAACTGTTAAGCAACAGAAGACAGATTTTTTTTTTCGAAAATTGTATAAATTCACTGAAAATAATTGAGATCTCTATTGGATTACTTGGTTAAAAAGTAAAATATACAAAAGTTGGATGAGACTTTTACAAATTATGATCTTTAAAACCTTTCAGTATTTTGTTCAACAATATTTTGAAATCATAGATTTATTTTTAAATATGAAATTATTCGTGTTATTATATATAATTATTATTTTTATTAAAGAAATAATATATTATCTTTAGTGTTAAATTTTTTTTAACTCCTAAAAACTATAAAGTTGTGAGAGTCATAAACACTGCATTTAGCTGTGCCCTACTAATACACGATACCAATTTCTTAAAAATTTTCTATGAAACATGGCTAGGAATTTTTTTAAAATGTAATCTTTATTTTAATATTTACAAATGGCAATTTAAAGATACTTTAATTTTGCTAATAAATATTTTACAACTAAGTAAATTTTATGATTTTTTAATGCACTCAATGTGCGTTTCTCTTATTGAAACTTTCTCTAAAAAATATAAAATACAGTTCCAATCAAAATAATCTGTAGACATTAACACTGGGATGTAAATGACTGACTGTCAAAAGGAGGGTTAAAATCCTTTTTCATTGATTCATCTTTCTTTATTTTCCGAAATTTCATTTTTATTCGATTTTTGAAGAGACTCGGCAAGTATCGGCATTTTTTTAAACAACTGTGTAGAAAAGTTATGAGTTATTATATTTTTGAGTCTACAAAACCAATGATTTCATTTCTCTTTTATATAGCTCTCAAACAATTTTTAGCAAAAAAAAAAAAAAAAAAACATTTAAGAATTTTTATGTTAAAGTGACAATCTATTTATTTGCATTACAGTTAAAAATAGTTTCTAAAAGATTTGTTCATTGAAAATGCAATCATTATAATCTTTTCCGCTCAGGAGAAATCCACGTTACATTGAAAATAAAATTAATATTATAATAAAATTTTTTTTTAATTAATTAATTTTAATAAACAAAACTGTTTTCTTTACCACATTGCTAACTATATTACTGATGTTATATAAAAATTATTGATGTATACCTTCTGTCAGCATTTAGATTTTCTGTTATACATTTAAAAAATGTATTCACATCTGGATGAATTTCAACATCATCCAAGATGTATCTATCGCATGATGAAGTGAAATTTATTAGAGACGAATCATTTAAAATGTCACTTTTATTTTTAAAAGGACTTAAAAATAAGTCATACATTTATTTAAAAAAAACTGTGAGTCTTTGGCAGCAGTGCTGCCCGACCAAAGACAATTTAATTATATGAATATCAAATCGTTTCATTCATGGAAAAATACTAAATGTATGTCATTAATTATGACGTTTGCATTCATTTAGGCGATATCATATGTGGAATTGGAGTATTGAAAGTTTGTAAAAAAAGAAAATAAAGTGTCTTTAAGAAAATATATATTTTTCCGTGGAAGCTTGAGTGCAAATGAAATCTGGTTTATGCACTTGCACAATGAGATTAGCAACTTATTGCTTCCAGTTTCCATCTAACTCTTCGTGAAATGGGAAACTCTACATTTGACTAGTATATCCTTCAAAAACAATTGCGGAGAGGGGGGGGATGTCTTTTCCTGGAACGTGCGTGCCTTGAGACCCACACATTTCGTCTTCTTTCCCCTCACTTGTGGTTTTCCGAGGTTCTTTGATGTCTGTTCATTTTACCGACAATTTGCGAGAAGTTCCCAATCTACATCCACAAGCGAGAGTGGTTCTGCAATGGTAAGGATGGCAGATTTACGACCATAACCATAAAGGCAACTGGGCTAGAGATGCATAATCCACGATTTTTTGAATAAAAAATAATTTTGCTATTGTTATTTTTAAATATTTGTTCCAAATATCTGTTATTTCAATCATATTATTAATTAAAAATTATTACTTAATATATTAAATATAAAATTTATTAATTGTAATTAATACTTAATTTACTAATTTAAGTAACGTATGATTGAATTATTTATCTATTTCAGATTACTTCTGAAATTTGATTTTTTTTCAAAACTATTTATTTAATTTCTTTATTGGAGTAAACCATTTTCTGAAAAATTTGAATTAAATATATATGTCATTTCTTTAAATTGTTTAATTTAGTTCTATATTCTACCAATAGATGGCTCCAGCAGTAAATGTAGTATATGCAAAGTCAAGTCACAACAATTAAAAATGATTTGTATGGAATAGTGCATCAAATGCGAATATCGGTAGTTTAGCGGCGACTTGACACTTTCCAGTAAAGTCACCGCTCCGATAAATTTCAGTGATATAGTATCGATTGTTACTTTCTATCGTGATCCAAACTTGTAATCGAAATATCACCAGTAAAATCGTATCAAGGATTTGAATCACACCTCTCTTTGAAAAGTATTGATCACTTGTATTTGTGACTTTTTGATATTGGTTACGTAATAACCGCTCGTAAAATATTCGTCATCCCTAACCGGTTATGTTTGAATGATTTATAAATAAGCGGATAATTCAATGGATTTAAATGAACGATTCAAAGATCTCGATATTCCATTTTCACAAAAATATGGAAAAATTTTATTGTTAAATAGTAAATTATTTTTATTATGATCTGTTCATTAGCCCCGAAACCGTTTATTTTTAGAAACGCCGCGTGATAAGTTTAAAAGTTATTAAACTGTGTTTGTGACTGTAATGTGATTCAGTGATGAAGTTTGGAAGCGCGAATTTAATTTCTACAGTTTATTTGAAATTATGAACATATGGAGAAATTTTTTTCATGAAATCATTTGAAGTACACTGGTAAATAGCTTTTTTAAAGTTTGATTATGAATACTATGGTATTTCGAGAAATCACACCTCATTCTGAGAGTGTGGACCGGTGGAATGATGTTACAATCAATGCCGGGGCATCTCAAAGTACACTTCAAGACATCAAGTTACCTGAATGTGCTGGTTGTTTCACATACCACAATAGTGGAGACCTTTCATCACCTTGTAGCAATCGATTCATATACTGGCGCACAAATCATGATGTAATTGAACTTGTTGAAATATCATTGGATATCACTTTAAGAAATAATCATTTACGTTTGCGATTCCAAAATACTCCTATTTTACGTGGTGTTAATATTGATGAAAATCATGATCAAGTTGTACTTCTGGTGCCAACAGTCTCTGCTATTCACAAATTGGTATTTCCTCACCCAAATATTTTAGAACAAGATTCCTTTCATGTTGGAAGAAAAGATTTAGTTCTACCATCAGTTTTTTATGACACGTCTCTTGCCACTTTACGCAATAGAAGTTGTTATTTTGTGCTTAATCATGTATCGCTTGGAATTCCTTTACCACATACTTCATGCTCTTGGTTAGATATAGATGGTAATGCTACTTTTATACTAGCCAATAATGCTGGATCTGTTCTTATGGTTGTTATGTCTGACAGAAATGGGGTAGAAATAAGCACCACTGAGTTGATGAAAACTGGCTCAATATTCAGGTTATTAAATGGTCTTGTTCCCACATCAATTCGAAATACTAAAACTGAAGTTGCCTTAAGCATTGTTTGTCACAAGGATCTAAATGATACCTTAATATTTGCTTTATTTAGTGATCTACAGATAAGAGTTTGGTCTTATAGAAGGCAAGAATGTATTTTACAGGATTCTGTTATCAATTTTGACTATGAGAAGTTGTTGACCAGTGGAAATTTTACTGCTCACCAGTGTCATCTAAGAAAATCTACAGATACTTGTGGAAATTTTTATTTAGGAGTATATGTACCAATACCATACCAAAAATTATTTTTTATATTTAATCCTGCTTTTAGCTATGAACAATACAAATTAAAATTTGCATGTATGTTACAGCAAGAATCACATGATCTAGTGGATTTTTGCATTGGTAGGAAGCGTATATGGTCACTGTGGTTGACATGTGAAAATCAACCAGTAGTTCTTAATGCTTGGTTAGAATGTGACAAAAGAACTGAACAGCAGCTTTGTTGGATGCCTGTCAGTGTGGAGCCTCAAGTGTCGCGTACAGTTGATTATGGATCATCCAACCCACAAGAAGCATATTTGAAAGAGATTTTTAGAGTTGGTCGATTTTTACCATCTACTATTACCAAAGCAATTAGTATCTACAACACTAATAGAAATACTAGTTTTTCTTCTAGTGTTCCTCTGAAAGCTGAAGACCTTAGAAATTGGGTTATAGAAGCTGTGGAAACAGAAATACTTATGAAAACAGGAGATACTGAAGCTAATGAAAGTGATTATATTGACATTTCTGCTGAATGTTGGGATCGGTTTTTTTCTTATTGCATCCAGTATCATGAAGTAGGAATGAAACCATTGGGGATCTCACAAGATCCAAATACTGGCTCTGTAATTGTAATAAAAAAGAATTTTTACTCATTGCTTTGTCCTTGTGATTCCCTAGAAGTAATTACCTGTCCAGATTTTCGATCAACGCTATTTTCAATTGATCTGTTAAATGATGATGAAAAAAAGCTATATAATGTACTTAAAGCTGTTCTTACAAGTGTGGGCTTAGTTAGAAAACATATTGATGATAAACTTCTTATGCGATTTGAAGATAAGCTTTTTAATCTATATTCTCCAATCAAGTATGCTTCAGAATTACGAAAAACTATTGAACTTGAAGCCGGTAGTTATTTCTATAAAAATTTTCAGTCGGTAATACCATCAAATTCAGATATTGTTGCTTGTTTAGAATTTTTATTGGTGAAACTGGATCTAAGTTTAGATATCAGAGAAGATATTGAAGAATCATTTTCTAAATATTCTTCTTTTGCCAACAGTTCTTCAGGTATTGGTGCACTATGTGCTGGTCTAGCTCATTTTGCAAGGCAACGATTTGAATTCTGCCGTGACTTACTTTTGTTTGAATTAGTACTTTATGAATCTGATGCACTAGAGTGTGAACAGCTTGATCATCTTTTGACTCAATCGGCAGTTATTCCCAAAACAGTTAATCTTCTCAGATCATATTACATTATTCTTTGGTGCACACAATGCGAGTGTGTACCAGTTTCACCAGCAATACAAGATGCAGCTTTTAAACAGTTTTGTTTACTGGAATTACCTGAATTCACAGATAAGGATTTGACTAATATTAAACGTCGACAAACTATTAGTCATCTGTTTTTTGAGGAAGATGGAGGTGTAAAAGCTAGAAAAATTTTAGAAATGAGACATTTTTCAAAACTTTATTCTGATGATTGGGAATCACTCTTTCCTACTTTGGTTGCTGCTGCAGCTACTTTGCTGTGGCCTCTTGAAGAAAATGTAATATTTCCCGAATTTTTATTTGCTAGATGTCAGCATTATCCACTCCAAGAATATGATCGCCTTTTGCAAGGTTGGTGTACTGAAAATAAGCAGTTTATAAACTTCTTAGTAGCTGGCAGTTATTTAATTTTGGGAGAATCACATAAAGCAGTGAAATTATTTCTTGAAGTTTCAAAGGAAATAGAAGGAGAATCTCTCTTGTGTCGTAAAATATTGAAAGGAAGATATGTTGCTGGAACTTCAATTACTAGTTCTTTTTGTATGCGAGTTATTCAAATGTTTGAACAGTTTTGCTTATCAACTTGCATTGTTAAAATGGCCTCTGCAGCCATAAATGAAATTGAAGAGACTGATCCACATGTGCCAATATTTTATTCTGTATTATTTAAACATCATCTGAATTTAGGACATAGTGAGGAAGCATTTGCTACTCTTATCAAGAATCCAGATTCTTCCAGACAAAAGGATTGTTTACGACAATTGGTAGTGAAACTTTGTGAAATGAAGCAGTTTCAGAAGATAATCGAACTTTCATACCTGGCATTTGAAGAGGAAATCATCAACATTCTAGAATCAAGGGCTAGATGCTCTGATCTTTGCCACAATACATCTTTCTATGGTATATTATATGCTTTGCATATACACCACAAAAAATTCAGGAAAGCTGCTGCAATTATGTATGAATTAGCTATGAGATTTGGTAGAGAAGTTGTTAGTTTGAAAGGTCTTAAAAAACAGGCTTCTTGTTATTTAGCTACTATTAACTGTCTTCATCTTTCTGATCCTCAATATGCTTGGATTGTCAAACCAGCTCTCAGTGCTCCTGAAAATCCTAGCATTTCTGAAATTGATGGAAAAAACCTAGCTAAGCGAAATTCGGATGGCATGGAAATTATTCATTCTAATCGCCCTGTTAAAATCGAAGTTCTTGGTTTAGAAGATGTAATGCAAGAATATACTTTAGTTCAAGCACGTCTTTTGCATGCTCAGAAATATTGTAATGCAACTAATTTAGTTGTGACTCCTTTGTCTGCTGAAGAAACTGTTGCATTGTTACTCAATGCTGGCCTCTTTGATACTGCCATTCAATTGTCCAAAGCATTTTCTCTCTCATTAGTTCCAATTTTTGAAGCTCTGGCCTACAAGTGCCTCAGTTCAACCTTACGATCAGAAACACATTTTTCAATTACCAGCGATGGTGATAAATATTTCAAATCATGTGATCCTTCTATTGACTATGTTAACCAGGAAACAGGTCGTTTTCAAATTTGGCATCAGTTGGAAAAATATTTAGTGGAATATGAAGAAGCAGGACAAAGTGAATTGCACAGGTGTGTCACTGAAAAGCTGCTTACCCATGGAGCAACTTTACCTGCTTGGTTAAAACTTTCTTATCAGAAGCGTAATTTTACAGAGCTAGCTAGCTTGTACATTTCACATGGTCTTCTAAGTGAATCCTTAACATTAATTCATAAATATATAAAAGCTGTTTTAGGTGTAAGAAAGGAAGACTTTAACTTGAAATATTCTCTACATATTAATTCACCTCCTGTATGGTTACCACACACCTATATTGATATTCTACTTGATGCAGTCAGTGACTTTCAACATGATGATAATTTCCAAGATACTTATCATGAATTCCTAGAGACTTTGAAAGAATATAATAAAACAGTTGAATCTATCACTTCATCCAAATTATCTGAAAGCTCAATTCTTTTGCAAAATTAATTTTCTTTTTATTTATCAATTCTTTGGAAAGTCTTCAATTCCTTTTATTTTGTATTTGTGGGCAAATGCCAAAGATCTTAATTATTCTATAGATTTTTTTTTAAGTTATGCCGAAATTTCTATCTGAAGTGTGTTTTTTGATTTCTGATTATTAACTTGTATTATTTGATATGCTATAATGAATATATTATAAGATTTTCTTTTTTTTCCCCATTCAACCCAAAAGTATAAAATTATCGATATTTTATTTATTGTACAAAAATGTTACAAATTGCAGCTGCTGAGTGGTTTTAATCAATTTTTTTCTGTATTAAATGAAATTTTAGTGTGGATATACTCTTTTTTTTTAAAGAGTTCTGTTAAAAATATTTCTTAAATGCTATTTTTAAAATGTTTTTCTTTTGAAATCTAATTTGTTTATGACTATTTAATTTGAAATAAACAAGTTAGAAATCTAATTTGTTTATTACTAATACCACATTTGTAAAGAATATTGCAAATTTTTAACAGTATGTTCTGAAGTTTTCTACCAAACAGCCCATTATAATAAATTTTAAATTGAACTTATTGTATAAGAGATAATAAATTCTTGTAACATTATGAGTTAAGAAATTTTTATTTTTATAACAGAAAATACTTATTTGAAATCTGGCTTGTGCTAATGGGTCTTTATTTTTATGCCATATCATTAATTGCATTGCTATATATTTATTGTTTGATACAGTCAAACTCTATCATAGTGAACTATCTTGTGTAACTTTTTCTGAAGCTCAGCATATCTAAATTCTCTGAAAACCTATTTATTTAGAAAATTGTAATATTTCTGTTATTTGTGTCTAAAGATGGAGATCAAATATATGGGAACTTATTATTATATTAACTTATATGAGAATTCATTAAAAAACAAATAATATTTAAGTGACTAATTTTTTGATTTAAATGAAAGTGGCTTTAATTTTTTAGATCAAAACCTTATCATTGCAAATTTGCTATTCTAAGTTATGAATTTCCAATAGAAAATTCATTGACTATTTGATTTTTGTTTCAAAGAAATAGTAAAAATATAACTAATTTTTAATTATTTTACTGTTAACTCAAAATGCATTGGGTAAATCAGCCTTAGGCTGTTTGATGAGTAATTTTTTTTTTTTTTGTCAGCATTATAACATGCGATTACTACACTTTATAATTGTTAATTCTTGGAATAATTTAAAAGTATTATTTTTTGCAGTATTTATGCTTGGTAACAAATGCTATTATGGAAAAGACAATTTTTATTATAGGGTAATAGTAATTATTAAAAGGATTCAATTCAGATCCAGTTTTTGAAGATGATTGTGCTTTCTTAAAATTTGAAATACTTGCTGATAGATCACTATGAATGTAAATTGTATTTAAATATGAAATTTATCAGGATCCATAAAAAATTTCTAGTGCAATTAAACTACATATTATTTTTAAGTACATAATAGAACTTTTACAGTAATAAGTATTATCTATACTATAAAGATTTATCTTTTCAATCGTGCATTTACTTTAAAATCATAAATTTGCTGCTTTCTTTATATTCCTGGTGAATTTTCAATACTCATCTCTTAATATTTTTTGTTTTATGCTTTTTATCTTTTTCCTTTTATGTATGACTGTAAATTTTTGTTAGGAATTGTTTTTATAAATTAATTTAGATGGTAAATTAGTATTTTGAGTGGTGATTTTACTCATTTTCTAAATAAAAGAATTTTTTTAAAATTAAATGGGTTTTTTTCTTTAATTTTATAATAATTTATTTTGAAAATGCAAAATAACTTATTGTACCTAAAATTATTATTGAAATAGCTGGGGTTGGTAAATAATGAAATATATATATTACAGTTTATATTTAAAAGAATGCTTTTTACATTATTATATTTATTTTTACATTTTTTTCCTTCAAACTTATTATTTTGTCAATTTTTTGTTGTGATGTCTTATCGCAAATATATGGCTAAATTTGCAGTATGTCTGTAAAGTATAAAATCTAAATGCATTTTAATTTTTGAAAATCATAGCTTTAATTTCAAAAATTTACATCTGTATTTATTTAGTAAAATGTATATACATTTGAAAATTTATAATTTTTTTATATCAATTAATTATAATTTACAAACTACATTGCCTGATTTACTGAAATTTATCATAGATCATTTTGAAGATCATTTTGTTTTTTGACCTGTATAAACTTAGACTGGGTACAGTATTATAGTGAGGATAATCATAAGGGCATAATATGTCTTTTCCATCTGAAGAAAGTGGTATAGTATAAGTAAATGATATTGAAGTCACAAATTTTTTTTGCCTAGGCAGGATATTTTATTTTAAAAAATGGCATAAATGTAATAATGTTTTGTACCCTAAATTTGATGCTTAAGATACCTATGCCTTCCAGTTGCTAAACCACTATTTGAATAACTAATTTACTTCTGTTAGTCTTGGACAATTTCAGATTATTTAATTGCTGAGAAGGGGCTACCGGTAAATCAATTTAAAAGTTATTAGCCTATCTATTATGTAAATAAATTTGAAAAATATAGAAATTTGATTAATTAAAAAATATTAGAATCATCATAACACTTTGTTCAGTCTGTATGGTCAGATTATCATCTGCTTCATTACCATCGCTTAAATATTACAGTATTTATAATGTTTCCTCTTTAAATAATATTATGTACAAATGCATAAATGCAGTGCAATCATAAGTTATGATAAAATATTTTCACAAATTAAATTTAAAAACTAGTTTAAATATTAACTAAAAAATGTATAGATATATAAAATCAAGTAGTTTAGTAAATAAGTCATAACATACATTATCTAGGGACAGGCAATATATAACTCAATATATCAATGGTGAGCATATTTTGTCTAATAAGTTAATAATTATTTGCAACTTAAAAGATTGTAATTCTCAGAAGGTAATTTTATTTTTTCCTAATCCTATTTCATAATTTATGTATTAAGATCAATAATCATCACATTGTGCCTATTTCAGAGATTTTGCAACCAACTGAAATATTCAGTGTACTATCACCACTGATATTAGAAGTAGATTCATTAAACTGAATATGATGATAATGTATTTTCATATGAAAACTAGTCATTTAATGACTAACAGTTTACATATTAAGATAAATTGCATGTGTAGAGGGACGAGACTCTTTATTATGTGTTATGCCATGGATGAAAGAATGAGTTCAGTTTCAGGAACTACTTTTTATTAGCTGGTTAAGCTCCACGGCACAAACATTGAACACAAGCATATTGAAGAACAAGGCATAGAACAAATACACACGGCAAGCAAGGACAGCACAAGAGACAAGAATGAGGAATCATGGGAAAACATGGCTCTTGATAGGTGGCTCTAGTAGCGCCACCTATGAAGAAAGGAGAAGGCAGTAATTGTAACCGCTACACATGTTAATTTGCTCTTTCACTTACATATATAATTCCAATGAAATATAAAATTTCCCCTAGTTGAAGTTTTATTGAATTCTAAGATATTTTATGAAAATAATTTTTACCTTTTTATTAATTGCTTCAATAAGCTACGTAAGGTTGTTATCAACATTTTTTTCTAGTGTATATTACATTTTAAAAATATTGTATTTTTATTTGCCAGAACAATTTTATTATTTACAGATAGTTTTAAAAATTGTTCTTTTTAAATTGATTGCATAATTCAATAGGTTTAATTTAAAGCTTTAAAAAATATATATTTTTAAATTTTTGCATTTTGATGTTATATTTAAAAACCGTCTCTAACCATTAACACATTGAAGCAGGAATCAAGAAATCAGACCAATACTATTGTTTTATTTTTAATTTTAAGGAAAGAATTACCTGTAGTTTATAGTTATGGATATACAGAAACTTAATTGCTCTTTCTAATGCAAGATAAAATCAATTTCCTTCCTGTAGAAGTTGATATTGCCGGTTTCCGGACAGAGCAATCGATTCCTTTACGTCATTACGTACAAGTCGAAATTCTATTGATAATAGATATGTAATATTTCAAATATAACATTCTTTCATCGGAAGAGTAGAGATTATCAGGACTATAACTTGCGTTGTAACAATTGTTTATAGAAATGGTTATTGTAGTGTGTCAGAAAAAACCAATGTGGCGCAGGCATTTTCATTTCAAAGCAAAGATATCGTTGATGTTTTCGTTTTTATTTATTTTTTTTTCACTTTAGTGAAATTAATTAATGTTCTGTTTTGAATTTAAACAATTATTTGAGAGCAGACTTTATAGCTTTGAACCTTAGATGAAGAGAATGGCACTTCCCACTAAAACTTCATCATGACATGTAACCCTGATGGATTTAGCGTGCACTAGATGTATGCATACAATGGATATTTTATGTAAAGGGTGTCCCAAAATTAGCGCAAGATTTGAATCTGCCACTATTCGTGCACTAAAGTGTTGACAACCCTATTAATAAAACTATTTGTCAGCTAATAGTTTAGAGTTAGTAAAAAAATGGAGTGTTACTCGATAGAACAACATGTGAACACAAAATTTGAATTAAATAAAAAACAAACGTTTTTTTTTCTTTAAATTGGTACATTTTTAATTAAATCGTTTACACAGGATAGGGTAATGTATGGAATAACACATAGGGCAAATGGCCACCACGGCTTTGATGCATATGTATTATCGAAATTTAACATGACCATTTTGCATAAATTGGGTTGAATTTCCTTCTTTAATGCCCCCGCGCTTGTTGGCATAGAACTTTTAACTTCAAATAACCGCATAAAAAGAAATCCAGTGGTGTTAAATCACAGAATCTATGGGACCAATTCTCAAATTGTCGAACTGTGGCCGTCAAACTCATTATCTTTGAAATATTATTCAACAGTGAAAACACGTTGTTCTATCGGGCAACGCTTCATGTTTACTAACCCTAAATTATCAGCTTCAAAAAGTTTTTTTTTTTAAAAAAAATATGATTGCAAAACTTTGCTGCACAAATGGTAGCAAATTCAAATCTTGCTTTAATTTTGGGACACCCTTTATTGGCATCGAATTTCGAGCCTGCGATTTTCCAGCTTCGATAAAACCAAAATTATGCCAATAGCTAAAATATTTTCTACCGTTGGGGAAAAGGGACACGTAAGCATTAAATAATAGGTATTACATAAAACTAAAGAAAATTTCCGTAATCAATCGATTGGTGTAATGTGTAATCACTACTTATTTATAAGGAATTTCATTTATATAAAAACAATGCTGTTGACATCCCATTGTTTATGAACAATTTTCATCTTTTTCTATCGTTCAACTTAGGGGTACTGAATTTGTAACTAATAGATAAAATGTACATCTTGAAGGGATTCTTATAAATTTTAATTAATTTAAAAACAGAAAAGATTTTGGCGCTTGTCTTCGGTAATTTACGAAAATATTATTGTATAATTGAATTTTACAGCAATTAAAAATAACTATCCTTTTAATGAGACCAATTTAGTTGCTATGCTATCTCTTCCCTTAAGTTTTGATTTTTTTTTTTTGCATTATTTTCAAAAATACTTTCCATTGTTGCAAATAAGTTTAAACTGTTTTGATTCAATTCATCAAATATTTAATTAGATCATTTTGTTCCGTTGTTGAAAATTGAAGAATAAAATTTCTGTTTATTATTTAAACTGCGTTATTGCTGTTTATAAGAGGAATTAAAAAAGGGAGAAATTTACAATACCTCGAAGATTGCACGAATTCTGGTTACATTGAATTTGATTCCATTAGAAGGATTCATTTACACAGGACAGGCGTAAGGCTGTTGAAACAAATCATACTTTCAATGTATACATTAATTTGATGTTTAAAAATATTTCATGCAGAGAATCGTATATATCGAGTTACACATAAAACAGAATCAATATTTACATTCTCGGCAAAACAACAGTGAAAAATATAGAACAACATATTCTCTCAGAAGTTGTAGATAAATATTATATAGATACAAAAACGAATTTCTTTAAAAATCTAGAATTGTTTGATTTCTAATGGCATGGCGAAAGTTATTCGGGGATAACTAATTGCAATTTAATTTTATTCAGAAAAACGTAGAAAGAAACAATGTTGAATATGATCGGAATATCTTTTTTCCGGAGGAGCAATATTCTGTAATACTCTTTCTATAATTTCTTTTGTTTCTGTATTTCATTAAATGGTTTTATTGTCAAATTCCTTTACCTCGCTGATATTCCTGGTGCATTATTTTTTAATAGTTAATATTCGAATTAAACTTTTAAAATTCGTCCAATTTTTTAGCATTGCTTTCATATGTGTTGTTTAAAAGCTGTACCTTTTTTCTGAATTCCTTATCTCAGATTATTTCATTACAATTTCCTTCATTTGTTCTACTGTGATAGTATATGACACAGATCTTTTTCCTTTAAATAATTTCTCCATACTTTTCGAGATAAGCGATAGTTCGGAAGAAAATATGAAAGGATATTTCTATTCGAATATCGTAATAGATAAAGAAATTTAAATTTTCAGTCCCATTCAAGGACAAGGGCTAATTATTTAACTATATAAAATAATTTCGCATAGACTACCCTTCTAGTTTTATGAACATCAAATGCCCGTTCCAGATTAAAAAAAAAAAATCGTAAGTCAAACCATTAAAGTAATAGAAACTTTAAAGTCGCTTTTGTACGAAGAATTTAATTTAACAATTCTATTTCGAAGTTTTTCGTGTTTAAATAACCCGCTAAAATAACTTTCAAGAACTATTGTACCAATTGAAAACGTCAACTGTAATTTCATGGGAAGGACCATGAATCAGATGTGTGGGCGATTGCCTGTCCCTCTTCCGGTGACGTCATTTCGATGAGTGACACCCTTGCGCGACACCTAAAACCATAAATAGACAATGCGAGCATTCAGTTAGTAAACACCAAGTACTTAACCTGGCTTTTACCTTCATTATAAAATTTATATTTTTTCCGCTATTATTACAGTCGATCGAATTGAAATACTCATTTTTGTAATACTTGCAAGTTTGGATCTGCTTATAAATATCATTTGTTATTCCATTTATTCCATGCGAACTCCGAATTCGGTAAGTCACGAATGTAAACTCATGTTTCTTATTTTCTATGTAATTTTATAATTAATGATGTTATTGATCATAACTTTATTTCAATACCCAAATTTATGTGAAAATATTTGTTTTTGATTAACATTAAATATAAATGTTGTTTGTTTAATTACTAATATTAAATTATCATAACAGATTAGAATTCTTTGTTTTTACAGACAACTTCTGTGAGCGTTTATATTTATACTATTTTTTTGGTATTCCTCTAAAAATTGAGACATAAAATTTTTTAAAGAAGGTATAATTAAACGGAACTGTCATTAAATATCGAAATGAATCCAGTCTGTCTTTATAGGGGGTCGAAAGCAAGACAACGCCCTTACTCCACTTTTAAGAACGTTTAAACCACCTGGAAAAAATGTTATGAATTTTTTTTACTATCTGGAATATTTTTTGATGATGTGCTATTTTATTTAAAAAAAAAAAAAGAATTTATTTTTCTTCTATTATGAAGATGCTAACTTTGAATTTGACAGATTGCTTAATTATGCTGATATTTAATATTTCGGTGATATCTTATTGTAATTCTTTATCTAATTAATCATTTGATTATAACGGTTTTTGTTATGAGAGATTTTTAAGAAAAATTTGTTTTTCTAAATTAGTGAATTGAAGGATAAACATAAGATTATTTTGATTAGATTAGTATTGTTAGATCATATAGCGATTTGTTAAGCATGTTTTTCTGATAAATGTGATTTAAATCTGTTGTTAATGTGTCAAATAACTGATTGGTTATTAAGGGTTAATTATTCTTCGAAGATTTATAACTGTCCCAAGCTTGGAGGACTCTGATTCATAATAAAATTTTATGCATCTGCTACTTACTTCTTATTGTGTTCCAAAATTAGTATTTGTAATCTGTGAAATATTGCATTCTTTATAAGAAATATCTAAGTTAAATTTAAGATTTATTAATATTAGTTAATTTGATTCATCCACGATTTGTTATTAAGATATAATTATTGTAATACAGAGAATTTCTTCATTACCACATTTTTGAGTTGATTATAAAAGATATTATAAACCTGCAATATGTTTTGTTTATGGTAATAATACAGTTTTTAATATTTGCTCTAAAAACTTTTATCCTATCAATCATAATCTTTTTTTCAAACTTTATTCATATGAGTTAGAGTATTAAAATTATGTAGTTTCTTTTTTTATTATTTTATGAATATCTAAAATTCTTCACTAAATGCTTCCAGAGAGTACTTCCATTAAATTACTAATGTTAATTCTCCATTGCTAATATATTTTAAGAGAAGAATTGAATCCACAATTTAATGTCAATAAAATTTGTTGAAATTTAGGTCTTATTTATTTTATTGCTATTATATTCTAATATTTTTTCCCTTATTAATTTTCTATGCAAACATTTTTGGACATGAAATATAATATAGTTGTGTTTAAATCATTCAGAATAAAAACATGTGTTTGTTTTACCGATGTTAGAGTTTAATTAGATTATTAAGCTATTCTTTGCTGAATTATTAATATTTTCTTTAAAACTTTATTTCATTTGTGAAATATTCAGTTTTTATTCATTTATAATCTTTTTTTTATGTTTAAATTTTTTTTTAAATAATTACTATTGGTATGTTATTAAATACAAAATACAATTATATATATTTATTTCTGCAAATTTTGTAAGTAAGATTCAGAATGTAAAAAAATTAAAGAAATCATTAAAATAAAATAGTACTATTTCATTTGCTGACATTCGTATGAAAATCTGTCAAATTTTGCCATTAGCATCATAAAGGTAGATTTCTAACTAGTAACAGAACTAAAAAAAGGGTTGTATGCAGGTTAATTAGAAAAAAAAATATTTTTTAATTTGCAAAAATTATAAATTTTGTTAATAAAAATTATAAAATATAATTACTTTCTTTTATTAAACTAATGTTTTATAAATGCTAATTGCTTTGTGTTTAATGTGCGAGAAAGAAATGTATTCATTTACATTAAGGTATAACTAATATTTTTGATTGAATGGATTGAGGAACCTTAAAATATTCATTATGTTTAAAATTATACATTTATTTCATATTGAAAATGTTATAATATTTTTATGCAAAACCATAAAAAAGTTTTGAAAAATATATGAAGTACTGTGTATTACATTTCCTTATGACTTAAGTAAAGGGGGGGGGGGGTCCTTTGTAAATAATATGTATAACTGGGCAACATGTATATTTCTATAATATCTGTTAATGTTAGTTTTAAGTACTGTTCATAATTGTTGTAAATAGCACTAATGATGATGATAATAATATTGAACATCCAGTATCAAATAGGTGAAAATATTCTACAGAAAAGGAGGTGTATATATACAAAATTTACCAATTTAACATTCTAAAAGAATTTATAATAAAGACAAAACTGTGTAAACTTTCTTAGATAATCAAAGTAATTAGGAAAACACTAGTGGGATACATTAATACTGCATTGCATGGCAGAAAAAGATCTATTATATATGTTTGGGTTTAAAGATGATGATGAACTTTATTCTTTTTCTAGAAATATTAAGTTTGGAAAAACACATCATGAAGTCTTATTTTTTGTGGTTAATATTCATCAAAGTTTGTCTAGCACAAGGTAATTTTTTTAAATTATTTATGATTAATCATATTGTTTTATGAACTAAATTGTTAACACAATTAACAGTTATCTTTTTAGCTTCCTTTTAAACAGAGTATTTTTTAAAGTTAGATTATTTTATTTTCCATTTATATTAAGATTTTAATTATAATGTTTCTAATCCCCTCCCCTTCTATAGCTCCTGAAAAGTTGACTGGAAATCCATGTATTTCAAAAGAAACATGTGGTGATTGTATAACAGCTGATCCTGAATGTGCTTGGTGTTCACAAGAGGTAATGAGACTTTTTGCTGTTGAAAAATCAAAATTGATATATTATATAATGTCTAAATAAAAGCAAATATCTTTAGTATTCTTTAATATTTTATGAATATTTGATATATTATTGTAGCTAATTTGGCCTTTAGCTTATAGTCTGCATGAAATTGTCAATAGGCTATTAAAATAAAGATTAAGAAATAGGAAAGTGTTTTTTCCTTTTTTTAAAAATTCATATGAAGATATGGTAATATGGAATTTTTATAGATCTTACGAATTAGCTTCTCAATGAGAGTGAAATTTTTATGATTTAGTGTTGTAATTCCTGGATTAATGCAAAGTGCAAAAAAAAAAAAAAAAAAAAAAAAAAAAAAATGATAATGCATCAGGTAAATTGTGTACAAGAAAGTTTTATAGTATTAAATTTTAGGTATTTTTTAGACATTTAAATATAATAAAAATATATAAATGAGATATGAAATATAGAAGGGTATTCAGATTTTTTTTTAAATAATTACAATCCAGTTTTAATATTTTGTATACACATACAACATATTAAAATTGAAAGAGAATAAGATGAATTTTAATAAAATATATTATTTAATATTATTCAATAAGTATTTTATCATTAATACATTTAGTTTGAAATTATATATAAAAAAACTATTTCTATCAAAATAATTAAAATATTCGATATAAAAAATTGAACTATTTTAGATGTGGAGTAACGGTTCTCTACAATAATACTTCACTTATTATAAATTTGTCTAAGTGTTTTCAGTTATTCTCTAGAAATTCATTCTGAAATGCACATTTTAAAATACAGTTAATTTTGTAAAAGATTTTAGAAGAAATAAATGAGAATATTTCTCCAAAATTATCTCGTTAAATTTTTTTAAATTCATTCAAATTTGTAAGGCAAAATTTTTAATAGTGGACTGGAAATCTATACAATTCTAACTGATACTCAGTTCTGTGTTATTAAAATGAGATAAAATTTGTATTAATATTTTACGAAGAATCTTTTTACTTTGAAAGAAATTATACTTCAATTTTATGGAAAAGGATTGCAGTAACACAGCAAAAGCATTCTTTCTTCTTTTACATTGTTAATGGAAATGTGTTGCAATAAGACATCATGCAATTAGATAATGATTAGCTATTTCAGTATAATTTTTAATTTTTGTTTTATTTTTGCTGTTAGGATTTCACTCTCGATGGAAGTAGAAGATGCGATTACACTGGTAATTTGAGAGGCCGGTGTAAAGATGAGCATATTGTTATGCCTGGACAAGAAATGAAAAAGAATAAAGTAAGGAATAATTATTGTTTATTTTGTTATTGTTAAATATAATCTAGGTATTTGAATTGTTTCTTTAAAAAGTGATATTGGCTTAAAATGCACATTTTCTTTTTAAATAGGACTTGGAGTTAAGCAGCAAAGGTGTGAAAGAAGGAGAAGCTATTCAAATCAAACCACAGGAGATTACTTTAAAACTTAGACCAAGTAATTGCTATAAGTTTTTTTAAATTATTTATTATGTAAATTTAGAGAGTAAGTTAAATATTTATAATTTGTTATGTTTTTATTATAGGGCTGTCAACTAATTTATTAAAATGTTGAAAGAAAACTTATAAGGAATAGTTCTTATAAGTAATTTAATGAATACTGCTTTACATATAAAGAACATGCAGAGCCTGTTCTTTGACTATATTAATCAAATACATTAATTAGTTATTAAATAAAAATAAATTTTAAAATTTCAATAAACTTATGACAAAATTTAAAAATTTTTTGCCATAAATTTAATGGAAAAAGTCTTATTTATTAATAATGCATTTGTAATTTTATTGTCAATAATACTCTTAAAAAGTCACTTGATTTTTTTTTAATGAAAAATTCAGAATTTTGTGATAAAAATTGATGCAGAAATACAGAATTTGTACTTTGCAATTTTTAAAGTGTGTTGAATTGCTGTTTTCAGTGAAATTAATTGAAAAGTAAATAAATTTTTAATGAGCATTATAACCATATGAATCAAGAAATGGTAATCAATTATTTTAAATTCAGATTCCCCATTTCCATTGGTTGTCGAATTTCGACAAGCAGAAGATTATCCAGTAGATTTGTATTATTTGATGGATCTTTCTAATTCAATGAAGGATGATAAGGATAAGTTGGCAGAGCTTGGGAATTTATTATCAACAAGAATGAATAATATAACTACAAATTTTCGACTTGGCTTTGGTTCTTTTGTGGATAAGGTGGTTATGCCATATGTAAGCACAGTCCCTGAAAAGTAAGTTTATTTTGAACGATTCTTTAAATTAGATTGAGAGACACTAACCATTATATAATGCTAATCTTCTTTTCCTTACTGATTGGAATTTTATTTTTTACATTATTCAGTTTAAATTTTTGTGTCTTATATAGTAGTAATGTCTTTCAGCCTTAAAATTTCATTAACTGTTCTTGCCTTATTAATATATATATATATATATATATATTGCTTTGTGGTTAAAAAATTTTTTACCATTATTTGCTGATTTGCATACTACTTCCTAATTAAATAGTTCATGTTAACTATAATTACTTAAAATATATATTATAAAAAATTCATAATCTTTTTTAGCAAAAAGTTCATGTACTTACTGAATTGAGTACAAAGGAGAATATATAGTTAAATAAGTAATTAGCTTTTCTCTTTTAAAAAATTGTAATGATAATAAACTGACTTAATTAATATAGTTTAATAAAGGCCAATTTCAGTTTTCATTTATCACTATAGATTAAGGGAGCCTTGTCAAGATTGTGCAGCTCCGTATGGTTTCTTGAACCATATGCCATTGACTACGAACACAGAAACATTTGCTGAACTTGTTAGAGAGGCTAGAGTTTCAGGCAATCTGGATGCGCCTGAAGGAGGTTTCGATGCAATTATGCAAGCTGTAGTATGCAAGGTAAATATTAAGTATAATCATGTAGCAAAGATGGCTGAAGTTTTTGATATTAGAAAATTTTGCAGTACATCCTTATATAGAGTTAAATTATCTTAAATAGTTTCCAATGTATGATATATTTTACAGGAATTTAGATTCAGACAATAATAATCAATACACTCTATTATAAACATCTATACTTGAAGTCTTATGTAAGTTATAGTTCAGTCTGTCTGTAGAAACACTGGAAATGGACTTTCCAAAATAAAGAGTAATCATTCATTAAGGAACTAATAACTTTCAAGTAATGCCAATGTAATTTGTTTTGATGGAATGTTTATTTGGAGAATTCTTGCTATTAAGATATTAAATAAAAGTTGATGTGGAATTATGAACTGTATCTTTGCAAAATAACCTTTTAGTTTTATTTCTTCAATTAAAATATGGTTTTTCATTATTTAAAGACCTTCTTTTTTTTAAAAAAAATTATTGGGATATTTATATTTTAGATAATAAAATACTTTCCCGAAATTTCCATCATAATTTGTTGCTTTACATAAATATGAAATAGTCTCCAAGAGATGTAGCATAAAAACTATAATGATTTTTTTTTCTATTTTTAGCAAAGGATTGGATGGAGAGAGAAATCTAGAAAAATGTTGATATTTTCTTCAGACAGTGGTTTTCATTATGCTGGAGATGGAAAGGTAAACAATTTTGAGATATCTAATTTCTCATAAAAGATACCATTTATAAATATGTTTATAATTACTACTTTGAATAATAAATATATACACAAAAACAAATGACGTTATAGCATGGAAATTTCATAAGCTGCATGTGCACAACTATTAACTCTTAGAGAAATGCTTTAAAATACAAGCTGTTAGCAATAGCTAATTATTAAATCCATCCACAAAGTTAAACACAAAAATTCTTTAAAACAAAAATATTCAATTCGATTTATTTATTTAATTAATCTGTGCAAAATAATTTTTTTGATTCTTATTAATGCTTACAAAAAAAAGACCCTGAAGAGAATTTAGAAATTTTTATTTATATGAATATTTTATTATTATGCAAATATCTTTTCATTTATCTATTTTTAGTATTTAAAATATATTGCTCATTTTTTGTATTTAAATTTCTGTTTAAAACTTTTGAATCAATTTTCTTTACATTCATGCATTTAAAATTTTTAGGAATAAGCATTTATATATTTAAAATAATATAAAATCAATTCCTTCCCTTGCATTAATCCAATGTCACTAAGTTTTGTTTCGCAAGAACTCCAGATATGTCATTAATGATTGCCTGCCTTCTTCTATCCTATCATTTTCAAGTTGAAATTTCAAAAGCATTCTCTAAAGATGTAGTTTGGAAGTTAGATGGAACCTCTTCACAGGAAAGACCAATAATAGAATTTGCAGCCATACCCACAGTACTGATTTGAAATTATTTCATATAAAAGTGAGAGGCTATCAGAAAGTGAGAGGACCTGCAGGCTATCTTAATTTTATTATTACTGATATTCTTTAGTAACAATTTATATTTAATTACCTAATTATTACAATTAAATATTTTACTGTGACAATCCTTTTTTAATCGAATTTGAATCCTTAGTCTCTTTAGGTTGAATCTTTCTTTAGCAATTTATCAAGCCATTAATGACCTCTCAACTCCAGGAAAGGGGGGAGGGGAGCTATGTTTATCTATCTTTCAAGTCTTGAAAAGTTTATTTTTAAAATTACTGAGAATAACCAAAATAGAATACAACTCTTAACTTGAACAAAATTAAATAAAAAGAATATTGATTCTGACTATAATAATCAATATTTCTTGGAATGAAATAGCAGATTCTCTTTCAAAAATGGACTGAACCTAAACTGTGAAAGGCAAAATGACAACACTTATTGACATTCTTGTCTTTACACCTAGAAAAGAATATATCCACTTTGAAACGTTTAATATTTAATCTGTGTTACAAATATAATCTTAATTGCAAATTAATATCATTTGACAAAAAATTTTCCCAAAAAACAGTTTTTAATTAGCATTATCTGTAAAATTTTCTTTGATCATTGAAAAATTTAGAGATATTATATTAATTCCTTGGTAAAAAACCCAATCAGCTCATCTTTTTTAAAGACACTGTTAAGTATCTGAGGTAAGGAGTCTTTAAAATGCTTTCTTGATATTTTTAAGCTTTTAAATTAAAATTCAATTTCTTGAAAATGCTACATGAGATTAGAAACTCCATAGCCAATTGTATGTTCTGCCAGATTCTGCAGAAGGGGATTCAAATTTTTTTTTTTTTTTTTTACTTTTATACTCCATACCTTGATATTAAAAGAGTTTTTATCTGGAGTTTTGAGAGTAGTAATTAATTAGGGTTGAGGATAAAACTTTATATGGTTGGAATCTAAAACTTTTGCTCTTTATATATATAAAATTGCATATCTATGTTACAACCTGTAACTTATACTGAAATTATTTATATTTAAGTAAATTAATATTCATTTATGGAATATATAAATAATATATTTTTTTGCAAACTGTCCTTGAATTCTTTAAATTACCAATACATACAATTTATTATTTTACTTTTTCAGCTTGGAGGTATTGTAAAGCCAAATGATGGTCAGTGCCACTTAGATAATAATGGTTATTATAGTGAAAGCACCAATCAAGATTACCCATCTCTCAGTCAGATCAATCATAAAATTCAAGAAAATAAAGTTAACATTATTTTTGCTGTCACAGCAAATCAAGTTCCTGTTTATGAACGTTTGAGCAGCTTACTTGAAGGTTCCAGTGCAGGGAAATTAGAAAATGATTCTTCAAATGTTGTTGAACTAGTGCAAGATCAGTATGATGTAAGGATAATAATTTTGAATATGATTTCTATTATAATTATTATTATTGTATTGTATTAATACTAAATGAATTGACTCAACTAAACAATAAATGAATCTCAATTAAAAAGAACAACTACACAAAAATGTTTTTGTAATTTTAAACATTTTCAGAATGACAGTAATTTATTTACCAGTAAAAACTTCATACAAATTCATGTAGCTTATGAATTTCAAATTAAAATGCAAACATAACTTTTCTGTCCTTCTATAAACTTTTGAATGCTGTCATTTTCCATTTGTGCAAGAAAACGCATTTATAAAATTCATACATAGTAAATTGCAGAATGTAGATTTATTTTCTGATTTATGTGCACATTTGTACCATTACATATCAAAATTTGTGTTTTCACAAAACTAGCTTAAACTTTATTGAGAATTCGGTTACATTTAATAATGAAGTATTTAATATCATTTATTAAATTTTAGATATCATATTTTTAACATTATGTAATTATGTGTTCAGTGTATTATTTAGTTTTAAATGTTTTTTAAATTAAATTGTTTAATTTTTATGCATTTATAAGTTTCTTTCTTGCAGAAAATTACATCAGCTGTGGAAATGAAAGACAATGCTGGAAGTAATATTAAAGTCACTTACTATTCCTCCTGTTTAGGGTAAGAAAGAAATTAACATTGAGTTTTTATTTTTGGTTTTAATTTATCTAGATTGTTTTTGTTATTTACATGAAATATACTTAGAATTTAATGTCTTCATTACTTATTCTTTGATGTTGATTGTAGTATAATGTGATTAGCATTAAAACTAATTAGCTAATTAGATGAAGTATTTAAATTACATGAAAAGAAATATGGAACAGTGGAAAGATAATTTAAATATCACAACTTGTTAGTAACCAAAAGAGAAACATTTTAAATGTTTTATAGAAAAACATTGGATAGATATTTGAAAAATAATTTTATACTTTGTTTTAACCCAATTCCAATGATGATTAAGAAAAATCTGTCTTTAAACTTGATTTCAAGTGACTTAATGAAACTTCTTTAATTATTCTAAACTTTTTTCAGGACCAAAAGAGAAAATACTAACATTTGCAAAGGTCTGAAAGTAGGAACGAATGTAAGTATATTGTTATTTAAAATATCTTACCAGGATTGATTTTTATTTCTGCTTAATTATTAATATAGAATGAAATACTTTATTATTGATCACTTAGAAGTGGTGTTTCAATGAACAATGCTAGCTTTACAGAAATGCCATATTGCTCTCCTCTCGACTAACAAATTAACTAAACATTCAGGTGTGTTTATTTGTGAAATAAATTCTTTTTATCCATTCTTTTTAAAATCGAATTACTGTTTTAACTGTCTGAGTTTAATCTCCAATATATATTCATTGAATATATAAGAAATAGAATAAAGATTATTTTGATATATTAATCTAACTGCCTTCAAGATTGTGTGCAAGTCACACATTTTTACATACATAATTTAAATCCTCTTTTTTAATTTCCTTTTACTTTCTGAATTTGAAACTGTTTTAATTACAGGTGACTTTTGAAGCTAATATTGAAGTCACTAAGTGTCCTAAAGATCCCAAAGAATGGAATCAAACTTTCCAAATATATCCTGTTGGGTTAAATGAAGCTTTAACTGTTCATTTAGAGATGATCTGTGAGTGTGAATGTGAAAAACCATGGAATGAGGTAAGAAACTTGCTTCAGTATATAACTGAAATATAAATTTTTATTCCAAAATGATTTTTTTTAAATGCAACTAGAATAAATATTGAAATATGCCCATTGCCAACATTTTAAATCAGCATTTTAATTTTAAAAAAATTAGGAGTTGGAGCAAATTGTGCTTTTCAATTAATCCAGAATCCAAGTCTTACATGAAATGCGTACTTGATGGTGTGAATGTATTCATTCATAAGATGATGAAAAAAGCTGATAATTTTTTTACTTATAAGCTTATTTTATATTGTCTTTTAATTTTAAAGTATTACTAATTACTAACTATTAATCTACCAAATTTCAGCTAATGAAAAACAATATCAAATAAGTTTTAAGGCTTTCAAAGTGCCATACTTTTGAGCAGGATGAGTATTCATAGGAAGAAATTTCATAAGCCTTACTTAATATGACTAAATTCTATCATGCAATTGTGTTATATGATTTTACATTAACCAGATAGTTTTGCTTTATCCGTAGATCCAAATTATTTAATTGTTGGAGCCATTCAACATGAATATTCTGACTGTGTTGTATAATAAAGCTTTGATTACATGTATACTCTTTTTTAATAGTGACAGATTGTTACTTATTGTTTCTTTCATTTCAATATAAATCATCTCTTTATTGTGTTATTTCAAGTAATACTAATGACATGATACTGTTGGCTTAGATTATGAAATTCATTAGCTGTTTGTTATCTGATTGGAACATCTTTGAACTTGATATACTATAATATTTCATCCTATATTTTTTTAACCTTTTGAATATTTGAAATGTTTGGATTTTTTTTGTTTGCTTTAAAATTATGGTTAAAGTTTTTTTCATTTCTATTTTATGTTAATTTTTAAAGATTTATTAACTATTTATTTAGGAAAAAGATAGCGATAAATGTACTTTTGGTAATGGTACTTATGAATGTGGAGTTTGCAGTTGTTACAGTAATAGATATGGCAGAGAATGTGAATGTGATGCTAAAGACAGTGATCAAGCAACTGATGATATAGGATGTTACTTGTAAGTTCTATTTTGCTTTATTTGTATCTTCAGTGCAATGTAATTGTGGTTTCTCAATTTTATTTTTCATATTACAAATTATACCCTCACTTTTTTATTACATAAATGAAAATGACTTGTGGGCAGATTACTTTTTCTATTTTTTATGCATCATTTTTGAACGTTTAAATATAAAAATAGATTATAATTTATTCAAAAGTCATCTATAAACATGTATATACAATGCTGTTTTTACTAGCAAAATTACATATATAATTTTTGAAAATTTTGTTTCATATTCTACATATCGTAGTTAAATTTTTGTAAGTAATAAATTTTTTCCCTCTAGTGGAAATGACACAAAACCATGTTCTGGAAGAGGTATTTGTAGATGTGGTGAATGTGAATGCTTTAAACGCCAAGTAAGCTACAAATTATATTCTATTCATTCATTTGGCCTAATAATTTATGCATTGTTTATTTATTAATATTGAAAATTCTCTTTGTTTCGCATTGTCATACTTGCTATCTGATATATTAATAGATTAAATTTTATGCAATTAGTGCTTATGTATACCTTCATCTATTTTTATATACAATATGATCTGATTGATTCAAATGCTATTTGTATGCAATTTTGACATGTAAACTTTGTCATTAATGTTTAAAAAGCATCTGTTCTTGAATTTGGAGCCTGAGGTTTAACAACTATAATGTTATGCATTTTGTTGTTATACTTTTAACAGAATAAATTAATTGGACAAATTTTTCATTTATTACATATTAACAGTGTTTTGTCTGAAATATTTAAGGTGAAGTAATATCTTCAATTTTTAAAAAAAAAATATTTTTAAGCACTGTTTTTTAAGCATAGTAATTAAAGGCACTGTTTTTTAGTTTAAAAAATGTGTGTTAATAATTCTGCAAATGATGTTTTAGAATCCTGAAGAGAAAGTGACTGGAAAATTCTGTGAATGTGATAATTATTCTTGCGACAGGTCTGAAGGAAAAATCTGCAGTGGTTAGTATTTTGAAAACTCTTGGAGCATTTAATTTGGACTTTATTTTAATCTCTTACTGAATATGTGTCTTATTTTTGTACACCTGCTTTCTCTGTTTTGCTAATCGTATTTGTAATGTATACAAATGATTTTGTAAACATTACAAAGTCATTTGTAATGTATAAATAATATACATTACATTATGACTTTTAGAATAAGCCATGATGTATACATTTGGAAGCTGAGTAATCGCATCTAAAATCGAGATATTTTAATAAAATTCATGATTTTTTTTAAATACAAAATTAACAACTTTAATTAAATGTTAATTTCAGAACAGAATTTTATTTGTTGCAGATTCATATTGTTATTACTTAAAAACCTTTGATCTAAATGTCATCTTTAAATTTTGATATACTAATTATTAGGAAGGTAACTAATCAAAATAAACTTAATTAAAATTAAATTAGGTACATTTTCAAAAATACTGTATAATCTTTTATTTGTTTTAGTCTTTTAATATTAATTATGAAAATTATGAAAACATATTTTGTGGACTCGTAATTTTTTTTAACAAATTTATTTATCTGACTTATCAGTTGACATTATTTAAAAATATGAAATGTGGAAAGTTCTTTTTTGCATATGCAAGCATCACTGTTTTAGGGGGAATCATTTTCTAGATAGTTGCTGGTCAAAATTAACTTTTTACAAAAAAAGGGGGGGGGGGTGTTGTCTGTAATCACTGAAAGATTAAATTTAAATTATAGTTGCAATTCATATAATAAGCTCAAAAGACATGACTTGGTTATTAAATTTGTTGATTTAGTTAAAATTATAAAACATTGTTATTGGTGTTAAGTGTTAGTCAAAATTTATTTTAGAATTATTACATCTTGATAATATTTTTAAAATTCCAACTGATTAAAAATTGGCAAATATAGGAGATGATTGAAAAATATGGCTGTTGCTAGAGTTATGTTTATTGAATAATAAATACAAACGGTAATGCATAAACATTCATTTTAAATATAATTTTGTTATATCTTTCTAGGTTCAAATAACGGTGTTTGTGATTGTGGTAAATGTAAATGTAAACCTGGCTGGAAAGGACTGGATTGTGGATGTAGAGATACGAATGAGACATGTATTGCTCCAAATGGAGTAAGTTTTCAATTTTTCTTTAGAATTTTATAGAAAAAGAAAAAAAATTCTGTATCTGCCTTTCTTTATGCATTGTAATCTGAAGTAATTTTATAATTAAATCTCATTTCCATGCCAGTAGAAAAGAAATTGATGAAAAAGCAAATGCATTGTTTTAAATATCTACTTTATAATTCTCATTTATTAAAATATCTTGTAAGTTAAAACATTTCAAAGCATTAAAAAAGAAAAGATGCATTGATTTTGCAGATAATAAATGCATTTTAAATATTTGATAATTTTGATTTTTAGAAGGAAAAATAACTTAAAGGTAGAAAGCTTGTTTTCTGAATATTAAATAAGATTATAGTCGTTATAAATTATGAAAATAAAATTTATAATAACAAATTTTATTTTTTAATTGCGAATTTTATATACAATTAAGAAACTGTAAGATATTGATAAGAGGAAAAGATACTTTTTATGTTAAATAATGTTTGGTTAATATTATGTGTTTTGGCATGCAAATACTGTTTTAAATACTCTCGTGTACTCATATTACTAAACAACTGAAATTGCTATGTTTTTTTATTGCTACATTAATTAAATGTTAGTGGATTTAGTTTTTGATGTTTTAATAACGTGTAAATCATTGTAGTATATAACATGTTTCCTGTTTGTATATATTTATTTAGAACTTTTCAAGTACTATATATATATATTTTTATTTTTGTTTTCAGAAAATTTGCATTTTTAAGTCATTAGTGATAAAATAGTTAACAATTTAAAATTTTATGTAAAAATTTATTCTCTTTATATATTAGTTTTGTATTTTTGTATTGTAGAAAATATGCAGTGGACATGGAGAATGTGAATGTGGCGTTTGTAAGTGCTATGATTTAGAAGAAGGCAGATATAGTGGAACATTTTGTGAACGGTGTCCTGTAAGTATATCCTTTTTATATAACAAATTAAATTTTTGAAAATATTTATTTGGTGTTAAAGCATAAGAAATATAAAATATTTACTCATTTTTTATATCAAAATCTAACAGATATTTTAAAAGAAAGATCATTCTATTTGTACAGCAGCTGATGTTATTGCCACATGAGCCATTCAGAAGCCAATGCAGTTAAGTCCAAAACACAAAAATTGAGAAAATTAATGTTTTTTGATACATTAGTTTTTAAAATTCTTGGTTTATTAATTTAATTCGAAAAGTGTATAAAGTCTTTTTTCGAGGTGTAAACTCTGCAAAAAACAAGATATATACAGGATGTGTAAATAAAAATGTAAGTATTTATTGAAATAATGACAGCATCTTAAAAATTTTAGGACTTATACCTTTTGGCAGCTGAAAAAGATAAGGAATTTATGTAAAATTTTTAATGAGCAATTTATGCATAAAACTCAAACAATTCTAATTAGAAGTAACGGTTATAGTTACTATGAATTTCTTTTTTTCAGTGTTACCAACAAATATCGAAAGAAGAAGAATAATTTAATTTTTATTTCAAAGTTTATGTAAAAAAATATTGTAAAAGGTGGACTTATTCACAATGGCTTCTGAAATTATTATACAATATATTCAGAAGCTATTAAAAAAGGGCTGTCTAACCTAGAAAAAAGTAACCAACGAGTAAGTCCTTAAATAACTAAGAAGATTATTATTTATTTCATCAAAATTTCCAAAAATCAGAAAATATCAAAAAATGGACTTAATCGCATTGACTTCTGAGCGGCTCATATATTGTTCAATTAATGATCACATCATTCAATATTATTAATTATTATTTTTATAATTATGTAATCAGCTTATCTGAGGAATGAAAAAATTAATATTTAAAAAAAATCTACAAGTTCTGATTAATAGCAAACAATGAAAATTCTGCTTTTAAATATTTCCAATCAAATAATGAACATGTGTTATTAATTCATATTACATTTGCATATTACTGGATTACAACATGATTTTTTATAAAATAAGTAATTTTAATTAAGTTGGTTGAAATTATTAATTTTAAACATGAAATATTTATTATTATTATTATTATTATTATTAATTTTTACTAATGAATAATAATTTGAGTTGAAGATTTGAAAATGTATTGACCTAAAAAATTTTTTTGATTTTATTGAATTTTTTCCCGTTTATCTTCTCCAGACTTGCCCTTTGAAATGTGATGCATTCAGAGATTGTGTAGAATGCCAGATCTTTCCAGACGACAATGACGTTCCAGCAGAAAATTGCACTGCATGCTCTTTCATAACTATTGGTGTGGATAAAGTTGAAGGTATATATGCTATGAATTTCTTAGCAGTAAAATATAACTAAAAAATGAATAAGAATTTTTAAACCATTGAGACTATTAATAAAAATTACTTTTAAAAGATATTAAAGATGCTTCTTTCTTACTTTTTAGTAAAAGAAGAAGAAAATGAGAAGTTATGTGTTTTCCGAGATGATAAGGACTGTCAGTTTACTTTTAAATACAAATTGGATGATGAGGATCAGCCCATTGTTCATGCTCAACGCACAAAAGGTAAGTTTTAAATTTTTATTGAACTTGCCATAAATTGGGAGAAATTGCATAAAGTTAATTTCTGTCATAAGTTGCTCCTATAACATAAGCTTCAGAGCTTTTTGTTGTAGGCATAACAAAAAGCTCTAAATAAAAGATAAAAGCAAAAGCTTTAATCTTTTATTTATTTATGTAATAGTCTTCAGTAAATTACATCAAATTTGGCAAAAAAATTTAACATTTTTTTTTTTTTCCTTCCTCTTCAAACTTTATTCATGTATGAAAAATGTTGCATCCATATAATTGCAATACATTAAAAAAAATCTTTTTGCATATTTAAATATTAAAGCTATGGTATAGATTCCAAATCTTTGATCATGAAAAATGTATATGCTTAAATATATTTTGTAATATTTAAATGGATTAAGAAAAAATGATTTGCAACAAAATCTATTATGATTTACATATAAATCAGTATTTATTTAAAGATAATTAAAAAAAAAAAACTTATTTTTGTATTATTATTTGCAAAGCTATTATGGTGAATAATGGTTCATATGCTATATTTATTATTTAAAATTTTGAATATTAAATATTTAATTGAATCTAATTATAAATTTTAAACTACTTTTTATTCTAGGAAACAAAATGGTTTTGATAAATATTTCTATTTTAATTTATGCAAGACTTCTTAATGGTCTGGGTTGTAATGTCACATTGGATTACATAAAACTTTTATAGGATTTTTTTTAAATCTATCAATATTTTTTATTAAAAAAATGAAAAATTTCACAAAATTTATATAAATGTTTTAATTAAATATTGCTTAATTTTTTGAAATTTATTTTCAAAATTTTGATTTAGAGTGCAGTTTTTTAGGAAAAAATGATTTTACTGAAAATGTTTATAACCAAGATGGGATTATGACTTTAAAGAATTTAAGAAACCCTAGTTTAATGATTGGTGGGGAGGGGGATTTGGTTATTCTTAGTGCACATGAATTAAATAAATTCATTCTTTTTTCCAGACTGCCCTGAGCCTGTGAATATACTTGCCATAATTTTGGGTGTGATTGGTGGCATCATTGCTGTTGGTCTTGCACTTCTGTTGATTTGGAAGCTTCTCACGACTATACATGATAGAAGAGAACTAGCAAAATTTGAGAAGGAGCGTCAGATGGCTCGATGGGATACTGTAAGTGCAATGTTTATTCATATTTTATGCAAATGAACTATAACCAGCTTCAAACAGATTAATTCAGTAAAAAATATTTTAAAACTTAAAAACTTTTTTATGCTTTAATTTAAATATTTAAGGAAGCAAAATTAAATTTATTATAGTATTAACATTGAACATGCTTTTTATAAATGCTGTGAGCTTGTTGGAACTGACTAGTTTTAAGTTGTATGATTAGAAATCACTACTAGGTTCTCTTTAAATTAGACATTTTTACTGTGATAAGAAGTATCAACTTTTAGATCACATTTCAGTAGCTGCTTTCTAACATCATCGATTGATAAATTATATTTGTCCTTCAGAAATAAATGAATTATGGCAATCAGATTATTTTAATTGTCTCTAATCAGTATATTCTTGCAAAAATGAAAATGCAGCATCACTGTATATTTCATTTGAATGTATTTCATTCAGAACAAAATAACTTTCCTGATATTAAATTTTACAGTTTTACGAAAATTATATGGATATTGACTTTTTTCCTTTTTCTTCTTTAATAGAATTTGTTTTTTTTTCTTTTGCTGAATTAAATGATTTATTTATTTTTAAAAAAATTCTTGTTTTCTATCAATTTTTTTTTAAAAAAAATAAATGTATATTATGTTGTACTTTAAATATAAAATCAATTAAAAGTATTTTTTTCACAATTATAAGAAAAAGTAATCTTAATAATGCAAGTATTACTTCTAAAAGTGAAAAAATAAAATTACCCAAATTAATAGATAAATTAATATTTTAAAGAGCTGCTATGTTTATTAAATATTTATATAAATGAAAGCTTAATTTATGTGATAAATTATTTTGAAGTTAAAAATAATAGTGCAATTCTTATTCATTCAAATATTATTATTATTTTTTGTAGTAAAAGTAAATTTATTCGCTCTTTTGAGTTATAAGAATCCTTTCTCATTAAATTATTTTGAAGTTAAAAATAATAGTGCAATTCTTATTCATTCAAATATTATTATTATTTTTTGTAGTAAAAGTAAATTTATTCGCTCTTTTGAGTTATAAGAATCCTTTCTCATTTTGGAAGTTCATAAATTTGTCTTTCAAAATGAATACTCTCATAAATCATTCATGTTTTACTCCCTCCCCTCTTTTTTTTTTTTTTTTTTTTTTTTTTCTGTTAACTAGATTCTGCTGAATTCTAAATAAAATAATTTTTCAATGATAATACTGCAATATTGCTCTGACTTTGTTTTATATATTTTTTCAATAGGGTGAAAATCCTATTTACAAGCAAGCTACATCTACTTTCAAAAATCCAATGTACAGTGGCAAACAGTGATAAAATTCCTACATTGTTTTTGGAACTGGAGCATATATTTGGTGCTACATTGACCTTTAAGAAATTGGTTAATTATGAGTGTGCCTTCTTCACCATCATTTTTCTGGATTGAAGGAATTTTATTGTGAGTGACTTGATGTTGTGAAATGTTAAATTGTTCATGTTTAATATAATCTTCAGAGGAGCTAGGAAATTTACATCCATCCTTTGGTTGTCAATGTACTTTGTCATTTTTATTTTGATGAGCTGTAATATAGATGTGCCAATATATATATTGTCCGTAGACTAATTTAATGTACTTTAGTTTTTAATGAATTTTTGTTGATGTTTGTGATATTAATTTTTTGATTGCGAAATTTTTAGTGTAGCTGTGTTACTTCACATTTTAGTGCTTAAAATTTTTTATGTAAAATTAAAGTATTAATAGTTTTTTAGAATAAATTAAAAACAGAAATATGCACATTAGAATATTGTAAATCAAAGTATGTTTATTTATATGTAATTTTGTAATATATTTATAGAAAAAAATATATAAAGTTATCCATATAATGAAGATATTTTTTTCTTGACCCTGAAAGGTACTTAAATTCCTTCTTAGAAAATGTTTAGATTTGTAAATTTTATAATAATTTTAACTGTGTCTTGAAATACCTAAAAAAGTAAGGCTAATGCTTGTGCCTTGGGATTATATATTTGAAATCTACTGAATTTTTATGGTATTTCCTGTCTATTATTAAGAAAAGATTTCAAGAAATGTTGATAAAATTTAGTGTGCAGATAAAAGTCCCATTAAAATTTTTTTTAATTAAAAAATATCCATAATTTTATCAAATCTGTAATTCATCTAATAAAATCCAGATCATTTGCTTTTTTTTTTAAATATGCTTGCTAGATTCTGTGAAATTCTTAGCTTATAAAGTTGTTTACTATTTAAGTTTCCAGTTTTTTATTTCAACACATTTTCGTTTAAATTGTGCACTGTTGTACTTCATATGAAAATTGTGGTAATTATATTGTTTTAAATGTGCAATTATTTTCTTCTATTATATATATAATTGAATGTAAAAGACTGGTTATCAATTTCCTTTTTTTCCCCTTATATTTTATTTTAAAATAGTGACTTTTTATGTGATGTTATTACTATATAAAAGTATAATGCTACAGTAATGGTATATTTTTTTCATTATTTGTTCACTTTAAATGCTTTATTTTTTAATTATTTTGAGCTTTATTCTTTTAAGATCTTAAAATTTTGGTTTGAAAGTGGGTGTGGATTTATTTTCCTGCTTTCAGAAATATCTTGCCCTTTCATTTTAAATATTTGTTTTTAATGCATTTATCTATTCTGTAAACATTAAATTAAATGTGTTTTGTATTTTTTAATTAAGAATCTCTTACTTCTTCAAGCTCTGTTTTGAGTTGAAGTGACATTTTTAATGTATTATTATATATATATATATTTATTGTAATAATGTTCATATTATAACAGTACTAAAGCATTCACTTACAAATATGTGTAACTCATTCTTTTTAGACCTGCTTTTGATTTTTCATTCCTTCTCCCCTAAAGAATTATTTCAATATATATATTATTTTAAATCATGCAGCTAAATTCTATGGTACTTTTTAAAAGCTGTTTTATTCAATTTATTTGTATCCATAACTTTATAAGAGAAAAAAAATCAATTTAATGTTATAGCAGATTTTAGTTAAAAAATTTTTATTGATCCTTACATTTATCAAATTTATATTCATTCGAATATTTATTTCAAAATTATCATTGTATTTTTGTATATCCTGAAATGTGTAAAATCTTGTTTTAATTTTTAACATATGGAATTAAAAAAATTAGCTTAAAAAGTGCCTTGAGAAACTGAAACATTCTATGATAAATTTTATGTCCGTTCTTTTTCTCTTTAATTTGAATGTTTTAAATACTTTTTAAAAATATTTTTATTAAATGATATTGAAATGTAAGCCTATTACATTTTTGGTTCCTTTTCAATCAAGTTGTAAACGAGTTATTTTGTCAATTATAAAAGGCAGCTTTAGGTTTTATTTACTAAAATTTCAAATTTCTACTTGTATAAAAATGAGAGTAAAAAATAAAGAAGTGTTTAACAAAACAGTGTGTTGTTTGTGATTTTTCCCATTACTTTTTTTTTACTTATTTATTGTTATGAAATTTTCTATAGAATAATCTTTAGTTATTTATTTTTGTAAATCTTAAATAAACAGAAAATATATTTCTTTACATTGCTGGATATATTCTGTATTTGTTTATATTACTGGATATATGATTACTATATAAGCAAGTGATTTGATACTTTAATTCACATCTTTATTTTTTTACTTTAAATTCAGATAAGAGTTGTATCTTTTAGATAACTTTACAATTTCTCTATCGAATCATATTTAGGAAACTGTGGTATGCAACAATTCAGAAAACATAAAAAAAGAAATAGAAATACTTTTATTTAAAAGGCTCAAGTTTTTTTTTTTTTTTTCTTCTTTTCTCCAAAAACGTTTCCAGTTTTCATACATCAGATTCTTATCAAATTTATTACGTCTCAAATGTCCTCATGCTGATATGATACTTTAGGTTGAAGGGTGGATTGTCAACTGAAGTTGGCATTATAAGATCATAATTTGCAAAATTCCGTTTCAGAAACCTATTAATTTGGCATTGGAACATTAAATTAGTAAATTGCACACATTACTTTTCTAATTATATTGTTACAACGTTGATAGAATCTGATGAAATTGTTTCAGTTTTTCATTTTTATATCATGCATGCTATAATTTCTTTACTGTAGTACTTGCTTTAACAATTCTTTATCTGTTTTAATAAATATTGTAATATTACCACTTTTGATAAACTCTAGTTGATACTAGATTTTTTTTTTTTTAATTTTTAGATGTAGAAATTATTTTGGTTTGAAAATACTTTTGGATCTTATCCAGAAAAATGTCCAGAAGTTTGCATTATTTTTAATTAATTACAATTTCAAAAGAAAAATTCTGAGACTATCCTGCAAGATATGTTTGTGCCAAATATCATAGCTCTAGATCTATTGAACTGTTTTATAGAATGCAACACAATTTCTCCTTTATTATTAATTGAGATAATGAAGCAGTTTTAAAGGAAATTTTTTTTGAAAACTAAACTTGAAAAAAAAAAGATGTTTATTTTTTTACTTTCTTTAGTATATCTGTTTTCAATAAAAACAGCATAACACTGAGAATATTTTAATTCCATTTGTGTAAAGTAATATGATTAAAAGTTAAAATTCGACATTATAATAATTCTGTATTATACTACCATACCCATTTTAAAAGATTGATTTGCAGATAAAGATATCTGTGTTCGTCTTCAAATTATATGAATCGCTAAAAGGAATGTTAGGGAAAAAAGTGAATAATATGGATTAAAATATTGAGACTTAACAGTTAAAGTGAAATTGAAATTAGATTGGCGTAGAAGCTATGGCAGATTTAGGTAGTTTGTGGCCCTCTGCATTAAATATTATGAGGCCCCTCGTTTAGTAAACAGGTCAATTTACATTTCATTTCCTCTCATTTAATAAATGAATTTTGAATTTCAATTAATTTTTAATGGAATTAAAACAGTGATGATTTGTTTTAGCCAGTTTTTTTGTTTTGTTCTTTTATTATGATTCAAGATAATGTGGTAATTACCTTTGTATATATAATTTCAGCAGTCATTCAGTGTTTATAAATATTATTATAATGAAATGAATGCAATAAGCATATAGGAACCTTACCAACTAGACTTAATAAAGTATTAGATTTTACAATGATTATTGCTTGCAAATTATTTCAACAAAATTTTTTTATTTGTAACTTGGTTCTTAATTGTTCCTTCAGCGACATTTTTATATTCTGTTAATTATAATGCTATACAACTATAATTCTCATTCAAAATTTAAACTTTATCAGAAATAGGGGGAATCATAAAATTATATTTTATGATGGATATTCTAAAGTTTATTGTATTCTAAAAAATATTGTATGATATTCTAAAAAATATTGGATATTCTAAAAAATATTGTATGATTTATACAATTTGTAATTTTTAAACAAAGCTTATTTATTTGACAACTAGGAAAATAAGATTTTAATTCGATTTGCCCGTGGCCTTTCCTTGACCCAACTGCCTAATTGAAAATCTGCCACTGTGTAGGCATGCAGTTCGACTTGATTGTGTGATTTTTGAAAAGAGTGATTAAAAGTTCATTCTATCTTTTCAAAAGTAGATGACTGCATTTATGGAGGAAGACGGAACAAGACTCAGTTTGCGAATTTCTTAACAGAAATTACCTATGAGTTTCACAATTGTTTTCTCGAGCTCCATTTCTAATCTGTTGATGTTTTCATATCGGTCGATAAAGGGACATTTAAATTCGACAATTCTGAGCATTGAAAGGGGAATTAATTATTTTCGGGGAAAAAAAAGAACTATTTATTATAAATTAGCCCCCTTAGGCGACAAGCTGGTTTGCCGGAAATATCGTTTATGTTATTTACAATTATTGTTCATTCTGCGCATACTGTTCATTCTCGGTTTGTAAAATTCTCCGCGCTTCTGTGCGTGCGTCAAGATGTATTTATTCAGTCAAAATAGAGGTGAGAGGAAAGAGGAAAGGAGACGTTTACATTTAACAATAAGAGGAAATTGGATTATCCAAGGACTTAGGAAACATAAAAACAGCAAACAACTCGTACATTATGGAAAATGATACTGATTCGCAATAAAATACTTTAAGGCAATTTTTATTTACTGTAAGGGGTCTAAATATTATATTATGATGAATGAATAAGAGATTTCTGTTCTTAAAATTTAGTAATTCACTTTTTTCTTTATATAAAATAATAATAATTTTTTTGGGTGTTACAACACTTTTTTTTTTATTTACTATTGAATTTTTAAATAACATTTTGAGATTAACAACTGCAGATAATCTCCGTTATATTCAATAATATTAATTAGAAAGAACTTGTTTGGTTCAACGTTTTCTCTCATGCTCAGCGAAAAACGATTCAACTGAACCAGGAAAAGTATTGAACTACAGGTCAACGTAGAAAACAGCACTTATCCCTGGCGTCCCTCTCGGTCAAACGTTCCTACCTGTGAAAAGTACAATTCGTGATGGATTCGCCCATCCCATAGGGATAAATGTTGCGATCCCTAGTCTTGAAAGTTGAACATTGGATTTCTTCTAATTGATACGAATTTTATTCTGTATCCATTACGGTCGTACATACCGATTGCTAAACATTGTTTTTGTGACGTAAATAAAATGTTGGAGATCCCCCACCCCCTCCCTTTCAGTATTGTCAAATTTGAAAACATTGTTCGGGATTTTAGCTTCCGTGAATTATTCTACAAATGTTTGAATTTTAGAAATCTCAGCCAAACACGTTCGCGTAGCAAAACAAAATTGTTACCATATTTCTTGTTGAACTCTATCATTTCTTATTTGGATATGTGAGCTCAAACGTTTTCCTATTTTCGGGATAATAAGTGAATGAATGACTTTTGCAATGGTACTTCAGTTTACATAGTTTAAATTTAAAAGTTGAGATTTCTCTTACTCTAATCCGTGCCCCCTCCCTTTCCTTTGGTCCTTAGAAATGGGGTTATATTAAATTCTATTACAGTAAAATGTCTGCCAATACATTTTGCTCTTTTGAATGAATATATAAAATTTTTATATATATTTTTCAGATTAGTTTTAATCACAGTCTTCAAGACATAATTTTCAGCATTAATTTATCAGTTTTTATTTGCAAATTCTGTTAAATCTTCTGTTTCTTTTTTCACTTCTAAACTTGGTGCCAGTGTTCTGAATTCTTGTACTAGCATTTCTAAGTATAAACTGGTGTTTCACTCTTTTGATATTTAATTCATCTTTTTACTTTATACGTTAGAAATCTACTTCTAATTCAAAATTTTGAATCTTTAAATATGAAGGTGAAATTACCCAACTCATAAGTAACATCCTTTATATGGGCAGTAAACATTACTTTTATGAGGTTAAAGAATTTACATTCAATGAATAATTTTTAAATTTTGTCTGCTGTTGGAAGGTACAACTATTTCAAAATTATTTGGAAATTATCCAGGAGCTGGAAAGAATAGTAAAAAAGTCAACTTTTATTTTGCTCAAAGGCATACTTTGTTATAACACAAAAGGTATTCTTTATATAAATCTGATTTGCCCCATTTGAAGTTTATTTGAGAAAAAAATTTAAAATTTAAATCAATTATTATTATTTAATTCATAATTAATGGACAAGGGCTCAGAATTTAAACTTTGCTGTTTAAACATTTTAAGCTGCTTAAATTTAATCTAACTGGTATAAAATTGAAGATGATGATATAAATGTAATTATTTTACCATTTAAAGAATCATTTGCTTCGGATAAAACTATTCAAGTATTTTTGAGGATATAAGAAGAGTCTACATTTCTAAAATTTGATTAAGCATATTGTTTCTAGTTATCATGTAGAAAATAGAATATTTAACTTCTGTGATCCTCAAAATAAAAGACTACTTACATAATATTAATAATTTAATAAGAAGTTTAAACCTTTGAAGACATCTAATAAATAATTTCTTTAACTGAACAAGGTCTCCTGAAAGGTAGAAATGAAGCTATTTTGTGTATTATCATGCTCGTTAACTAGTTTTTTATTCGCTTGTATATTATTTAATATGTAAATGTGTATATCAGTTTTGGTTGATGTAGCAACTGTCAGTAAATTTTGAGACGATAATAATATTAAGTTATAAGCAATATTTAGTATTTCTAAATTAAAAAAAATATATATAAATAATAGAAGCATTTTTTATACGAGTTAAATCTCAAAATTATAGAGATTGCCAGTTAAGGCTTATATATATATATCTTCAAAGTAAGAAAATTGCATTATTATCTTTTCAAAAAGTTGGATGTAGATTTGCAGATCCAAGAAAAATTGCAATTTGAATGCACTTTTTATATAAATATTCCATATTTCCATTCAGTTGAATCACTCTCATTTAGGACTTTTAAACAGTAAATCATATAATTGTTCTTGAATTATGATTTGCAAATATATAAGTTTTCATACATTCTTACTTATTTGAAACTTTTGAAAAAGTTGAAAAAAAAACCCCAATTAATTAAAAAAATTATCCAATATATAACTTATTCTTAAATTATGGTGGTTTATGTGATTACTCAGAATACTATTGAAGTAGCAATAAAAAGATCACCTGGCTATTGAAAAAAATTTAAAAACTTGATAGTGTTTGCATTTTTATGCTGTGATTTGATGTCAATTACTAACATTTCTTTTAGTTCAATCTCTTGATTACTGTATTCTAGCCACCTTTAGTGGTCAGTTGGTTAACTGGAAATATTAATTACGTTAAATTTCCATTAAATCTCAATGCATAATTCTGATGAACACGATTCCCTCAACAAAGTACTTACTTTTAAGAATCAAATTGTGATATAATAAGAATCAAACTATTTTAATTGTACTATATTTGCTCTGTTTATTGCATAAATGAGCCTTCTTAATATAATAAAATCTCATGATATTATAGCATTATTAAATATGTATCTATCTATCTTGACAACAGTTTGATTTTCAGAACAACAAGAAATTTATTGTTGAAAATTATTCAAAAAAATTTTAATTGCTGGAATTCAGAAAATATCTACACTATAATTATATTGGTATCATTAAGAGACAATTTTTTAAACTTTAAAATTCTAGTATCAGTTAGTTTTTATGAGATAATATTTTTGTATATTATGGTAGCAAAATGCCAAAATCTTATTTAATTTTTAATTAGAATGTCCTCCCTGAAAAAAACCCCTCTCTAATATATACATTTTTAACCTTAAAAGTATATCAGTACAAAATTTAAAAGTTCTAGATAAAAAGGTTTGTGCAGCTTAATCCTAACTGCACATTTCCCTTCAATATTAGTAAAAATACAGATAGAATTTTCAGTTTTAGCAAATTCAGAAATTATTGTAATGCTATATGGTTCTGTGCAAAATTAGATATGCAATGTGCATTCACTAGAATGCATACTAATATAAATAATTTTTAGATAGTTTCAGAATTTCTGATCCACATTCCCTTGTACATTTCTATACTTGAAATCCAAAGATTCTTTAATATAAAAAAATAGTCAAGTCATAGTTTCTGAAAATATCGTATTAATAGATAAAAGAAAAAAAAAAAAAAAAAAAAAAAACCACTCGAATACTAATCATTACAAAATTTAAAAAAAAGCCGACAACCAGTAAATAAAAAAAATACAAAATTGAAATGAAGTGTTTAATTAAAAAAAATATAAACTTTAAAACACAAACCATAAAATATGTAATAAAGCAATAACAATTAACAGTCTTATGAAGTAAAATGTGGTTTCACACAATGAGCTCAAAAAAAAAAAAAAAAAAAAAGTGAAGAAAGATTTATAATAGAAAATAAAATAAACAGGAATATTAAAACTTTAAATGACAAAATATGAGATAAAATTAGGTCAAATGGTTAAAGTAATTGTAATTTAAAAAAAAAACAATGTATTATCTTAAATTAATGAGCATACACATTAAATTTTTTAAATTATGTAAATAAAATGTAAAGTATGTAAATTAATTATAAATAAAATGTTTATTATGTAAATAAAATGCAATTTTATTTTATTACGTAAATAAAATGCAATTTTATTTTATTATGTAAATAAAATGCAATTTTGTTTTATTATGTAAAATATATTGGCAAAATTGTGCAAATGATAGGTTTAATTAAACAATGAAGTAAATCTAATATTATGACAAAAAATTAATACAAATTTTATTTAAAATAAGCATAAAAATTTATTAAAAATCAAACAAAAAATGGATGTCACTATAAAGTTTCAAAACATTAACTTTATAGTGTTTTGAAACTTTATAGTGACATCCAACTTTATAGTTAATGTTTTGAATTTTATGATGGTGTGAAGAGTTTTTTTTGATGATTTGTCCCAAAATTATGGCAGAAAGAGGTAAACTAATTTTATCTCCATTGCACTACTTTCAGAGAAATATAGCTACTTTATAATAGTACAATTAATCCTATGTGCTAAGGAACTTATTTGCCAAATTTTATTTTAATTCATTTAGGGATGTAGAATCTTTTAAGATTCAAACATACATTCAATTATATATTTATAGATATATTTTTTCAATATTTATTGTGCATGCATGATTACTTTAAAAATAAATTCATCCAACTAAAGTATTTTATACCTATTTGAGAAGAAATTACAAATTGATATGAATACTTTTTAAGATTTGCTGCTAAGGATTTTATTATTCAAGAATAAAAGTATTAAGTAAGTGTGGGTATTTAGTTACTTTACAGAGCATAAAAAATATGAAAAAAAAATCAAAGAAGTTTTCTGGAATGATTTTCCTTAAGATGAAAATCATTTTTTTTTAATAAAAATTTATCAAAAATAGTAAAAATGCTGTTATTTTCACATAAAATATATTTTTTTTCCATTTCTTTAAAAGAATTTTCTCTTCTCTTTTTAATAGTTAAGAGAAGAGAATAATGTATAAATTTGAATCTCTGTTAAAATATGAGTTTATAAATTTTATCTTCCAAAATACAGCTTGCCTTTCTATTTGATTAAAAAAATAATGTTGAAAATAACTAAAAATTTGCTACTGTGTACGTTATAATGTGGGAATATTACCAAAATTTAGAATTACATCATTTTGTTTTTGTCAGAGTCCCTTCAACAAGAATGTTTTATAAACTTAGTAATATAATTGTGTTCATCAATATTATTACTTGAGGTGCTAGTAGATTGTTTGGGAAAAGAATATAAAAACATATTAAATCAGTAACAAAATATGAAATAATAAAAATGCACAATTAATAAACATACAATACACATTAATAATTTTTTAGGTTATTAATGTGAGAATTACTTTTTTTTTCTCAGTTTGCTGAAATAAAGTACAAGTAAATTTTTTAAAAATATGTATTAATGACTAAAGAAATAAATCTGAAGTTAAGAATACGAACTCTTACTCAAATTACAAAAGAAAACAGTTAAAGACAATTTCTAAAAAATCATACCTTCAAATTATATTTATGGTACTATTAAGTAATTTTGTGGTCAATAAGTAGCGTCAGAAAAATTGTTTATATATTTTCGATCAGTAATTACTGATTTAAAAAAGATTTCTTATACTGTCAATTAAGAATTAATATATTTGCCACTGAATAAGACTTTTGGAAATTTAATTCCATATGAATATTGAACCACTATTTTTCAAATGAAATCATATTTCCAAATTATCTTTTACATTATATATATATAGTATTATATTCCAAGGAAATGAAAACTGAAGGTAAAAATCTATCAATGCTAGTGAGAATGAAAATAGCAAAAATATTAATACATATACTAATTATATAATTGTGGATTGATAATTAAAAAAGAATTTTTTTAAAAATACAGAGAGTTAGATGTGATGTATAAATACAAATTTCATGCAAGAAGAAATTAACTTTATTCAAAAACTGATAAATGGATTTTGTTTATGAATGACACAACATTAATTTATTATTTTTTAAATTATTTACTACCTCCCAGTAATTTTTACTATGAAATAATTATTCATTGTGTAATGAAAATAATTAATTCATTCAAACACAAATAAAAATTACTTAGCAGACTAACGACATTATGTAATGCACAAGATCGTTATGGTATGAATCCCAAACTCATAGTTTGAAAACCGCACACTTAATTAGGAATAATCAATACACAGAAAATTTTCGTTGATTTGTTTTTATTAATAGTGAATATTAATACATAATTCTTTTTTATTCTTCAATTAATTTCAGGAGATACTCTCATTTAGATGAGACATAAAATACATCTTTTGACCTTTCTTCCATAATGCAAAAATTTAAAGATATTTAGAAATGGATCAAGGAACTGTTTAAAATATTTTGTTTCTCTGTGTTTAAGACGACATAAAATTCCTTTTCCTTTAGGCAAATTTCTCAGTTCAAATTTTAAAAACTGCTAACAAACTGATAATGACCTAGTATTTACATTCAGACAGCTATAATCCATTCATTAAGACCACGCATGCGCTGAAACTGCACAAATACCTCGTCCTCGGTATTCTCGTCAAGACATGTATTTACTATTGTATGCTCTTTCAGCGCATGTGCAATCTTCCTTGTTTGCATGCCGGAAATAAATGGAACTGACATAAACCAGCCACACCATTTTCGCATTTAAAGTCAGCGTTCACACAAGATCAACCATTGTGCGTAATAGGAGATCGCGCCTACCTCAGGGAACTCACATAACTCCAACGGGACAATGGTAAATGCTTGTTTCATTGGGACAACTCACAGAGAATCTTTGTGGGACAACTATTTGCCAATGTCCCTTGCTGTCACGTGATCTTCCTGAAATGAGCGTAATCTTCTATTGCACACAATGGTTGGCCTCATTTCACACAAGGCCAAAATGGCACAACCAATGACAAGGCTGTTCACTCTTCTTCGAGATTAATTTAATATATTGCGCCTGGATATAATGAGCATGCGCAGATATTCAATTTTTACTCTACTTACGGAATGGTTAAAGACTGATCAAATCATCTTACGCCATTGGCCAAATGTCACCGAAAGGAAATCATTTGACTTCAAAGTTTCTAGGTTATACTTCCGTCTTTCTACTTGATGGGGCAGGAGAGTGTTTGTGTTGCTATGTACAAGCAATTCTCTAAATTGCAGATATCGTGTCGAAATCATCATTCTTATCAGCGACTTAATGGCTGTTCCGAAAACTTTATAACTTACAGACCAGTCGAATCGCATTTTGATACGGAAAAAGAATATAAAACAGCAATTTTATTAACTTAAATTTTTGAAATGGTTATCTAAATGATAAGATAAGGATTGGAGGGATATATTAAAGTGGGAACACCTGTTTTCGTTTTGTTAAAAAATATATATTAATTTGAGAGAGAAAACTTTAAAGTAAAAAATTGTAGGTATAAAAAAGGTTTATAAAACGATCTCTAGAATGTTATGATAATTTAAATATACGATTAATGAAATTTTAATCAAATATATTTGGAACAAATTTTTCATTTTTCAAAAAAATATGTATGAAATCTTTGGAATTCCATAAAAGTGCATGTTATATAAAAGAAAATAACTTATAAAAATTCATTTCGATATCTGGTTTTAAGAAGAAATCGATATTGACTAAACAGAATCATTGAAAAATACTTCAAATTCTATGCCGCAGTGGCGTGGTTTTTTTTTTTTTTTTTTTTTACATTGCAGATATATTTAAAAAAAATTTATCTTAAAAATAAAAAAAAAGGAAGAAAAAAAGAAATTCAATGAAAATTGAAAATCAAACAAAACGTGGGGGAAACAAGCATAGAATTTGAGGTATGACAAACCAAGGAAAATAAAACTGATATAAAAGATACATTGTAAAATATAAAAATTACTTTTAAAAAAATGAAAAAAAAAACCGATATACCAATACCTGATTTTGAAAATAAATTGAAATATGACTAACAATATTATATGATTAAAATACCATTATTAACCAAGAAAGATAAGAATGCTTTATATTAAATAGTCAATAATGTATGCAACTGTTTTGGGGCCACAATAAACTTTTTTTTGTAATACAAGAAAATTATTTATTTACTTATTTTGATTTACAAAAATACTGTAATCTGATTTATTCTAATTAAAATAATTTTCATTTAAATTTCAAAATATCTTAAGATTTATTTAAAGGTTTAAAATTTACTTCTAGATCAATGAAGTACAATTATTGCTGATTGTCTGATAAATCAACAATTTCTTGTTATGATAAGACGATGAAAAAAAAAAGACTTATTTTACAAGAACTGTAAATACTACTCTCTATACAAAGAAGATGTAGTTCCCCTCCCCTTGAATATTGACCCCCTTGACCTTATACCGATGGGATGATCTGGTTCTCTAAAGATTTCTGCCTATTTTCGTTTTTTGCCTATCCACATTTTTTAAGCCTTTACAACTTTTGATTCTCACAAGTAGTTCATGGTTTAATAGTTTTTATTAAAACTGAATCTTTGAAGATTGGGAACTTCTGGGCGTCTTTTGATATAGAGAAACGCACGAATGCATTTTTTTCAGCAATAAGGAAACTATTTTTTTCCTTTCTGAATATGGAATTAAAAATGGAATGATAATTCTATTTTGATGGTAGCCATCAACTTATTTTCGCATGCAAACACTTTTATATATAATCCATATCTTTAATCGCATCGCACCATTATTTTTAAATATAAGAAAGTCTTTATGAATTTTTTAAAAAATTCTTTAATGAACAAGGATATATAATTATATGAATTCTCCCAAGTGCAAATTATTAGAATATTTTTTTCCAATATAGATAAAAAAACATCGAAAAATAATTTTCATATAATAGTTTTCATCAAAAAAGATATTATCAAAAGAAATTCTGAAAAATTTATTATATTGGTATAAAAATCACAAAGTGGATATTTTTTATTCAATCGAAGAAGAATTATAATTATTTAAAGAAAAGCTTTTTTATTAAATTGTGTAAATACTAACATCTATTAAAGTCAAATATTCGACGTTTAAAAGTTGCTCATATTAAACTTTTATCTTATTTTTTTTCTTGAATGAGTTAGTTCCTTTCGTTCCGTCGAACTAAATTATGAAGTTATCGTTCTCTTTTTTCTGCAAATGGTATTTAGATTCAAAAAGAAACTTGACTCGTACTTAAGTTCATAAATTACATTCCAACAACAATGATACATTTTCATTCTTGAAATTTTGAAGTATCTATTTACTTTGATATACACTCATGTCCATAAATTATGGATAATTCAGAGTCACGTGGAAATCGAATTCTAAAATACATATATCACTCGTAAAATGACAACACACATCTTCAAAAATCATATGCATATTACAGGAAGCCACCAGATGACACCGATAGTACGTCACAATGACGAGAGTGTAAGAGAGTGATGTATAAGGAATACAGGCAAAGAATTAAAATTGTTCGCAAGCGCTTTATAAGCCTTTCAGTGCACTTACTGCCATAGGTTATGACACAATGGACGTATTTTAATGATCTTTTACGTGGTAGAATTATCGGCCGTCTGGAATGTGGTGTACCCAGCTGGAAGTATCCGAGGAACTTGGAATCGCCCAGAGTGTCATTTCCAGGTTTTGGCAACGAATCCAAGAAGATAGTATTGTGAGTAGACATTACAGCACTGATCGCCCCCGAGTTACAACGCTAAATGAGAACCAGTATTTGCCAGTTAATGCCAAAAGAAATAGTCGGAGCAAAGTATCAGACCTGTCTTGTCAGCTCAAGGCAGACCGTGTACAGACACTTAGGACAGATTGGTCTATATGCTCGTAGGCCTGTCAGATGTGTTCCATTTACTGCAACTCACTGTCGCCTGCGATTAGCCTGGTGTAGAGAGAATGCATTGTGGACACCGCAACAGTGGGCTTGTGTGATGTTTTCCGACGAGTGCAGGTTTAACTTGCAGTCTGATTCTCGCCGGACTTTCATATGGAGAGCGCCAGATACCCGTTCACCAAGAGAACATAATTGAACGACACCGTTACGGTGGTGCAGGATTGCTCGTTTGGGCAGGAATTATTCTGAGTTCCAGAACTGACTTGTATGCTCAAATTGGAACCATAATAGGCCAAATTTATCAGGACGTCATTCTGGAACAATATGTACGTTTGCTTCGGGGCGCCATGGTAGCAGAATTCGTGTTTATGAATGAGAACGCCCGTCATCACCATGCAAACATCGTAAACGAATGCCTTCAATCGGAGGATATCACCCGTATGGACTGGCCAGCATTCTCACCGCACTTGAATCCAGGAGAGTATGTGTGGGACATATTTGGCCGACGAGTTGAAGCCCGTCAACCACCTAATACATGTCTACCGGAACTTCGGGTAGCATTGCTTGATGAGTGGTGCATTTGCGCATACAACCGTCACGCCATCTGTATGAAAAAAGAGTTTTTGTGTAAAACAGCAAGTTGATTGGCGAGCAGCCGGGAAGAGATGTGTGTACCGCCGGATCTTGTGAAATTATTGGGTGCGGATTAAAAGTGAATTATAGTTCGCTAAATGAGCATTAATTTATTTATTGAGTTTGAGTTCTTTTCATGAGCATCGACGACAAGTGGTGATTTGAGACTCAGCCAGATAAATTGATACTCAATATGCCTAAACGTTGTACGGACTGTATTGCATCGTCTGGGAGACATAATTTGTATCAATCATCATACCAACCATGTAATACTGGTTTTTGTAAATAGGATTTTTTTTTGTAGTTTGCTCCAGGGTGCAAAAAATTGCAATTTTTATTAATGATATCAAACATATAGCATCTTTTTTGCTCTTTACCTTTTGTTTAATAAATAGGCTTTACAAATAAGTGATATTTGCTTTGCTTCTGACTCTTTCTTTTCCTGAATTTGCATTGTCCTTAATTTATGGACACGAGTGTAGATATTCTTTATACATCAATGCGTGATATATATAACACATTTTTATTATGTGTAATATATTAATAATTACATTATCCAAATCATGAATTGTTTTTGGAATTTTCAGAATTGTCACCGTCTTATGATTTAAAGAATACTTCATTTCTTGGAAGAAAAAAAGCTGGATAACGTTTTATACTTCTTTTTTGGTTCGTTTGCTGTAAAGAGACATTTTTTTTTTTTCATTTTATTTTAGTCAGCATCAGATATTTAGAAAAAACACCAAATTTTTATTTTATAAAAATCCTATTTATTATAAATTTATACAGAATTATATATATATTTTAATAATTCTATCAAAATGTAATGCTTTTTGGTATCCTTAATGCTTGAAAATACTTAATTTTGATTTTTCTAGGCGTTTATCCTCCGAAGAAAAATGTGAGCATTTGATGTTCAAAATGTATAAATATTTTTAATTATTTTTAGAATGGCAAAATTATTTCAGAAATATTTCTAGCTATCTCATTTTTCAGAATAGGCACCTCAATCTCAGGAGACACCCGAGCACAAGTCAAACCTGATTGGTTTGTCAGATCAATGAAAACCGCCAAATTCGTTTCCCGCCAATTTTACACTAACCAATTTTTATCTGGAAAGTGGTAAGCATTGTTCCGTATTGTAAGGATAAGCAATAAACATGAAATTCAAATGTGCGTTATGCGGCGCTGAATTTTATAAAAAACGCAGTTATTTTAAACGCATTTTATAAAAAAAAACAGTTCATAACATTTTCTTTTCAAATACAGAAATAAGAATTTCCCCCTGTGAAGTTATTGCTTTAAGTTCCGAACGCATATGTTAAAATGGATCCAGTGAGAGCTTTGCAAATCTGTGCATTTCATTTTTATTGAACGACAACGTTTATAAACCTAACAAACCTATATAATAACAGTTCATAATATTTTCTTTTCAAATATAGAAATAAGAGCACACTAAGAAACATGTAGTAGACACTGATTTCTTCTATATCAACTTTATTATAAACAGATGCGAGTGTAAAATTTTAATCGTTAAATGTGAATTTTAGTGTGCATCCAGCTACGCCAACAATGCCAAGTCGCCAATAAAGATGGCGGACAAAATAAACAAATACTTCCGCGGAACAGTTACAGTTACCATTTCCCGTCATATAATTAGGACTTTTTACTAATACTGTTTTTTTTTTTTTCATACTGCTCGGTGCCTTCTACAGATGCCGAAGAAAAGCATTCCGATATTGGCTACAAACTCGGGTGCACACTAATCTTCACTTAATCCTTTTAATCAACTGAATTACAAAACAAAATACTACAATACTGATATCTATACCCAAATTCATTTCTCCAAAATACGCATCTAATTGCCAAGAGGAAAGATAAATAGCCAAAAGAAGATTTCCCATGACGTATAGTTTGAAGTCACGTGATTGAACGAACCACTCCAGTGCTCATGTACGCATGCCCTGTATGGGGGTATGCTGCTAAAAGTAATATCAAAATACAACAACAACAGCACAATAGAATAATCAGAAGCATATGCAAGGCAACCTGGTACATGAGAACGGCTGATCTAAACAAAGCTTTAAATTTCAATTCCTTCCACAAAACGTAAAATTAGCAGTAAACTTTTTCAATAAAATGGACACCAATAAAAACGAAGCAATCAAAAATATTAATAAATATACCCCCAACATTAAAATTAAAAGACCCCGAAATATAACCCTAGTACAATAGCCCAAAACTGTACAAAGTTCTCATGTACCAGCCCACCTAAAATAGTTATAATACCATTGGATAATTATGTACAATAGATTAAACCTGGCCTGATTTACCCTCAACTTGTTTACATACACTCTCCCTGGTCTTTTGCACTAGGCACCTAACTCACGCCCAGCTACCCAAACGCTACAGGATGATTGGACAAGAGCTTCCACCCCCTCTACCTCTCATGACCACCTCTTCGAGACTAGATGATGCAGAGATCCAAAACCCAGAACATCCCAGTCCAAGGCACATTCACAGCCAAGACATCAAGCTGCAAGGAAGGAGATAGCCTGGCTACGCCAGGCGGGTGCTCCATAACCGCCAAAATCCCGAACGAACCACTCAGGTTTGACTTGTGCCCAGGTGTCTCCTGAGATTGAGGCGCCTGTTTTTGCAGATGGTTCAATCACAAGATGGAATAAAATCACGTTGAATGTATTACAGGTGGGCTATTGTTTTTCTTTTTTAATGTAGAAAGCGAAAGGAAGCGGTGTTTTTCTTAGGCAGCTTTAACATTTTTCAGCGTTCGCTACAGAATATTCGCACAACATAATAAATGAAGATGTTTCAAACAATAAAAGATTTTAAAAAATAAGGTTTGAAATATGGTGCGTCTGAAATTGGAAAAGACGCATCAGAAAGTATTACGATATTTGGATTAAAGGATCTAATTTTAAACAGTAATGAATACAAGAATGGTCCAGAATTCGTTCAAGAATTTTTAAGAAATGTTATTTCGGAAAGGAAATTACAAGAAGCTGAAAAAGAAGAAAGAAAACTGAAACGTGAAGCTGAAAAAGAAGATAGAAGACTGCAACTTGAAGCTGAAAAAGAAACAGAATTAGCTAGAATACAATCTCAAAATAGAGATGAGTCATTTTCTTCTAATTCTACTGCTAATTTAAATAATTTTAAGAGAAAATTTACATTGCCTAGATTAGAATTTAGACAATTTGGTGACGATATTGGTTGAATTGAAGATTAGTGTGCCCCCACCCCCGAATTTGTCGCCAATAAGGCAATTAAACGGTATGCTCTTATAGCAACCCTAATGCTATTTTACTTACTACTTTTTACTATAGTTGAGTTATACATGAACTACAACTATTTTATGAAAAATGTTAAATTAAAAATAATTAAAAAAATATAGATTAAAAATTTTAATTTTGTTCTTCATTATAATTAAAAGCTTTTTTACAATTAATAAGATAATGCAATTTTATTTTTAACTAGCCGCCTTTGGTTACCAACCGGTTCGTCAATCTTAATGCTTGTTAAAATTTTAATAATTAAATATTTTATGTAATTCCTATTTTAATAGCTTCCTCATTAAAATATTTTAAAACTTCAAATTTTGATAGTCATATAATTCAAAATCAGTATATATTTTATACTGTGTAAATTTTATACTGTGCAAACTTTATACTGTGTATAACTTTAAGAATATGTTCTAAGTGAAATTTATCTTAATGTTTTTAAGACCAAGAAAGATAATTGATACAATAAAATTAGGTTCATCTAACCCTCAGGATTTTAAGTTAATTAATAATAATAACAATAAACTTGATAATACTAAAGTTCAAAATAAATAAATAAAATTGATGACATTGAAGTTAAAAAATAATAATAACCCTGTAAATAAAGGGTAAAATAATAATCCAAGATATTTTTATATTTGTGATGATCAGAATAAGGCAATAAATACCTCTGAGGTAATTTTTTTTACTCATCATATATTAATTAAGCTATCTTCTCGTGTCCGTTGTGTTAGAACACTCTTATGTTTCCAGACACAAATGATTTGTTTTCAAATTCCCAAATACTTTTTTCCAACCAACACAAACATTTTTATACCATTTATTACAAAACATATTTATTATGAGAGTATTTTGAACGTTGCGTTTGTTATTTTTATTTACTAATGTTTCATGTGAAATCTTTGAATCGCTCATTTATTATTGTGGGTGTGATGGGTTTTAATGCATCAGTCCACTTGGATTAGCTTAATCTTTTTATTCTTGATTAACAAATGATGGTTCTGATGAATTTTACAAATGAGAATTTAATGATGAAGGAATTTATATTACTTGAAGATGGAAAGTTGATGTTGTTTAAAGGATCTTTCACACCTACGCGTGGTACACTGGCATTTGCAGAGGAATTCTTCAACGCAATAATTCCAGTTTCGACTCTTTTTCAGAGTATCATGTCTTCTCGATTTCCGATCGCACCCTTCTCGGCGAACGCCCGTTCTCTCCCCTCATCTAGTGAACTCTGAACTCCGCCCTCCGACTGCTGGCTATCACCTCAACAACGCATAGCGCCATCTCGTGGAATTAATTTACCACATCGCTCCCCTAGCAAATTAATTAATAACTCAGCTTGTAAGTCTTTAGGAACTTCTTTAGAAATAAATGCCTTTTCTAAGGAAGTAAAAAAAAAAAAAATGCAATGCCTCGGGTTTCTCAGGAACAGGAATTGTTAGTGTTTTAACACTTTTTATTAAATTTTCAACACTAAAAAGCACGTTCGTCCGCTCACCAGGCAATGATTGTTTTTCAGTTTTTCTAGCTCAATCTCCTTCTCGAGTCGGACCAATTTTATTTTTTCAATCTCTAACTCGGATTGTTCAGTAACTGCCTTAGCCGTCCGATCCTCAACGATCGATTTGATGACTCCACGGACAAATTCTTGATCCGTTTTAAACACATCAGAATTCTCAATTAATTTCTTAAGCTCTAAAATTTTAGCATTTTCTGACACAGTTTCACCGAGTTCTTCGGCAAGTATTTTTAAATCACACTTCTTTAGATTATAAAAAACACTTATTTTCAGAAATATGGTAGACTAAATATTAAACAGAAGTAGCACAGCACCTTTTAAAATCTGCTGTTCACCGACTCCGAGCCCCCATGGTTGTGGGTGTGATGGGTTTTAATGCATCAGTCCACTCGGATTAGCTTAATCTTTTTATTCTTGATTAACAAATGATGATTCTGATGAATTTTACAAATGAGAATTCAATGATGATGGAATTTATATTATGTGAAGATGGACAGTTGATGTTGCTTAAAGCATCTTTCCCACCTACACGTGGTACACTGGCATTTGCAGAGGAATTTTTCAACGCAAGAATTCCAGTCTCGGCCCTTTTTCTGAGTATCATGCCTTCTCGATTTCCGATCGCCCCCTTCTCGGCGGACGCCCGTTCTCTCCCCTCATCTAATGAACTCTGAACTCTGCCCTCCAACTGCTGGCTATCACCGAAAGAACGCAGAGCGCCATCTCGTGGAATTAATTTACCACATTATTTCCATTGAAAAATATTTGTATGGTATTTTTGAATCTTGTGTTCATTATTTTTAGTTCAAATACTTCATTTAGGTGAAATCATAATTATTAAATTAAATATCAATATATCTAAACTTTTCTTCCTAATTTAATAATTTTACTGAGTCAAATTTTCTAATTTTTAAGAATAATATAACTAAGTATACCGCAGACTCTCCTCACTAAATGTTGTTAATCAGCTGAACTTTTACAGAAAAATGGTCAGAATACATCTGCCCACTGTACCATTTAATTTATTAACATTTTGTAATTATTGTTGATTATTTAGGTTTACATAATATTTTTACAAATATAACTCTTTTTTTCTAATATTTTTGTTGGTGATGATTTCTATATTTATGTAAAGGTAATGAAAACATGGTTATCACTTTTAAATTACTTTTAAATTTCAACCTCTTACTTGGATATCACTGTAAAGTAGGATTGTGTGTCAAGAGGCCCTGACGCACTTACATGTCTTGCGGCGAGGGAAAAATTTTAATGGTATTTTTCAATCTATTTAAATCTTAATTAATTTTATAATTTTTATCTTAAATTAGTCTATGCTTTCATTCTAAAATGTTTTCTTATTTTCTGATCCAAATCCCTCTTTTTATTTAATTATTTCTATCAAGCACTCTAGAAAATTGATGAGTATTGCATTTTCCCACACTCTGAGTGAGGGGATAAAAAATCCCTATCATCCACACATATCTTTCAAACATACCAAAGATTCCTTTATTAAAAGAATCCCTATCCCACTCTCTTAATATAATCACTGAGGGAAAAATTTCAGCCCCTTTGCTCTTATATTGGGACGTAAACAGACGTCTGTTTATCGTCGTCTCTCCCTCGTGCAAATTATGACTCCGTGTAAAACAAACTGAAGTTAATTCGAAAAGTTTCTTCTGTTTGGTCACGCATCGGCAAAATTCTGTGTGTGTGTGTGTGTGTGTGTGTGTGTGTGTGCATAAGAATCACTCACAATTTACAGGGTGTATATTAGAAAATAAGCCTGGAAATAAATTTAAAAGAGGAAATAAAATTTGTCAACTTTACTTTCTTATAATAGTTACAATTTTCTTAGGAGAAGCTTCAGAATAATCTAGCATCTGTGGCTACAAGCTATTAAAAAGCGCCAGTGATTTATCGAAATCTAAATATTTTAAAACCATCTGATTAGCTAATAGAAAATTATCTGCATTTACTACCATTTAGTAAATTACTTGATGAATAGAAATATTTTATTACATATTATCGATTGAATTAGGTTTGTTAAATTATTTCTTAGATTAATATCTTTAACTCCATTAAAGGAGATATTTATTTAAATAATTAGAATTAGTAGCATTTTTCTCTGGAAGCTTGACATGTCTGATACAAATGATTGAAAAGGAAACGTTAACAATTGGATAGGATTTTGAAGCCAATTTTAGAAGAATAAGAATCTTACTTTTGATCTTCATAATAAATTTGCGTATCTGTCTCATTTAAATGGCAATGAAAACATTACTGAAGAGTTGGTTAAGAGTTTTTCTCCATGTGACAATTGTGGAAAGTGAGACTACATGTTCAAGTGTACGTTAGGGACATGATATAATTAATTATTCAAAAACAGATTGCTTCTCATAAATGTATGAGATAACTTTAAGATTTACAACATATGTAAGATATCATGCACTAGACATCTTTGGAATCACTTGAGACAATATGCATCTATGCTATTCTCACTCATCGAGTCTACTTTATCTGAAAACTCTGAGAGCTTAAGAGCGAAACAGGTCTATGAATCGCAAATTCATGAAAGATCACAGGAGAAAATGATTCAATTGATATCATCAAGAGTGAACTTAAGTGTGTCAAGAGTGATCTTAAGTGAGTCAAGAGTGATCGTAAGTGAATCAAGAGTAATCTTAAGTGAATCAAGAGTGATCTTAAGTGAGTCAAGAGTGACCTTAAGAGTGAGCTCAAATATCAGATTAAGGCTTCAAAATCAGGTAGGCCGAAGAATCCATAATTTTGAATGCAGAAATATTCGCACAGCGAATGTTGTTAGCACCGAATATGTTAAACAATTTAAAAGGAGGAAAATATTGGATAATAAATTCAGGTAGGAAGAAATTTCACAAATGTAGTATGCCTTATTTTTAAATAGCTTCATGAGTGTAAAATAAAAGCGTATTTTGCTCTAATAATAATTATTCCTTTTATGTCTGAAACCTGCGTCAGATGTCAATAAAATGAAGAGAAAATCTCAAAAAGCAAAGTCTTGTTGCTTTCTTTATTTAAAATTTAGGCACCAAATTAAAAAATTTAAGGGAAAAGCTTATTATTTGATTCGTGAAAATATGCATCATTTTCATCATATTCACACACGTATGCATACACCAACTGACCATCGAATGTCTTTTCAGAGTTTTAAGCTAACTCATGGCTAAAGCATAAAAAATATTTCCCTCTTTTATAAGAAAATGTATAAATTTCTTTAACAATATTGAAAAAAATTTCAAAATTTTGCAATTAACTTGAACTGTATCTTTAATCACTATGTCTATTACTAATAAAGATTATTGTATATATATATGTGCATTAGCACTCTACAAGTTAGACCATAATACTAAGAATTACCAAACTTGATACGTATGTACTTTGGAAGGTGGGAAATTTTAACTAATTAAAAATTAAGCAAAATTTTGACGTTTTTCTACATTGATTCCGAAAAATATTATTTCCAAAAATAATTTTAAAACCCTTTCAAAATTTAAAAAATTGTTATTTTAATCCTACCAATTTAATAACTGTGCAAATTTTATCTAAACTTAAGTAATTTTTACAAATAACTTTTTGAATAATTTTGAAAAATATTGTTGCCCTGAAACTCAAACAGTTGCATTATTTCATTATATCTAATCCCACGATTTCCTTCCATTATCAAAAGTTAAAATAGGAGAAATCTGTTTAATATCTGAATTGAATACATCTGTACTAATGAGTGTACTTTGAGTGTGTGTTTGGAGATCTACAGAACAAACGGTTTGATCTACAGTTATCAAATTTTGCATATAAGTGCCTTGGAAGGTGGAAATTTGAATTTCGGGGCTTGTTGATTCGAAGTGAGCAGTGGACTGTACTTTTGCTTAAACTTCTTTATTTACGCTATATACACTCCTTTTGCGGTGAGTAGTTCATATAATATATGGCTGATTGCGGTTGACTTTGTTAAGCCTTACAAACTGAAGTTGTTTACAACTTCTGCGGGGGCTGGGGAACCGATGCGGGTCACCGATCTAATGAACCCCTGAAAGACTCGACCGGAAGGGCGGGTAAAGGGGTTGCCGTAATTTTAAGATTGCGAATCCAGCTGTGTCTATAAGATACTCTTATATAATTACCGCAGCACATAAAATGAGTTTACACAAATTTAATATATAATTTAAATAATTACTATGGTTTATTTTTGCAGAGTAGTTAGAACTCTTTAATAAATCAGCTGAGTTAAATACGATATTATTTATATTTGTTGTTCCCATACAGATTATGGAAAATTGAAAGCTACTCAAATCCAAATGATAAAGCAGTTAATAATTTCATTCAGTTGAATTTAATAACAGAGGAATACCATCCAAGAGATTCCTATCCCCCAAATATCCGATTTTATCAAAATCAATAAATGATAAACAGAAAGTTTTCTTCAATTATTTACTAAAAAATATAAGTTTTTTTTTGTATATCTTATGCCTAAAAGGAGTCAAAAGGTTCCTGGTGTCAATCATAATAAACCGCATTAATCCTTAACTGTTTTATTTTCTTTACTATGTAATAAGATGACACCTTCTATTTCAGGAATATTTTCTTATTTTGATTCAAATGGAAATTCATTGAATACTTGACTTATTTGAAGTAATTTTATATAGTATATATTTTTTATAGTATTTGCAGTAATTTTAATATTGAATTATAGTCGGTATGAATGGTTCATTTTTTGCTTACAACTATCAAAATTCGATAAATCGATGATGTATGGCACTTGGGCAAAACATTTAAGTGGTTAAAATATCGTGTTATAAATCCTTTGAATTCCCATAGAATTAGATGACGAAAGCACATATCAATCATTGTCAAGGAATTCAGATTCCCACAGAAAACATCTGCCGAAAATGCATTAAATGCTCAAAATCCCCTCAGATTGACACCTCCGAAAGAAAGGGAGTAAAGGCCTTATCACATGGGCAAATACCGTCCACACTTTCGTGGACAGTTTCCCCTTTTATACCCGCAGGCAACCGGTCAAGCAGAATTTTCGTCATCGCGGACTGTTTTCAACCGGCTTGAAAGATTATTTGCAAACGAAATTCAACCAATCGCGCATGGCTTTGGTAATGACTTAGTTGCCAAGAATGGCGCGATTGACGCCAATATGAAACTAATTTGTAAACACATTTCCGAATCACTCATTAAAAGACGGCAAAAAATGTTGTATGGTCGTGTGATAAAAAATGGGTTTTGATCGACTTTATTCATGAAAAGCCGGCTATTTGGAATCCACTGAATATTCATTAATAAAGAAAAAAATGTTACACGAAGAAATTCGTACAATAATTATCATAAGATGAATAGATATTGACACCCGTAGATAGTCATCAAAAACAAAAAAATTTATTTTCAGAATTAAAAAAAAATTATTAATGTTTATGTGAACTGTATTTAATCTGATTAATTTTTTTTAAAATAATGGTAGAATTTTTGAATTTCTATAATATGTAATTAACATCTTTCATACAGTTAAAAAATTATTTAATTCCTATGCTGTTGTGAAAGTTAATAAGGATCAATTTATTTTCTTACCACTGAAATATTGTGCAGCACATTATATAGTACATTTAAAGGAATTGCAGAATATGAATGATTCTGTTATTGTTTAATGTTTCAATCAATGAATAATAGTGAAATTTTTATTTTTACAATTAATTGCACATCCAACTCACAAAATTGCTTTTTTTTAGCATATTTCTGTGTTAAATTTGATTTTCACAATTTTATCTATAAAATACCAATGCAGATATATTATGCAATTATTAGATTTTTTTGTACGTAAACCTGCCATTATTACTTAAAAATTAAAAAAATTGATGGAACAGCAATATATCCCAGGATATAATGTATGGAATGTATGAACAGGAATCCTACAAACGAAATGAGTAAACTACAGATATTCACCAAACAGAAAAAGCGAATAAAGAGCGATAAATTAGCCATAAAGTACATCTGTGTTTTAGGTTTACCATACAGCAAATCCCCACGTGACATCACTACACACATTTTTCAGTGTGCGTTTGTCCACGAAAGTGTAAACGGAATTTGGTCGTGTGATAAGGCCTTTAAGGAGGAAAAGAAAGAGTTAAGCAGTCTAACCCGACATCTGCGAAAGAAGGGATGACTCTGCAACAGGATTGGAAGCGTCAAAATAGGCTTTCAGCCTCAAGTTAGCCATTCTCCCATCCCCTTAATTGAAGTCATAAAGAGAAAGGGGGAAAAAAAATTTGTGAATGGTTGAAAAGTGAACGAAGCAGTTAATCTTAGAATTACAGAATCATTGAAATCATTCGAAACCGCATATCATTGTAATTGGGACTATTCAAAGGAAGTGTTTGTAAGTGTGAAAACATTGCTTGCTCAATGGTATGAGTGATTTGTAGACTTCAGAGACTTTGCATTTCACAATACCAGTATCCTTGAAGGTAATTTCTAATTGTCTGTGACGTGACCATCTATTGGCATTCATTCTGTAGGCGACATCTATTGGCAGAATATAGAACTAAAGTGAAAATTTTAAAGAAATTATACTTTTTTATTTCAAAGTGATCAGAAAATTCTTTACTCCAATAAATAAATTAAAATTTTCGTTTAAAAAAATCAAAATTCAAATTTATGTTCAAAATATGAAATAAGTCGATTCCACATCATTTAACTTAAAAAATTAAATATTAATTATAACTAACAAATTCTATTATTAATACTAATTAATAGTCCATAATTAAAAGTTGAATAACGAAACAGTTATTTGGAACAAATATTTAAAAATAAGAATAGGAAAATATTTAGTATTGAAAAAATCGTTGATTATGCATCTCTACAAGGCACGGAAAACGGTCTTATTACTTATTGACGAATGGCAACAAGCAAATACTAATATACCTTCGTACTAACGTTTTATGCTACTTTATTGAACCCTTTTACAAAACTGCATTTAATTCAACACTTCGCTTAGCTGATTAATGAGGTCCCAAAATATTATTAGAAATATCCGGAAAAGGGTTTGCCGTGCCACGTAGAAAATTCCTTTTAATCAGAGAAAATAAATATTTTTAAAAAATCAAGATTCTACTATTAAATAGAAATTAGCTTGAAATTAAGTTGAACCGTCGCGAATAATCTCGAAATATGAATATATATTGATCTTTTTGGCTAGACAAGAAATATCAGGCATCTCCGCATCTCATTAAATTAAATTAATTTATTTATAAATTCGAATTAAGAAAGTAATTTGAAGTTTTGTTTTTCCTCGTGATTGTGATTTACTATTTGAATGAACTTAGGGATATCGGTTCAAAAATAATCGCTTTAAAAATTTTGGACCATAAGAAAGTTATTATCTTCCCAAAATTATTTACCATATTTTAGCTTTTATGTAATTCATGAAAATGAAAATTAAAATATTAATAAAAAGATTAAATAAAAGTATCTTCAAAATAAGGTTACTTATTAAGCTCTTGCTAGATAGCATAAATGAAAAAAAAATTGGCATATTCTATTTATGTATATCAAAAATTATGTTGGAGAATTTTCAAAAGCTAACTTTTTAATACATTTGTAAGTAGTTATTTTTTCTTTATTTACTTTTTATATTCGTATCATTCATTTATTCCACTTTAAAATAAGGCCTAGTGTGGATATTTATTGAAAAAGATTTTTTAAAAATATGAATAAAGAATCAAAACCAAAATATTTACAAATGTATTCGGATTGTTTAAGGATTTAACCTAAAAAAAGTCATGATACGTAAAGTCAACATGCGTAAAGTTGTGTATATACAAATATAAATATATTATTTCATTATATTGATAAATATACGCAATGTGAAATATAAATTCTACTCTTCGTATTTTATTTCAAAGGAAAAGATCAATAATTTTTCATTGATGCTTGTTTGACAAGCCAATTAAAGATATGCATGTGTTTTGGTTTTCTTTGAATGATTTCATTCAAAAGGAATTCATATTCTCAAATGTTACCCAATTTTGATGTTATGACCTCAAACCGAATTCCATTCCTCTAGTTGCTTCGGGTTTTGAATTGTAATGCTTATATAATATATACAGGCAGACTACATAATTGCAACTTTTTTTCATTTTTTAGAGAGAATGAATACTTTAAAATGTAAAATATGTATACTTTAAAATATGGAGTTTCAGCAAAATTTCGTGGTCGTACATTTTGAATATAATAGTAGTTTTCTATGTGCCTACTCTAAAATAGAGAAATAAATAAAATCTGATTAAATTATGGTATTATATCTATCTTCCCCTAGTAACACATTATATTGTATAATAATGAAAAATTTGAAAAAATAATATTGTGCAATGTGCAAAATGTAAGACTTTTGTTATATTGTTCAATATTGGGTTCTAATATTATACAATATGGCACCCCAATATTATACAATATAGTATCCCCAACATTATAAAACACAGTTTTCCTATATTGTGTAATACAGTTTTTCTATATTATATAACATAATTTCCCAATATTATTCAATGCAGTTTTTCTATATTATGCACCATAATTTCCCGATATTATTCAATGTAGTTCTATATTATGCTATGTAGTTTCTATGTATACTGTCTTCTGTATTAATATTTTAGATCCTTTTTCTACCTAAGCAAAGAATGTGATACTTAATTTTCTTTAAGGAAAAAAAAAAAAGAATTGGTAATATTTAGACTTACTAAATTTTTCAATTATTCTACTGTTAAAATTATTGATACTTCCGAAAATAATAAGAATAACTCAAATTTTTTTCCGAGTCTATTCATGAAGGACAGTGATCAAGAAATGTAAATTCAAGCTCCTACATGCTCCAATTCGCAAAGTGTTTTCTCTTTTTATTGAATTCCAAGATCTTTAATCCATTGAATCTCGCATATTAATAATAATGGCCTAAATTTTGTTTGGAGTTTCATAAATTAAATATAAGGATTTTCAATAAGATTTACTAAAAGCTACAAACCTGAATGAAAAATATAATAGATAAGTTCGTTGGAAACTATAGGTTGACTAAAATTCTTCTCCCATATTTACAATATACCTCTGAATTTTTGAGGGTCAAAGTGTAATAATAACATATATTAAAGATTTTTGAAACTCTTATTTGCTACTGTCAAATTCTATTCAAATCCAATTTAGAAGATTAAAAAAAATTTAATGCATTACAAAAATATTTAAAAACGTATTTATTAGTCCATTAGTCAAAAATATTTTAAAAAATAGTAGTGAACGATTTTTTTCAACAAAGGTAAGTACTCAATTGTATTAAATAGTTTTCTGAAAATTTCATTCTTTTAAAAATAAATACATTTTAAATATAACAAATTTTGGTTTCAAAGTTCTTAAAAATTATAATTTTTATCAGAAAAAGATGAACAAATTTCTCCCAAAAATATTGACTCCATATCAAAAAGATATTTGAATTTAAAAATATTTTCTTAAATATGAATAATTTGAATGAAAAATTGAGAAGAATGATCAAGTGAGTAGAGAGCAGGCATTAATACCCTTAAAAATATATTTATTCTGTAAAGAAAGAAAGAAAGAAGAAAAAAAAAACAGACCTCTAAACCATTATCTTTTGAAGAAGAGTTCATCTTTTGATTGTTGAGTAATATGAATGAGTTCATAAATTTGTACATTTATAGTTATGTTTTTTAAAAAAAATCTTAAGTATGTGTAGACTTAATAAAGCATATGTGGATATAAAATTCCTTTACACTTCCTACTAAATTTTTTCAAATATAAAAATTATTTTATATCGCCTTAATTTTTCAAACCAAAAACCATTAAGATTTTTCTATAATTAAATTGATTATTACCTATCTTTTGTTATGTCCACAATTTTACAAAAGAAACTCAATGTTACAAGTTTTATTTTCATTAATAATATCAAATACAAAGAAAACAAAGAAAAAATGTCCAGAGATAGAAATGTGTTAAAACCATAATACATATTTACATTTTTTTGCATATGTAATTTATAAGGGATGTTTAATAAATAAATAATTTTTTTCGAATACATATTAATTTTCAAAATTTGTATCGCCTATACTTTATTTTTTTCTAGAGACTTAATTTATATCTATTTTTTTGTGTTGAAAGTCGAAAATTTAACATCTTAATAATGAAACCTCATAATTCTTGCCTTTGTCTATTTATAGAAGAGGATATATCTCAACCATTCTTTGACAAACTATGAAAAGACAGAATCTAAAGTTTCTTGTTTTGGAGTCCAACACGGCAGCTTAAAGTAACGAAATTGCCTTTGTGCATTTGTTGCAGGTCAAAACAGAATTCGATTAGACTATTGTATATTATAACAAGCACAAGCCAGACGAGACAAAAATTTGACATGTTTCAAAAATGAAATACACAGTTTTTCAATATTATATAAATAACTGCACCTAATTTGTCCCTTAAAATTAACATTAATTTATTTTATGTTCAATATACAAGGTAATATAAATCCTTTTATTAAAAAAAAGGATTATTTTTAAATCGTTGTAAAAATAATCAAACCAAAATATCCAAATTGTCTGGTCATTTGAAAGCATATTAATAAATTGTACCATAATATTAAATATAAAGTTAAACATATTGTCATCACAACGTTGTTCAATGTTGTTTTACTTTCAATTGACAATGGTTTTGCAATATTCTTTAACATTGCTAAATATATCTACAATGTAGTTTACACAATATTGTACAATGTTATACGATATTCAGCTTCTAAATGAAAACTTGCTCCAGTGAATTTCTTGAAATCAAATCTCAAAAAAACTGAATTATTATCGAAAAACTAATACATTAAGACTGAAATCTTAAATTTACAATACTTTAAAAAATTTCGGGCCATCTTTAATATTATTTGATTTTGTGTAATATTGTTGATACAGTATTCAGTATACCTCAATATTCAAAATATTGTTCAATATTTTCCAAATATTATACAACATTGTGGTGCTACTAGGCTTAAATAATTATTTTGAAATCATATTTCTTTTTAATTTTCATTAAATTTCTATTTCATAATTTATTCTTAAATTCAGTTTAATTTTTATTTTATCATAATAATATTCTTAAATCATTTCCGTTTTTATTCGCGTATCCACTTTAAATTGATCAGCTTGGACATCATTTTCAGGAAATATATGTATATGTGTTGCACCATATATAACAAAACATGTATTTTAAAACAACAATAACAAAGATAATTGCAATTGCAAACAATATGTACTGCTTTTATATGTAGTAAAATGTATTCTATGACTTCGTGAAATGCTAAATTAAAATTTTCTTGAAGATTGAAAAACATTTTTTAAAAAACTAATATAAATCTTTGGAATATCAGATAGGATGCATCACTTGCACGAGGCTATGTATTAATTTATTTTACTAATTTCGATGTTTTAGTTTTGGTAAATCTGAGCATGCTCATTTCCACAACTTTTACTATGATGTTTACTGTAATGGCTCCTCAACTGTCTATAACTGTATTTTTGGAGATAATTGAAGATATATCAGTTATTTCTATATTCTACTAATAAATACATAATTTTTTTACTTGAATTTAAGTTAGAATAAGTTTAGCATATATCTAAGTAAAATTAATAGTTCTGAAATCGAGTAACACTTTAGTGATGTTTTGGTGTTGATATTTAAAATGTGTAAATTGATTTTTTTTTTTCATGTGATGCGAGATTTATGGTAAGTTTAAATTTTATTTCGCCGTTACTTGACTTCTGAAATTAAAATCTTCCAATTTTTTAAATAATTCTTCAAGTTTTTATATTTTTAGAAGTGTAATGCAGAAGTTAAGTGATTTATTTTATTGTCAAAATTGGCGCCAAAAAAAAATGTAAAATCATATATTTTAACTACATCCAATTTGTTACATGCAGGATCCGATTATATATTAGCTTTTTAATTAAGGAGCATTATTATAGGCATTACAAAACTACGACTCCGCCGTATTTTTAAAAAAAAATTTTTAACTATATTTTTAGAGTAATTTAATTGTTTGTACAAGAGTCGTGCGAACGAAATTATTCAAATTAAAATCGCATATTTTTTTAAATTCTAAAACATTAATCTAACAACTTAACCTAATTAATTAATTACTACAAGCTGAATTTTATATTATAACTAAAAATTAGATTACTCTATATTTAAAAAAGTATTTTACTTTATAATTTAAAAAGTCTAAATCTTTTAATTAATCAGTATTTAGGCTATGTTAACGCTACCGATGAGATGTCTCCTCTTTCAGATAAATCCAATGACTGGTTTCTGTGGGCTAAAATTTGCCTCTTATGCCAGTTTAGATCGGTTGAACTTTCTAATACATATGTGAAGAATACTTTTACTTTTATCTAAACTGGCATAAGAGACAAAATTTAGTCCAAAGAAACCTGTAATTAGCGTTGAAAATTAAAAAATTCTATCATTTGTTTTATTGTTTAGTTGATATTTTCATTTTTTTAATACTTGAGATGCTGAAATCAACTTTTTTGTTAACGAACTGTTAATTAAATTTTTTAAATTCAATTTGTCAAAAAATTGTTATTTAAAATTGTTTGTGTAGAAATTAAAGTAAAACCAATAAAAAAAAAATGGTTTTGGTAATTTGACAGCAAGTAAAAGCTAAGAATAATCACTGAAGAATTGTTTAAGGGCTTGTAAAGGGTTTATTTGCCTCCGATTACTTTATGCATAATTTATAAGAAATTTCCCTGTTTTCTTTTCTTTTATTCTCAAAATACAAAGTTAAAATAGAGAATTACTCATTTTGCTGATTAGGATTTAGAATTTGGCAATTGAAGAAATAATTTTCTTTCTTTTCCTATCCCAATGTCATTCATTTTCTCTGTTGGAGACATTGAAATATAATTATGAAATGTTTCTTATCTGCACTTTCGGGAAATATAATTCTGGAATGTGTACATGGAATCTGAAGAATTAAAACTTTCTTCTATGGGTTCTGGAATTGTATTTTTTAAAAATATATCTTAAAAACTTTATCTTAAACTTTTACTGTCTAAATTCTGACCTAGATTTATTTTTGTTTACTGTTTTAATTATTTCACTTTTCAGTGATTTGAAGTTATTAAAAGTTATTAAATTATTATTATAAAGAAAACTTTTTTACTTGCCCTTACTATATACGCAGCATTGTCGACTTCTGTGCAAACTCGTTATGCTTGACATAAAAGCTAAATATAATAACAGTCAAATGGAGTAATAAGTAAAGTAATGAACTATTTATTTTTATAAATAAATGGAGATATGAATTTATTTGGAAATTAATAAAAAAATATTTTTGCAAAAAAATTAAATTTATAACAATCTTGGTACATTGGAAAGTCATTCAAACACTACTCTCTTTTTGCATTCATTGCACTATTGTTTTTCTGCATATCTATTTAGAATTGCTGCTTTAAGCTTATGACCATCATTTTTCTGCTGCAATACATTTGTAAATTTCATAGTCTAAACATTACAGAAGAGCAAATAGAATCTTTTTTCTATGAGTTAGTATATCTAATAATCATCCACTGAGAATGGAAATATATATTTCTTTTGAGAATAAACAAGGCTCCTTTAAAATTTCTTTAATTTCATTTTACTATTCCTGAGGCCTAGAAAAATACTTGATCTTTTTAAGTCCACAAAAAGTTATTGAAGAATTGGTGAAATGTGCATTTATGCAGTTTTGGGAGTGAAGCAAAAACCAGTTTGTGACAGGGTTTTACCTTGAATATTCCATCAATCATAAAAGGTGTTGAAATGGGAATACTGCCATTTCTCTCTGTGAAGTTTAGGGGAAAAGAAAGCAAGTAACCAGAACTTCTAAGGAGTTGATAGATTCAGCTACTAGAGATAATATGTGTATGCATTCATTCTGTCTTCACTGTGTTTAATTGCAGAGATGAAAAGACCGTAAAGCTGAATTGTTATTCATATAACTCTGGCAAAGAGATTTTAAATTTATTATGAGAAATGAAGGGTTTGCTGTAAAAAAGGAAACCTCAATTATTCAAGTTTGCAGGAAGCTGTAAAAAACTTCTGAAAATTCTAAATTCAAGATTGTGTGAATTTTCTTTTCATCAATCTTCTTAATTGTTCTTGCATATTACGACAGTATTTTTACTCAAAAATGTATTTTCCAGATGATGTGGCATATGGTGAAATGTTGGAGTTACCTCTTTCTTGCAACCAAATAGATAATTTGTTTACATTTACGAAAAATATATTACACTAAAAATACAGTTTACTATAATATTATTTTATCTAAAGCAAATTAACAAAAATATATACAATTAGGCTTTAAAAACAAAAATTGTATTCTTTTTAATTATCACACTGCCCCTCTGTAACGTTGGCTCATCTGCTGCGTTGTTGGGTTATAGGCTATCGTAGAACTACATATCATTTTTTGGGACATATTTGTGAGCTAGTTCCATTACATCTTTATATTTTGTGCTCTTAGATGGAAGGGAGTAGGAATAAGATGGCTGGATCTTGTTTAACATTAATGGAGTAATGTTTTGGATGTTGAATATTGTTACAGAGTAGTGCAATGCTCTCTTTACATAATGTTTCCTGTATTAATTTGGGATTTTTCATAAATAAAAACTGTATTTCATTATAAAATACTTTTGTTACCATTAGGAATGATGTAAGGAGTTTTCAGGAAGAAACCTTTTAATAGGTCAACAAAGTTGAAGATCATTCCTTAGGTAACTTTAGTAATAACAAACTTTTTACTTGTCTTCTCTATGATACCAGTAAACTTGCACATTAGAAAAACTTTCCTTGTACGTCTTTCTCTGTTTTTGATTGCTTCCGAAGTGTGTTTCTGAAGGCACAATCAATGGGGGAAAATGGCGGTAGCACTAGAAGCTACCTTTATATTGCAACAAACTAATGAGACAAACAGCTCCATCGCTTGAGTAATGCAAGAACTAACGATTGGAGCTACATCTTTCTGGCACCAAACAAACAAGTTTTTATTTTACCATATGATAGTACATGTAACCAAATTCTCCTAGATTGGAGCCAAATTCTCCAACCATATTCCCCTAGGTTGGAGCTACATCCTTTTTGTAGCAAACCCTTCAAATGTTTCCAGACATCAAAATTCCATATGTAGGCTAAGAAAATACTCTTAACTTCATATAGCTGTAAATCATACATTATGGTTCCTTTGAAGTATCATAAGGAATATTAATATGTAGTATAATAACTTAATAATAATTTTACCAGTTTAAGTTGTGGGGTTAGACATGAAATCTAGGAACAGACATTGTAACCTGTTTATCGGACTGAATTGGAGAAGAGAGGAAAATTGTAACATCAATTATCACATTAAAAAAACCATTCGTCTTGGGAGAAAATTTAAACTAAGAGGTTATAGGTATTAAAAAAGCTATAGTAAATTGTTGAACATTTATAATAGTTTGAATAAAACAGGGAAAATTTTAAAAAGTGTAAAATTAGAAATATATTTAATTTTTTTTTCTATATGAGTACATTTTTTACAATCCCAAAAAAGTATGTGTTAAACAAAAATAAATACCTGATAAAAATTTCTGATCAATATTTGCTTTATTTTTTTCAAAGAAGAGAAAATCAATGTTCACTTTATTTTTTCAAAGAATGAAATATCAATATCTGCTCTATTTTTTCAATGAATAAAGAGTTAAAAAGTGCTTGCAATTTTTTCTGTTGTAATTTTTTTTTGTTGGAATTCACTGATAGAAATAATTTTTTTTAAAAAAATTTAATCATTGTAATGCCATTTGAAATCATAGAACATTTTTAGAATGGATTTTTTTTGGTTAACAAATTTAGGTAAATATAAAAGAATTATAGGCATTTTTTTACTATTGTATATTTTTTACAAAGTTGGATTTTTCAAGAAAGGATACAAATATCAATCTGAAATCTTTATCAGGGATTTTCTTTTATATATTGCATACTACGTGGAGTTAAAATAATTTCGTACAGATCGAAAAGAAAAAGAAAAAAAAGGTATTTATTAACTAATAGTGAAAAATTGGTTATTTATTGGGGAAAATACAATTTTATTCATGTGTATAAAAAACATAAGCTTGTTTTCTTCTTGTAAACTAGAGGCAATGTGTTCAAATGTACTCGTAGGTTGTGATGTTTTTGAGCTACCTTTGGTGAGTTATGGTTCTTTCACTGTTAATTTATAAGTATAAAAAAAATTTGATATTTTTCAGATTTATATATTTTTAAAAATTTATTCCTGGTCTATTTAAGCCTATTCTATTATTTTGATTATTCTTATTATTTAATGGCTCGTTATATGAGACATTTTAATCTATAACATTCCTGTTTAAAATCTTTCTCTTATATTATAGTATTTTACTTCAATGAGAAAAATCCATATTACAATATTTATACCTCTTTCTCTTCTCCAGTATCAGGAAGCAAATATAGTGACCTATATAGATATAGTTTTAGATGGTCGCCTAACAACTTAAACAATAAAATTGCTGTTTTGTTGTTTTTCCAAGTTAAAGCGTAATTCAACTGAACTGTTATAGGTGTTTTATTAAAATATTATTTTTAACTATTTTATTATTATTTTAAAATTGTTTTAATGTTTGTTGTCTAATGTTTCATTAAATATTAAATGATTCTTTACAAACAAAATTACATGTTTTGGCTTTGGAATAAAAAAATTATGTATATAAAAAAGAAATTAAAATCAGTAATATGAGTCAATTTTTACCAATCTTTCCACAGCCAAAAACATTGCATGATAATTTTATAACTTTATTGAAAAATTAGACTTGAGGAAGATTTTATTTGTTTCAATACATAGTTTATCAATAATTGAAAAGTTTGTTTATAAATCTTGTTGGGTGTAGTCAATCAACAATTCATACAATAATTAATACAATCAACAATTCATTTAGACAAGGGGAAATTGTATCCATATGGGATATTGGCCATTTTTTAAAATCTATTGTGCTCAAATTCAAAGAGGCAAGGAATTGAAAGTGGCAAGAAAGAATTACCTAAAATTTTCCAATTGTGGAAAACTTCCTCAAATGTTTTGTAAAATTTTGTAACTAGAGAATAATGCAGTTACTGTTGAATGAGCCTATTGAAATGTGTGACACATGCTGATGTACATTGAGAATGTTAAAGAGTGCATGTTTCCTGCATTAAAATCTAAATCATATTTATTTATTGAAAAGATTTATTGAAAGACACTGCATGTCAGAGATTTTTTTTTGTCATCGACCAAATTATTTAACTATTTTTAACATCATACTAGAGAAGTTGTCTATTTTTGTAGTTTTTGGAAGTGGATGTAAAGAAAATCGTCACTTTTTGCTTGAACACTTTCAATGCCATGAAAGCCTAAAAACTGTTAATAGCATTTATAGATTTAAATGAAGATTACCATGCTGATATCATCAAAATTAGTGCAAAATACAATAGAAGAAAAAAACTTTTCAAAAATTTATTTATTTATTATTTTTTTAAAAACACCTGTGTTTTGAAACATGAATGTCAGGGCTTCATATATATATCATCATATATAGGATTTTGGATAAGAACTAATACTCGCTAGAAGTATGAATAGATTAAAAGAGAATGACAAAATTATTACAAAATAAATATTTCTCCTATTACAAAATCAAAGCCATTCTTTCTATTCTTCTGAATTCAAGTGACTTCAGGAAAAAGAATGCAATTCCATTTTATCACAATTTAGAGCTTTATGAATAATTTGATCTTCAGTTTTGTAATATTTGAGGAGAAATATCAAAATCAAAACAAGTTTTTAACAAAAATTTAGATGACTGAGAATCTTATCAGAAATTGTGGATGGTAATTAAGATTCTGATGTTTCTATCCCATGGTCGGTTGAAAGTCCTATAGGCAGTCCCTATTATTAAAAGGTATTTTCTTTAATGAAAATATTGAGATTGAAAATTTAATGTGTTTATTTTAGGTAAATTGAAAAAATGCAGTGGAATGGGTACTTTCTCAATCGTAAAATAACGATTATATGTAAAAAAAATTCTTACTCAAAGTATGTCGAAGAAATAGCTGAGCAAAGATTACAATCTCAAAATGATGACAAGAAAAAGAACTGAAAACACATTATAGATGAAGCTATTAATTGAAATTCAAAAAGGAGAAAATCGAAGGGACATTTACTAGTTGGAAAAAAGAAAAAAAGTAGGAAATAGAAATTTCCAATGAATAGTAGAATGAAATAATTTTAGGAACAGAAGCTTTAAAAGAGCAATTTAGAATGTAAATTTAAAATATTTTAATGGCACGCTCTTTCTAATTCTTTTCTTTAAGTGAAAATAAAAATTTGTTGATTCACATCTGTCTCTAACATTTTTTCTTTCATTCACCTAAGTTCTTGTTAAAATAAGGTTAAGATTCTTTGGAATTTGCCTTTTTCTGAAATGAATTTTGTTTCAGCTTTAGTGAAATTATGTTTGTGAAGTGAGCATCCAGTAAAGGTTTGTGCAAAATTAGCTTCTAGTAGTATCCAAATGTATTTGGGGCTCTGTTTAATTTATCTATTTAGACTCCTTATTGTTTTTGCAATTCTTTGATTTTAATGTTAATTGGATAGTCTTATTTTTTACTACATCTTTCTAATTTAAAATCAATGAACCTCAGAGATGTATCTAAACATATTTTTATTTAAAGTAAAAGAATAATTTGCTGATTCCCAAAATCTTTTATCATTAAAATAGTGGCATAATTACCAGAAGGGGCAAGAAGATATAAATGGCCTTATGGGGAGCCAAGGAGATTAGTGCATTAATGTTATCTTTATAAAAAAGAGTACGAAGAAAAAATGAAAAATAATACCATGCTGTGTGTATGTATTTTGCTTTAAGAAAGCCACTAAAAATGACCATGGGCAAAGAAACAAACAAAAAAAAAGTGTTCAGGACATCTATACATAGTATAAAATGAAGTCTCCTGTATTTTCGAATGAAGCGTCTGTATGTTTGAACCACAAAAAAGTCATATCAAAATAAAAAAAGTTTTATAATTGCGATTTCAATTATTCCGCACATGCGCGAAAACCTCAAACTGCGCATGTGCAAATAGCAAGAGCTGTGGTATGCATATGCGATACATTTCTTTGTTTATGTCTGATTTTAAAGAGCTATTCAAATCTCAATATGCCGAAAAGAAGGAAATCCAACCTTGACGGAACACATTAAAAATCTTCGTTTAAGTATGACCGGAGTTTAATCCCCTGCTTGGTGCAATTTTCAAAATTTTGCGCGGTAAGGAAAATGAAGAGGAAAGAAACGTTCGATTAGCGAATATCAGAGAATGAAAAGGAAGGAGTACTTCTGTTGGGCGAAGTAAACATCTGACATTAAAATCTCATGAGGAGGGCAAATTATAATTATATCAAATTATACAGAGTTGATAAACAAATGTGGAACAGTGGGTACAATGACTTATTTGTATATTTTTAAATTTTAAAACAGATTTTCTATTGTATATTTTTAATGGATTATTTTGTCTACAGACATATCATATTTATACTGTTAAAGTTTAAATATTTCTAAATGTGTGCTATAAAAAAATTGTCTTGTAGCTATTTTTGCTAATTTCTAGATATATTTTTATTTTTTTGAGAGGTTGTGTAACATGCCCATATCATATCGGGTGGAGGCTAGACTTAAGTTTAAAAGCCAATTTTCTTCTTGGATGCTATGCCACGGGCAGCGCCGTGCGGCTACTGCTCGTTATCTATAAACTTACTACCCGCGGAATAAAAATTTTATATCTTAATCAGGATAATAATTCTGTTACAGATTATTGTTGTTTGGTTCCAATCAAAATATCTCATTATACGAAATAAAATTACAATAGGTTCAAAGTCTATTAATTATTTAAATATTTCACTATAGATAGAATAGCTTTATTAGATAATTTTTCTAGTTTTAAATTTAGATCTTAATTAAGTTTTATAATTTTATGTATATCAAAATTCCTTTATTTTCAAATTAAAATAACAAGTAGTGCCATTAATATTCTAATGGAAGCTTCCAGGTTTGAATAAGCTAGTAAATTTTGATCATAGATGATATTTAAAATATACTCACAAGAACTATCTCAAGGATCTTGATGATTAAGCTTAATACTTCTACTGCAGTTCTTAAGGATTTCCTGGATGTTAAAACTCACTTCATTACACACAAAAATAAAAAAAATAAAATCACTGTCAGGTGTTTCATGCTTATTTTTTTTTCTAGGCGCTAATTAAATAGATTAATTTTGCTTGATTAGTTGACATACTTATTTTTAAGATGAATAGCTTTTTGAAAATAATTGCTCAATATACAAGTAGACATTGAATAGATACAAATGCATCAATATTCCTGTTCATCAGTTTCATTTTTTCCCCTGTTTCGTATTTTAATTCATCACTATTAAGTTATTATTTTTTTATTAAGTTAATGTTTTAAGTTAAGTTATTATTTTTTTAAACAAACAGAAAAGAATGTAAAGTGCTACTTCTTCAGATTATATGAAACCATGACGACATGTCCAAAAACACCAAAACTTTCACATATTCAGATAGTTCTGATGATGATTTGCCTTCCATTCCATGGCTTAATAACTTGACTGCAACACCTCGGAAAAAGGTATGAATCTTTATTTCCTTATAAAGTTTTGTATAAGTGCCAAAATCTTAGTTTTCATGATTTGTTTTTTTATAACTAAACAGAAAATAAAGCTTGTCTTGTAACTGTATGGTATATTTTGGTCTTCATTTATTTCATTTTATAAGGATTGTTTATTTCAAGTATCCAATATTTTACCTCAAAACACAGGTAAAACGAGTATGCATTTAGAATGTCAGATGTAGGAATTTTAGCTTTAAATTTTAAAATTTATCTTAAGAAACTTTTTATAAGTAATAACAAAACTCAATATGTTTTGTTGATATTCAAAACAAATTTCATTATAACAGCAATTGTCTGTTCTATATAAAAGTTGCATTGATTTCTTTTTTCTACAATAATATGAAATGATAGTGCAAGCAAATATGTATAACAAATCAGCTAACATGATACAAAATATTAAATAAACAATTTCTACATTCAATTTTAACATCAGCAAATGCCTTGAGTAATTATTGTGACTCACCATCTACTAAATTTTATAACTGTGGTTATTTGCCTGAATGCCACAAATGTACATACTTTTTAAGTATATATTATTTATTACTTGCCGTCTTTGGTGACCAGCTGGTTCGCCTACCTTAATTCTTGTTATAATTTTAATAATTAAATATTTTTTGTAACTCCTATTTTAATAATTTTTTTCATCAAAATATTTTAAAACTTCAAATTTTGATAGTTATATAATTCACTTCGAATATGATAAAGGCCTTCGCGATAACGTAATATGTATCTCCTTAATTTTCTGTTGGCTCCCGTAGAATTTATGCTTTAAATGAAAGTGGAAATGATTAAGCTGCAATTAATATAATAATATTTTTTACTGAAACAAAGCATTTTTTTTATAATATGATTACTGAAAAAAGAATCACTGAGCATTTATAGGCACTAAAGAATATCTTTCTAAATTTATGTAATATATCAAGAATTTTACAACAAATTTTTCTCAGATTCATCATGAGCAGATCAATTAATTAACAATTTTTAATTTTAAATGCATTAGACACTAAAAAAATAAACAGAATCGTTTAAAATAAGTGGTCAAAAACAGGTTTAAAAAAACTACTTAAAAAACAATATATTTAAAACTATAAACATATACAAAAAAAATATATAACTAACATAAATACAATTTAATTACAAAAGCACACAACTAACCTAAAAATAATTTCAATGAAGTCCGAATTCATTGAAGATAGTTAACAATCAGAACACAATGTGCATGCGTGACTTTTTTTACGCCAGTTGGGGTAACACTAAGAAGATTAAAAAATTTTAATTTCCTTTATTCTGTTTTATTTTAATTCAAAAGTACTTCAGAATGAATCTGAAAGATCGATTAATTAACAATGTTTAATTTTAAATGCATCAAACACTAAGAAAATAAACAGAATCGTTTGAAATAATGGTCGAAAACATGTAAAAGCCTACCCTCATTATCGTGGGAAAAAAAGACAAGCCTTACTCATTTGGTGATGAGGAAATGAAGACTTTTTTTTGGCGGGAAAGTTAGTTTTTAATTAATAATTAAAATTCTAAAGGGATCCCAGGTGCTCAATCCCGACCTTCAAGGTATACATGTACCAAATTTGTAAGTCAAATGGTCTGGCCTGTAGAGCACTAACACACACACCGAGCTTTATTATTAGTATAGACGATTTAGTTAACAAATTTTTCTTCCTTTGTTAAGAGCTAAAGATTGAAAATTCTTTTTATATATTTTGGTAGTGATGTAATGAAATTTTCTTTCTGTAATTTGTTTCATTCTCTTTTTTTTTGGGGGGGATCAGTAAATTGAGCCATTTAAAATATGAACTATATTAAAAAATGAACCTAGTATTCCGAGTGATTGTTCATGTTATTTTTTTAATTTTTATGAAAAAATTTCAATTTAACAGACAAGCAACAATATATATCACTATTTGAATCAGTGTATAATTAGATATTAAATAATGCTGACAGTTACAATTTTCATGCAGTGTTGATTATTTGACTTGACACAATTAAAAAAGTTCATGTAGGGAAAGAGCAGAACAAATGCAACAAATTTAAAATAATGCTACTAAAATTTTCTATTTGAATTTAAAGTTTAAAAATATTTTGCTAAAGATATGATTTTTATCAAGTTATACATAAAAAACTATATTATAGGCAATTAATCAATGAAGTTGAATGATAAATAATTTTAAAATGAAATCATTTAACTGTTTCTATGTAATCAATACAATCATAGTTTTCCATTTCTTTTTTATATTTATGTATCAGCATTCAAGTGACTGAATTCCTTTTGTTTTTTGTTTATTTATTTGCTATAAAAGCAATTTCCTTTTTTAAGATCACAAAGTTTTCATTCCAAATTAAAAAATAAAGCAATTGTTTATGGTAAAAATATGATATTTATGAAATTCTTAATTGCATTTAAATGAAATTCAAATATTTTATGTATTTAAAATTTTTTTATCTTAATACTGACATTATATTGATTTTCTATTTGACTCCAACCTTTTATACATTTTCTTAAATTTTTAATTTTTTTGCTGCATTTTTTTAAAAATTGCAAGACAAAAATATATTGGAGTAATCTTTATTTATCTAAATAAGCGTTTTGAATCTTGGTGGTTCATAATATTTTAAAAATATCTTTATACTCAAAGTCTTAGTTAAAGGTTTATACTTGTTTTTAGTTATAAATCAATTTTCTAATAAAGAACAAAATTTATAATTGAAGGATCTACATGGAAATGTTTTTTACTGAAACAAATTTTTTAAATTCTCCTCTTTTCTCTGTCCTCTATTTTAAATTTGGATTGTTTTTATGTGATTATATTTTTTAAAACATAGTACTCCTTCTTCCCAAAAATTTTACTTGCACCTGATATATTTTTTGTTTTTATGGTTAGGTTTTAATTTTCAAAATGAGTAAGGGGGGGGGAATTAAGAATTTCTTTTAATAAGACATCTTTAATTACTCTTTACTACACATTTTCATTTTTTGTCATGTTTTTTTTGCAAAATAAATATGTTTAAATTTATTTACATCCATAAATTTATCATAAATCTCAGTCTTACCTATAAGCAGAAATAACTTAAGTTACAATGTGGAGAAAGCTTTGTGGTATATCATTACACTCAGTTGAATAGTTCTTAATATGATCGTAATACATTTAAGAATTTTAATACATTTTAATGAAAGTTAATTTTAAATATTATATATAATAAATAATAATTTTAATATTATATATAATGAATAATAATTTTAATATTATATATAATAAAAGTCAGTATTTGAAATAAAATTTATATTATGAAGAATTTTAAGACATGCATGCATCTATATTACAGTTTTTTGTCTACCATACAGTTGTTCATAGATTTCTAGAGTTGATTATAACTATATCATTAAAGTGGGCCATATGAGTACAGAGTGTCTGTTCATTTGTTTTTCAAGATTGTTTTAGTGGCTTTAACCTCTTCAGTCCTGAGGTACACATATGTGTACCTGCAATTTTTTTCATTTTTCTTATCCGGTAAAGTAAAATTTTGTCAAAATAATGCATGCATTTCAACAGTTATGAATGTAGCTTCCATTTTGCATCAATAAATAGCACTATAGTGGATATTTTTTTCATATTCATCGCTATTAATTAGAGACATAACAAAAAGGGCATTGAACAAAAAACACAGCAAATATAAATACATTTTTTAATATATTGTATATTTTTTTACAAAATATATATACTTGTATATTTTTTTAATAAAATACTGAGTGTCTGATTAAAGTCATCACTAAATTATATCTTGTTATCTATAATAAAATCGATGAAAATGCAAATTTTACCAAGGTACCCATATGTTGATACCGGATACCGGTATTTTGAGCCATTCGTACAATTTTGTAATACCGGTATTCACAAGTTTAAATACCGATTTTTCGGTATTTACTAGAAATTTTTAAAATTATCCTGTAATTGTTTAAATTGTTCAGGGATCGCCAACATAGCAAAATAGTATACATTTTTGTTTTTATGTCTTCCTAACGGACGAAATTAATTAGACTGTGAATACAAAGTTGCATCGTACAGTCAAGAGAAGTGATAAAATACTGTATGACAATGGATTGTAAAATCCTCTACGCTTTTCCGCATGCGTTAGTATAGGTTTACTTTGACAAAATAGGAGCGAGAGAAAAAATGAAAGAAGATGTTTAGGAGGAGATTCTAAAACACGTTGGAGCAGTTTACTCCTACTGATTGAACGATTTTTGAAACTGAGAAATCCAATCCAAAAAGCAATAATCAACTTAAACCATCAAATTAATTTTTCAGATGGTGAATGTGATTTAATATCCAGAACAGGTTGTTATAACTTAATATTAAAACTGGCTGTTGAGGCATGTCGGAGAGATTCTAATTTGTTAACAGCTAATGCAACAATAAATTTCATGTTGCAGTCACTGAAAAAACAGCACACATCATTATCTGAAGAATTATATATTACATTGAAAAATCGCACAGAAGAAAGGCATACCGAAATAGAAAATGTCTTATGCTATTTACATAATTATAATGATTTTTAAATGAAAAAGATGAGACTAACCAATTCAAATCTGATCAAGTTTATAGTAAATATTCTTAAATTTTTCCCCCCCACAAATCCTATCCACATTCAGAAGAATTCGGTACAGTTATCGGAGATTACGATGGCACTAATGTGAAAGGAATTGACTCTTGAACAAAAATTAAAATTAGCGATAAAAAAAAATCAACAAACCAAAATACAATACAGAAATCAGCAATATCCAAAACCACTCAGCGAGTAATCGATTTATTTGAAGATGAGGGTTAATTGCTAACAGTACCACCAACTATAGTAGATTTCGAAAGAGTGTTTTCGACATCTGATAATTTTTGTACAAATTTACGCTCCAGGCTTAATAACAGTACAATTGATGCATTATGTTTTTGAAGATCACATTTAAAAAAATTGTAATAGTACCACAGACTGAATAGTGGTATTTACACTTTTTTGTTTAAACATTATTATTGCCAGGCTTTCCGCTGAATACTCTATACACTTTCAGTGGGTCCCCTCGCATGTTGGTTTAAATGGTTATGAGATAGCGGATAATTTAGCTAAGACTGCCTCAGCTGACATATTTCATTGTGATGCAACACTAACTTATTCTGAAATCTCCTTAGTCAAAAAGATGGAGTCGAGTGCACTTTGGAGAGTCCCACCTGCTCACCTTTGGTTCTTTGGTAAGAGTCCCGGTTGGTGAATATCTCTAGAAAACAGCAAACGGCTCTCTCTCGTTTTTTGAGTGGACACACCAAATCCCTCACCTTCCAGAATGGACGGAGGATCTTTACTGAATGTCCTTGGTGCAAGGCAGATCAAGCCTCCCCCAATCATATTCTTAAATGTTTAAATTTTACGATTTTTGAGGTTTTAAGGGATCCGCTATTGTTTTAGGATTTTTTAGAGATCTTTGGTTTCATGGAGGTGGTATAGCGCAGCTATACTGCCTTGGATCAGAAACAACACTTTTTTGTGATTTAAATAAGGATGTTCCTTTACTTTTTTGTGATTCTTTATAAACCGTTATAATTTATAAGTTACAAATTATTTTTGTGATATTTACATTCTCCAATAAAACTAGTAAATAAAACAAAGAAACACCCGTGTTTTCTTTCTTTTCTTAAGATTTCTAATACCGGTATTAAGATCTAAAAAATACCGAATACCAGTATTGAACTTTTGGTCCGATATTGCAATCCTTACTCGGGCGTTTTCGCTCCCATTTCCTGACTGCTTGCGATAGATTGCGCTGTTTATCTTTTGAGCGCTTGTTTTCAAATTGTCATTTCTTGCCCTTGAATATATTGTATATTTTTTTTATAATAAATAATTCGTATGTTCTGCAATGTAATAAGATATAAATTTAAAAATATTTATTTTTTGACTTGAGTAAGAAATTTTATTTTATAGCTGTCTTGTAGTCAGAAATTGATATTTCAATTCGGCATTATGTATAGAATATACGAAATTTTATAAGCAAATAATATTTTTTTTTCATGTCAAGTGGCTTTAACTCGAAAGGAAATTATTGAACTTTTAGAAAAAAGTGATTTTAGGGAAAGCCATAGAATTTCTCATATATCGAAAATTATGAAACCTGGCAAATGGATGAATGGGTCACAGATGATAGTCAAATGTGCCATGTCAAGTAGAAAGATAATAAATCCGTGACTCTATTATCCCCATGTTTAGGTAATGAGCCAATTGGAATAGACAGAAGACAGTCAAAATAATGGAAATAAAAAGCTGATATAAAATAATCAGCTACTGTAAAAGCATATAATATGGGAAGCATCGATCATTATTTTGCGTATTACCGATATGCAGTAATTACAAAAAATGACCAACACCAGCATTCACGCATTTTGTAGATTTAGAAGTTGTCAATTACTTGATGTACTATAAAATGGTGGCAAAGTGACGAGTAGAGCTATTAGGAATGAAGCTGAAAATGTTATGAACTTAATGCAATTTTGAATGCAAATAATTCGGTCCCTTTTGAAATATGCGGGAATTCTCATCATCAGCAAGAAAAGAAATCAATGAACAGCTTTGAATGAAAACAAATTAATAGAAGGGTCATCAAATGATGGAAATGCAACTAAAAGACCATTGGAGATTTCATTACCACCATCTGGTGAAAATACCTCTAAAAGAGCAAGAAAAATTGTCCCTTCCCAATTAAAAAGAAATAAGACTAGATATGTCAAGCCATCTACATTACATGGACGATAAGTATGAATCAAAATGCAGGTATCTAGGATATAAATCTAGAGCAGTCAAGTGTTCAAAATGCAGTATCTACTTATGTAGTATTTAAAAAAAATGAAATTTCATTCAAAATAGTGTTTAATAGATTATTAATTAATAAATTTTATATTTTTTCATTTATAAGGCCTTAGAATAGGAAAAGTATAGCTATTAAATAACCAGGAAAATTAAATAATTTTTTTTGTCGCGGATGCTTTAACTTGCTTAAGACCCGAGGTACACATATGTGTACCTTAAAATTATGGGACTTAAAATTGTTTGATCAGCAAATATTTTTTTCCCACAAACTATTGAGATGTAACAAAGGTGAAAGATCTAGAAATCAAATTTTTAAATCAGTTTTAAAAAATTCAGGACTGAAGAGATTAAAGCAGGCTTCTTGACTTCTCCTCTGCAAGAATTTTTAAAATTATATTTTATTAAAAAAAGTCTTATTGTTGTTGAGTCTCATTATCAGTTTTATTGTATTTAACCATATGCTGAATCTCTAATTTTACCTTAAAAGTTGATAATAATTATTTTGCATTTTGATATTTCTTTTTCAAATTGTGTATTTTATTAAAAATGAGTTTGATTTGTAAACCAGATTATTTCTGTGGTTTCTTTTTCACCTATATTATAGTTTTCAAATTAGTATTTCTCTTATTTATTTCATTTTTAAGTATTTTAAAACTTTATTGAGATTCTAATTTTATGTATAGAGTGGTTATTAAGTAATTGCATATCTGGTTCCTTCATACTGTTGAAAAGGGTAGGAATTATATTTGAAATTCCTACCCTATTCCTCGTTGACAACTCAAGATGATGGCACATACAAAGTTGTGTTCAGTTGCATCACTGATAAATGAACTAATATGTGTTATAACCAGGGTTGCCACACCACTAGGAGAACATGAAAAAACTGGGAATTTAAAAATTGTCTTAAAAAAAAAAAACTGGGAAAATGCTGGAAAATATGAATTTTCATAAAAACAGGAAAAAAAAAACAAAAAAAAACAGGGAATTTTAAGTTTTTTAGTTATTTTTTTCCCATCCAAATAATGCAAATCTCTAAAGATTTCAAAAATAAATTGCAGTCATAGCTTAAAAATGTTTAAAAAAATACCATTTGCAATGCTTGTAATGCGGAAACTCTCTCTCTCTCTCCTTTCTTTCTCTGTATAGATAATTCCAGCTTCAGTTTTTGTGACAGTTGCTCTTTTTCTATGAAATTTCCAAATTGCATCTAATGAGCAGGCACAAGATTTCTGCAACTGCATGAAAGAATAGAATATATTTCTCTGGTGGGATTAGCAACATTCAATCTGCAGAAGCAGTGTGGTGGTGTTTAGATTATCATACTTGAATGGTTTATTATTTGAGAAACTTTGAGCTTATTAAAAATCAAATAGAGAATTTATTAAAAAAATAAACGGCTTAAAATTTGTATTTACTTACGAATTAGGCAGATTAAAAAAAAAAAAAAAAATCAATCCTGATATTGCTGAATGAGCTCGAGAAGTTCTGCAAAATTTGTTTGTTGTGTACTTCACGCTTTGTAAGAAATAATAAGTCTGAGTTATTATTAGTCATACCAAAGAAGGAAATTAACAAGACTTTATGCAGCTCAAAAGAATCATCATTGATGTTAGTATTTAAAAGGAATACAGGAGAAGATGACGCGTCAAATTTTATGTCCGCAAATAAGCCGATTTCGAACTTTTTTTTTTAAAATTCAAGAACAATCATTTTAAAGAAAAACTTTTATAGATGTTAAAACTTGTTATGACACATTCGTCCTTTATGCATTTAGGATAGATTGGAAATAATTTAATATATGTTCACTAATAGTAAACATATGTTAAATTATGAAACAGCTAAAAAATGTGCATTAGACCATACAAAAATGTCATGCTTGATTTGTTACAGATTAACTTCATGAAACTGATGGCTGAAAAATCTACAGAAATTCATAAACTGATGCCCAAATATATGAATTGTATACAAATAGAATAAATAAAAAAGTAATCTTGCTTGTAACAATTTTTGGTTAAGTAATCATTAATTTATTATGATAATAAATTATGTATAATGATGTTAAAAATGTTTTGTTTTTTTATTTCACCCATGTCGTTTAATTTTGTATGACTTACAATTAAAGAGCATGAGAGGTAATATATTCCATCCCTTGCTTTATAAATTTTTCTTACAAAATTCTAGACAATAAATAAAGAAAAATTGTTTTTTTTTCATGTGTAATTATAAATTTTTTTTAATATGCTATTATTAACACTAATGTTCAATTGTTGCATTTTTCCACCCTTAAAATAATTATAACTAGCCCGTGAGGGCTATTCCTGCATTTTTTCATATCTTGATAATACATACAGGGAAAACGCTTGGAATTTTTTTCTAGATTTGAGTGGCAACCCTGGTTGTAACATGTCTTAGGATTGTAGAAAGAATTTCACGAAATTATGAAACTTTCATTCTAATTAAACATTAATCAATTAAAATATTAATTATTCTGTTAAAACCTTAATACTTTTTAAATATAAACTTTAAAAAAATACATTATGATAACAATTTGTATTATTTAACTGTTGTAATGATGTAACATGGATTTTTCCTGAAACAGTGAGTGTGAGTTGTCATTAAAAAACAAGAATTTCTGGGTTTAGGTTGCACATGTAATGATTTTTCTCTTTTATTGTTAATAATTATAGACATTTATTTTTATTCTAGAGTTTTGATGAGCTTTTTAAAGAAAATTCAATTCTAATTGAAAATCAAGAAAAAGAACGGAACTATTGTGAACAGATTGAAAACATCGAAATTCATGACTCGTGCCCCAATGAAGAAAATTTGATTCCAAGAGATGCTGTACTGGATAAAGAGAATTTAATTCTAAAAGATGCTGTAC
>JAPMOR010080689.1:0-129744 GCA_026543865.1 Argiope aurantia | reverse complement strand
ATAAAGAGAATTTAATTCTAAAAGATGCTGTACTGGATAAAGAGAATGATAACAATAATTTTGAAAAGCCATCTCTTCAACTCTTTGGTGAACTTGATCATTTAACATTCTTTACTTGGGATGATCTGACTTTGCTAAAATGTGGATTTGATACTTCGTTGGATTTCTCAGAATTCGAAAAGTTATTGATTAGTCTAAATGAAGATGTGCTTCAGGAAGAGATTAAATGTATTAGTTCACTTCTTCTGAAAAAAATTGAGCAGTTGATTCCCTTCATTCAATATGCTTTCAAAACTATGTCCCTTCATCCTGATGAAGAATATGTGAGAGCTTGCCAGAAATTTATAAATTGGGTGATACATAAACAGCACATAAAGAATATTTCTATTTCATGTATAGATATTTTCATGGTTTTATTTAATTATGGTAAATGAATTTTTCTTTCTTTCTTTTTTAAATTGCTTTGTTATAATGACTTGCACATTATTTATATTATCTTCCTGATAAAAAAAATATTGCTTAACCATAATAGAATTTCGTTACATTTTCCAATAACAAATTAAATAAATTTAATTGCTGAATGTTTAGAAAAGTTTTCAAATGATAGTATAATATTTTTTTTTATTTTACTATTATAGTGCATACTGCATTTATGAATGTTATTGATGATCAATATCAATATGAAATATTTTCATGTTATTTTGAGATTTTATGTTAATTTAACTTTCAAAAATATTAATTCTGAGACTTAAGTGAAGCAAATTTTATAGATTAGATTTTGAAAACAAATGAATTAAATAAGGAAAATGATTATGATATATTCTTTACAAAAATTATTAATTAAATGTTTTTAAAAAACCTCACATCTGTTTGTTTTTCTGCCATTCAAAAAGAAAGGAAAGATTCATTTTCATCAGTTATAAACAAGAGAGTAAAATATTATATATCACTAAGTTTTGTTGTAAATTTGAAAATAAATAAATGAAATGAATTGCAAGAAGCAGGGAATTACTTTGAATATATTCCAGACAAAGCTTTATAATAAATTTAGTAGATATTTATATCTAATAATTTGTAAGTAATCATTGAGCATGTCTTTTTAAAATGCATTTTCTTGAGATTGATATTCATGTTTTAAAATAAAAGATGTAAAGTGTCAAGTAAAAAATAAAACAAAACAATTTTATTCTTTCCCTAAATATAATGTTTGATTTGTAAATATTAAAATTTTATTATTCTCTAATTCACAAATTGTATTAAAAGGAGATTTATAAATTGTTTAGCTTTTACTGTTTTCTTGCTTTTAAAATTTTTTAAATATTGTATTATTTTTGCCAATTATTTAGCACTAAAACTGGAAATGAGTAATTGCAAAGATATTCATAAAATATATAATCTTATTCTTTCATTTTTTATGTTATGTTTTGTAACATTACTTGTAGATTGTCATTCACTAGTGAAGCATTTGCTTATAATTTTCTATATTCTGTCAATTTTTGTTGTCTATGATTGTAGTTAAAATTTGCAATTTGACTTATTCATATTTGTTAAGTAAGTCATTGTCATTAGGGTAAAAGTATTAATTACTGATTTCTTTTATTTTATTAATTTATTATATGATAATAATCAGATTCATATTTTTCTTTTCATCAAAATTATTTTGCTTTATTTTAGGTGTCGATACAAACAAAGAACTTTTTAATCTATTGCCAGAAAGTAAGGCAGTACGAAAAAGTGAAATCAGAAATGAAATCCCCAAACACTGGGCTTTTAATTTAAAAGCAGTACTGAGTTCAGTAGAAGATTTAATGAATTGTTACAAAATGGAAGAAGATTATTTGTATAATATTTTTATTTATTTATTGTGGATGAGCATGGACGATTTCCTAAAAATAAAATCTAGTCTCCAACGATGTACAGCAATTATTTTAAACAGATTTTCTAAAAGAAACTGGCCAATTTGGGTAAGCATAAATATTTTAGTATATAATATAATAATTTTAATTATTTTTATATAATGTATCTTTATTTTGATTTTATTTTGAAGTTACAATAATTTTACTTATTTTTATATAATGTATCTTTATTTTAATTTTATTTTGAAGGTACTGTAGGGGTACTGAATTTTTTAAAATACAAATACAAAAAATATACAAAATTTTAAAGTTTTGTGCATATTATAGTTGATTATCATATTAGATTCTATAGGTTTATTCAGAAGCAGTTGAAAAAAAAAATCAATGACAAATAATAGTTATGCTGAAATGAATTCAATGGATTTACACTGTAAAATTATTATTTTGTAAAAGATCAATCTGCCTTGAAGTATTCACTTCACCCCTAAGGAATTCAATATAATTTTTTCTATACATATATGTATATAATGTTTAGAATATATTAATAAAATAGCATTTTTTAATAAAACTGAATTAATTAATGTAAGTCCTTTCAATAATGTAAATTATTTGAGAAATCAGAATTCATTATTAAATTTCTGGAAGTTTTGTGATTTGGTTGTAACAAATAATTGTCAGATTAAAAACCATGTCTTAAAAAATGGAAAAGTTTTTATTAAAAGTATATTTAAGTGTTGTTTTTTACCAAACATTTGCCAAAATATTTTTATTTATCAATAATTTTGTTGAATTAAAATATTTGAGAGTACAGTAATATATATATATATATATATATATATATATATATATATATATATATAAACCAAAATTAGCTGATAATTATTGATCTTACCATAATTGTCAGCTTGTCTGAATTTTAAAATTCTGTAATAAGATAGTTTTCAGTCAGTAAAATTAATGTGAAAAATTCCCCCAGAATACATAGCATTTTAAACTAAAGAAATTATCAGTTATAAAAATAAAATGAAAAAAATTGTATTAATTGTTAAATAAAATTTTAAAAAAAGATTGGAAAATTATGGACAGTTGTATAGTTTTTTTTAGTGATTTAAAATTGTGCCCTTGGTTATTGATCTATTAAAAAATATTTTAATTTAATACGGTTATTTGTTATTTTGAGTCCAACTTTCCCTAACAACTTTCATTTTCTATTGATTTCAATTGAATTTTTGTTTACTTCTCCTGTGAATTATGGAATTTTATAAAGTTATCAGATATTAGTTTTAAAAAATATTTTCCTTATATTTTCATACTTTTTTTCCTTTTCCAATAGACTTGGTCTGAAGGTTGTTATATATTTGATATATGTACTGTGATTTTTACCAGTTTTGCCAAATGAAAAGGTGTGATATAAGAGAACATGTTGAAAATAAATAACCATAGCAACTATGCCCTGTTTCTACCTCTTTACAAGTTAGACCAAAAATGTATCAATTTGAAAAAGGCATATTTATAAAGTTTTCGAGAGGCTTACTCATATAGCAACCACATATTTGGAGAAAACATTGAAAAGAGAAATCCTATTATTTAACACTCTTTCCACCAAGATATATGAATTTAATGGCAAGTTACTTATTATAAAATACTGGCAAAATCCAAATCAATTTGTCATCAAAATCTTTAACAAAGATATATCTTAAATACATTTCCAAATATAATTGATTAAATTTGCCAAAAACTTGTACAGTCAATGAGGTTTTAAATAAATTTATAATAAGCTATATATATATGTAAACATAATTTTGCAGATGTGTGGCCGAAAAAAAGAAACTTTTGGAATTAGTTTAAATTTATTTCATCATAGGAGACATTATGTATAAGGTAAAAAACGCTAGATGGGTACATTATGACATTACAGCAAAAAAGGCAGAAATTTTTCCCTTCAGGGATTTTTCTGAGATTCTGATAGGGATTTGATACATGCCAATTTAAGCAAATGAATCTTAGGTACCTTGAAAAGGTATGTGTGGGTGTTAAGAGATTTGTATCTCTTTGCTCAAATTGTGAGAAATTGCAATAGTCTTCAGTTCTTGAGAGCGTGTCTTAGATATAATTAAATAAAAATTGTGAATTGGATCAGGAAATAAGGGAACATTTTAGGATGAAGTTACCATGAACTAATTTAAAATAAAAATTAGAAAATTAATTAAGATTAAAATTAAGAGATATCATTACACACACACATGTGATATACATAAGTGCTGTATTTCAAAATTTTAACCTTTATTAAAACATGTAAACATCTCAACATGTAATTTATGCATAATTGAGTATCACCATATTTTTCATTCTTCTTCTTGCCAATGAGTTGCAAGAATTTTATGTATGTGCTTAGCAAAAGATTATTTAGATCTCAGAAACTATCATCATTTTTTGTTGCAAAATTCTGCTTTAAAACTTTCATTTGTTAGCAAAGAATGGATAGCAATATTACAAAAAGCTCCAAAGTTAAAAATCTACAAGAAGATATTGTAGTTATTGAAATGCCTTTTTTGAACCGTGTTTTATTCACCCCCTCTTCATCAGATGATACTTAGAAGCTCGTATTATAGATATTAGTAAGAAAAATGGAATCTATTACTGGTCTAACCTTGTGTATTGATAAAAGAATACACATTCAGAATAAAAAGTATCATCTTGTTTATTCATTTACCATTAAATTGGCAAATTCGATGAAAAATTGGCCAAGCATGATCCTAGCTATAATAAACAAAGTATGTTTGGAATTTGTCTTTTATATTAAGTATTGAAGTTATTTGCTTAAGACTTGATTCTTCTTCATGAGTGCAACAGCCCCCTGCAAACCTTGACTGCCTCAACCACTCACAATTTCCAGCACTTTCTATCCCCTGCAATTCCTTTCCAGATCTTTATTCTCAGAACACTCAGGTCTCTTTCCACATCATCCAGCCATCTAGTTGCAGGCCTTCCTCTGGCCTAGGATCCCATAGGATTTTTAAAAGTGGATATTTTGAGGGTGCTGTTTTCGGGGCTTCTCCAGATATGACTGAGCCATCTTTACCTATTGCTCTAGATAACCAGTGTTATCTGGAGCAGTAGGTTAAGATGCTAAGTTGGGTTAAGAAGCTCATGTTTGTGGTTGCATATAGAGTTTGTATAATTCAAAATTGAATCTAATTCAACAACATTCTCTCTCTAGTACTGGGCCAATGATAATTCTAAGGATCTTTCTCTCGAACATGTTCAGAGAAAACTGAGTATTCAAATTAAAAGTCAAAGTTTCACTTACATAGAGCAGAACAGGCATAATTAGAGTCTTATTTAGTTTAGTTTTTAAGATTTGATTGCTAAACGTATTTTTTACATTAACCTAGCCAAGAATGTTTGTTTTTTGTTTTATCAATTTAAAGGGACATTAGGTGGAGCAATTAGTTCTCTGAGTATTTAATTTTACATTAAGTGGTCTATTTATAAAAAGACAGATTTGTTTTGATACCTTTTTTTAAGCAATTCTGACATTCTATATTTATATTAAGTTTTTTTTTCCCCTTTTCTTTTACAGCTATCGAAAATTGCTCTATTTGTGTTATCTGCTGAAGTACAGAGAAATAATCAATGGAATTTGGTATTAAAAATGATTAGATGCATATCTTATGAAACTTCTAGAGGAGTTCAGTTGTTCAGTTATATATCTTATCTAGCACTAAGAAAACTTACTTTTAATTCTTCAGATCCAAATACCACACTAGATTACACACAGAAATTATTCGAAGTAAGTGGAAATCAGTAGAGTAAATATTTATTATTTATTTATGTTATAATAATAACTATTATATAATTTTTTAAAATAATTTTTTTTATTTCTAATTGAAATGCCACATGCTATTAAAATTTTTTATTTTCCATTTGATTACGATATTGATTTTTCTAATTTTTAAATTATTTTGGTCTATTAGATTTAGGGATTGAAAAATATGCATACAAATATCTGGTTTTGTATGTAATGTTGAATCATTTTGGTTGAGCATGTAATGGTAAAATCATTTTGGTCACTTAGCTGTTTAAGACAGTAGTGGAAAAAGTTGAGGGAAATGATATAGAAAATTATTCATCTTCTATTTCTCCTACCCCACTTTCTTAAAAACTTGGGAGAGAAATTTCTGACTAATTTCAGAAATATTTTCTGATAAGGGGGGGGGGAATGACAAATTTCATATGCTTTTATTCTCTTGTCTTTATTTTTGTCTATCATTATCATTGTTATAAAACTTCCTGACTAATCTTTACTGTAAACATTGATAAATTTGAATTAATTCAAAATTTGAAATAATCCAAAATTATGCTGGAAGGAATCAAAGGCAGCAAATTCAATTTTTGATCCTTGATTCTAAACTCTACTAACTTTTTTTCTGCCAAAAGTTGTTTTGAAATGAAATATTTGATTTTATGCTGATATTGTTTCAACTTGTAATATTCTTTCCTTACCAAGTATATTAGTGAGGTTCATTTTCACACTTTATAAAATATATTTGTCAGATCAAGATCTAATAACATTTTCTTAATTGAGTCAACAGACAGATGCATATATACCCATTTGCTTTTATTATTATTAAAGATTTGAGTAGAGAGTGTGAAATCTGAATAGGATAGAAAGTTTTCTCATATGAAATTCTTAGTCCTATAATATACTCATTATAAATTTTAGTATTAACATAGAAGGATAATATGTATGGTATGTTTTATTTTGTTACTTTTATATTACTTTTCTTGTTACAAATATTATGCTAAGATCAAAAATCATGTTTTATTAATTTTCTGTGTGGATTTATTATAGTTATAAAAGCTCATTAGTTAAAATTTCTCTTTTGTTACTTATTTATGAATTTGTATGTGCTATCTACATTATTGTTATTTATGGGTTTTTTTTTAATATTTTCTTCTCATTATATATTTTAGGTTGAAAATCTTTTGCCAATTTTGGAATCAATTTCTCGCATTGAAAAAAATTTGCAGCTAGTAGCTATCAAATTCATTGGTTTGTTTATCTGGAATTTGAAATTAACTTCTAAAGTAAGTGCCTTTGAAATATTTCAAAATTATATTATTCATTAGTTTTGATTTTTAAAACGATATAATATAAAAATATGCCCAGAAAAAAGGGCTGTTTTTTTAGTACCAAATTCTTGATAAAATATGCAAAATAAGTTTTTCCCCCCCCTTCAAATTACAATTTTTTTTACCATAAAAATTGCTTATATTTAGAGCTTCTCAGATCTTATATGAATAATTAATAATAAATTACATTTGTTTGAAATAAAACTTAATTTTAATATATTCAAATGTATAGAGAATACATTTTATCTAATATAGTAATTAGTCTTTTGTATTTTTAGTCTTACAAGGTATTCAATTTGATTATGTTCAAGTATCAATTTTTAAGCCAGTAAGATTTTTATACTTACAGCTGGAAAAAGCTTCATTATACAATAAAGAATAATTATTTTATGCTTTTAGAACAAATTAACATATTGCTACAAATTAGGAAATTGCAATTTTTATAGTTTTCTTTATTCTATTTAGTAAAATAATCTTGCCACATGGTATTTTAAACAAACAAACCAAAAAAGAGTTCTATTCTTCTATGATCAGAATTCATCAAGATGATCTTGAATCAATTATGAAGTTCTGAATTCCATTATTGTAGTCAATCAACAGCAACGTTGAGTTCATGATTCTTCTTCGAGGTTATTGGGGAAATCATCTAAAATAATGGCATTTAAAGTTTTAGAAATTGATTAATTTTTGTTGTAAATAATAAAATTTGTTTTGTTGAAATGTATTTTATAGCAGTCACTATTTATTTTGTCCTTTTTCATTTTTACTTTCTTGTATAAAATGTATACAAAGAGAGAGTATTGTAATTATCAAAAAATTCAAACTTGAAAATTTGTCAAATCTCCATACTTCAAACCTCCCTGAGTTCAAAAAACACATCTTTGGATTTGTCAGTAAATACAATTAACTCAAAAAGGCTTTGAATTAGATGGTTGAAATTTGGTGTGTGATTGTTTACATTAAATTTTGAACAAATTCCATTTGAAAAACATGTTTGTTCAGCTGCCCATGTACGAGTACACTGTAACCACATAGTGTATAGAGCTAGATAAATAAAATTTAGTACGCAGGCTTAGCATCTAAAATATGGATCCATATCCACTTTTGAAGCAAATCTGGCAAGAGGTCAACTTTACATAAATTTGCAAACTCTATGGGATTCATAAACTAAACAAACTTCATACACTGCAAGCCTACCATAGAATATTGGCCTTCTTTGAATTATTGAAAACATGACAGTTTTAATTTGTCTGAGAATTGATAATACTAGATTAACACATAGATATGTTATTAAATGATCAATTGCCGATATGTCCACATTGTGACTGTGGAGTAACAGTTTATCATATCCTTATTGAATACCCACATTTTAAAGCTCAATGCTTATTGTACTTCCAAACAACAGCAGTGACTTTGTCTTTGTTGCTTGGCAGAGATCTACATGAGAACCTTTTTGTCTTTTTAAAATCTATAGGTTTTTATTCTATAATTTGAATTCACTATTATGGTTTCATTATGACTCTTTGTAATTTATCATCGTTTTGCCAATGTTTATTTTTGTATCACTTTTACAGAAACTGTTTTTATTAAACTTTTAATTAGAAATATATTATCTTGGCACAATATAATCTTCTTATTGGTTCTTATGTTATAAAACCTCAAACCAACCAAACTTCAAGAGGTTGACTGTCTACTTTTGCATGTCAGTAAAAGTGATAATTCAAAATAGTAAAAACTTTAATAAATAAAATTTGGTTCACGGTTTTAGCATTGAAAGTGCAGATAAAATTTAATACACAGTTTTATCACCTAAAATATAGAAACATATCCAGTTTTGAATTAAATCTTGACAATGGGATAACCACATGACAGTTTGTATTTTTTCATGCATGTAAATGTAATGATGCAAAAATATAATAACTTAAATAATTAAAATTTTATATGTGATCTTGTTATTTAAATTGTAATTCTGTTTGTAAAATTGGTTGTAATTAATCGAAAAGAGAGTCCAAAATGCATACGCACTTTTCTTTGCCATACTACAACATATAATTCTCATATGCAGGTTTCTGGAAATAAAAATCTTAGCACTTGTAGTATTCATGACCTTATCTAAGATACATAACTTTTTGTGTAGTAATGAGGATACATATCTTCATTAAAGAGTTCATAATAAAAGTATTTGAGAAACCATTCTCACTAATTTCAATGAAGGTTCAATAGATACAGCATTTTCCTTTGTATTTTTTTATAATAAATTTTTATTTTGTTTTTGTTAGAAAGGTCTTTGTTCTTGTAATCTTTTAGTGTTTGTTAGAAATAGAAATAACACTGTATAAAAGTTTATTATTTTATTTGTTTCAAGCATTATGCGAATATTCAATTTACATATATATGGATTTCTCCCATCTTGTATGTATCATACAATTAATTATCTTAATAAATATTTTATCATTTGATTATTTGTTTAATAATCATCCAGTTGTTCAGTTATTATGGTATGAAGCCTTTCAGTTAAAAAAAAATGGTCTTTTATAATGACGAACTATTTTTTTGATAAATTATCATCTGATTATTATAATTTGAAATTTTATTAAGAAAAGGCATATTAAATATTAGTTATTTCTAATGAAAGTGAAAAATATTTGGCCATTTGAAGGGTTTAATGAATATATATATGCCAGATATATTGTTAAATATTTTCTTATTTCTTTACAGGAGGAACTCTCTAAACTTTGTATTTCATTAAAGAGGTGTGGAACTTCTATCAGCAAGCATGTGAGTAATTTATTAATATTATTACTATGTTCTAAATTAATTTAAAAAAATTCCGATCTTTCAAGAGACAAATACAACATCTTTAAAATAAATATTGATGTATAACAAAATATGCTGTTTTATTCAATTAATTTTATCAACATTTTATGTGTAACTGTTAATAGCAATTTTGTACTATTACCACTGAACAAATCTTAATTTGAATGATTTATATGGTGATTATTGTCTGCTATAATAAATTTCTTTTTTGATAGATTTTAATAATTTTTTTTCACTGCTTATATAGTAAGAATATTTCTAAATAGATTGAATGTCTTTTTTTCCTTTTTAAAATTAAAATGTTTTATCACTATTATTTTCTAAAACAGTGTTCTGCTCAGGGAAATTTTAATTCATATTTCGATTTATTAAAATAAATTTCTGAGTATAGTATTTAGCTGCATATATCAGATTAAGAGGGTAAGTAGATGCAAATGTAGCAATGTATTATTTTTAATATAACTATCATAATGGATTATTTTTAAAAATCATTGCAACTTTTGTAATGCAATCAAGTGTTATCTAAATTTAAGGAATGATTATAGAAGTTAATGTAATGAAGACCACAAATTTTCTTCTTTTTACTGCAAAGTGTAGAATAATATATATGAAGTAATATACTTTTAAGTTTTTTTTTATTATTATTTAAAGTTTTGTTTTGCTTTACAAACATAATAAAATGTATAATCTTTTGTTTATTTTTCATATTTATGCTGTTTTAAATGTAAGTTATAAATCCAAAATTATTTTGTTGTCATGTGAAAGGGCAGAAATAATCTATATAGATTGAAAAAATTTAATTCATTTTACTCAATTACTAATGAAGGTTGCTTTATTTATTGTTTCCTTCAAAAATGAATTACTAAATTCTTACAGTTACCTCTCAAGCATTAGTCTGTTCTTTCTTTCTATTAATTTATTTATTTTGATTTTCCTGATTTAATTCTTTTTCAATATTTTTTTATCCTTTCATTAGGCTACCAGACGACAGTATTACCTAAGTGTTATTTATTCAAGGATGAGCACTCTGACTTCCTGTAGTAGTACGAAGCAGGTTACTCTTTTTCTTAATATAATGATACTTTTAAAGTTTGTAAATGCTGTGGAAACTTACACATCAATTAATTTTTTTACTTGCACATATCTTGGTTATTGTTTTGTAGTATTTTAGTACTTAATCTGAATAAAAAACACAAAAAAATTATACAAAATAAAATTAGAAAAATTAGCCAACAAATAAAGTAGTTAAATAACCAAGCAAATTTTGACAAACAAATTGTTTGCTTAGATTTTTAACTTTTTAGGCTGTGAAACAATTATTATGAAGTGCAATTAAAAAGAATTACCATGTTATTTGACAAGGCTGAAAAACATGAATTTAATTGAATCAGTTTTTTATATATTACGTCACATTGAAATTAATAAGTGTAAAACTTACAAGAAAAAGGGGGGGGGGGCAGAACTGATACCCAAGGAAGAAAGTTTTTTTTTTCTTTTTTAATCTTAATTTAAAAATTGGCAAAAGCAAGCAATTGAATGCTTTGAAGAATGAGTCTGAATTTCATCATACCATTAAAAACATTGTTGCAGATTGTGCATCAAATTAAATTTTAGAAAATTGTCGAAAATAAACAAAAATTGTATGAAAATAAAATTAATATAATTACATTTTTTTTTTAAATTTTAGATTATGCAAAAAAACATAATTTTATTTTTATGAGATAATAGTTTATTAAGATGTGAATATCAATTTCTTTAGGCAGGTCATAACAGTTGTCTATCTCGTGATGGTTAAGCTTATATCTGCACTCTATTAAACCTTAATTTTGACACCTGTTTTTATTATCTGATTTTTCTATTTTCATCTTCTTTTTTCTGATTGAATGGATATTTAGATGACTTGGAAAGCTTTCCTCGTGGCATTTCTAATAATATTTTATAGCTGCATTGATTAACTAAGTAAATCACTGACTTAATTGCTAGTATAAAATATTCAATAAACCAATCGGAAATATTCATACAATAATTTTGCAATTACCGTGCTAATCAACAAAAAGTTACAAGAATGAATTCAGTGTCCCACTTATGTTATTTTATATGTATATAAGCTTCAAGCCAAGTTTCATTTGGTGACTAATGCAGATATTCAAAAATAGAGAACTCTTATTATTCATATTAGGAATCTGCAATTATACATCACTTTTTGACTTATTTGTCATTCAAACTGATGTACTTATTATATATTTCAAAATTTAAAATTCTTTCTTTCACTGAAGATTGAAAACACCCTACAACAGCACAACAAAGGCAGTTGTGATCATTAAAGCTGTATTACATAATATCTCGTTGCCTAAAAAGTTATTGGCCTTTCGTTGCCAAATCCAAGTATCTGGATACCCTAATAGAATAGCTATTTTTAGCTGTATGGAATAATAAATGGGCTAGTATTGTCATGAACCGAAACCAAATTGGAACTAAGTTTGCCCTGATTAGAGTTAATTTTTTTCATACTTCTCTAAATAAAATGAATTAATTCTTTAGTTTCTTATATACAAGATTTTAAAGAGAAAATATAGCTATCCTTAAAATCAAACTTAACATTTTGTTAAATTTCCATTTTTTAATCTTCCTTGAAACCAAAAAATACAATTTTGGAACTTATCTGTCTAGCTGTGAGCATAACAGCTCAAACATACTTTGATCTAAATGGGTGAAATTTAGTATACTGTCTTAATACCAAATTTGCAAATTTCTATGAACAAAATTCACTCAGATGAAATTGTCTGTTTGTCTGTCCAAATGTAAATTATAAAATAATACAATTTGAGCTAGATGGAAAAAATTTGGTACTCATATTTAAAAATCTGGGAAACCAAGAAAACACAGGGAATTTAAAATTGACAGAAAAAAACATGGAAAAATGCAGGGAAATTTGATATTTTTCATAAGAACAGGGAAAATAGAGGGAATCTTAAGCTTCTTAACTATTTTTTTTTCATCTAATAATGCCGACTTTTAAAGATTGCAATAATAAAAGATCTTAGTCTAGCTTCCAAAAATGAAACAATGCTATTAGCAATTGTGTAATGTGGGAACTTGCCCCTTTTTTACTTCCCCTTTTTTTTTCTGTGTAGATCAGTTCAGTTTTGATTTGCGTGATTGTTGTTCTTTTTCCATGAAATTCCCAAATTGCATTTCATGAGCAAGCATGAAACTTTTGTAACTGAGTGAAAGAGTAGAAAACGATTCATGGCGAGAACATTCAATTTATGAAAGTAGCTCGGTGCTATTTAGTCTACTCTGCTTGAGTTTATTGAATGGTTTCTTTTTTAGTTAAGAAACTTGACTAACTTATTCAAAGTAGATTAAAGAATTTAAAAAAAAAAAAAAAAAAGTGAGCTGCTCAAAATCCTTATATAACACAAATCCTTATATAACACGATTTTTCTGAATGGTTTCAAGAAATTCACTCGTTTATAAGTACATAGTACTTGCTATAAGTACATAATACTTGCTTTGTAAGAATTTAATAAACCTAAGTAATTTGTGAAAACAGGCACTTACTAGTTATGTCAAAAGAGGAAAAACATACAAGACTCCCTGCCACAAAAGAATCTATTAATGTTGAATTTAGTATCTGAAAGGAATGACATATCAAATCTGAAAATGCCAAATTTAATCTTCAAAAATGAACCTATTTCGAACTTTTTAGTTAAGGAACTATCATTTAAATCTGAATTTTTATGGGCATTAAAACTTGTAGTCTCACATTTATCCTTTAAGGCATTCAGTGATATATTGGAAATATTTTCATATATGTTCACTGAAAGTGAAATAAGTTGTTGTTGTATATATAAGTTGGTCCATAGAAAAATGCCATACTCTATTTGTTACTAATTAGTTCCATGAAACTGGTGGCTGAAAAATTTGCAAAAGTTGCAGAAATTGATGCTCAAATACATGAATTGTTAAAAAGGAATAAATAAAAAAATAGCAATCTTGCTTTGTAACATTTTTTTGTTAAGTAATCATTAAATGATTTGTATCATGATAACAAAAATGTTTCGTGTTTTATTTCACTTGATTCCCTAATTTTGTGTGATTTACAATTTAAGAGCATAAGAGGCAATATATCCACGTCCTTAATATAAAAATTTTATTTTGCTAAATTTTAGATAATAAATAAAGATAAATTCATTTCCTCTATCTAAATATAAAAACTTTTTTTTAATATATTATTATTTTGAATAATGTTAAATTTGTGGTTGTAATTTGCATATATAAATATTCATATTAAGTATTACAGAAATAACTTATTATGCATCCTATAAGATAAGTGTGCTTTTTCTTTGAAAAACTACTTTGATTATAATTGTTAAATAAATAAATACTATATTCAGTAAATTATTAAGATAAAGATGATAATTTAATTAGCAATTCTAAATACTGAAACATGATAAAGTAATTTAATATTTGCCATTGATGAGCAATTATATTATATGGTTATGGTTTGGAAAAAAATAGTTCAAAATACACATTTAGTTTTCTGGTATTTGTATATTAACCACAATGCATCAATTAATTTCCCCTTTAAAAAATTCCAAATGCCATAAATTAATAGGTTCTTTCACAATTGTTTATCAGTGACATGTGGTTAATGATGCACAAATACATGTTTCTTTACTGTAATACTATGAGATACACAGTTTTCATATACGAGACTCTAAAAATAAAAATCTGAGCATTTATAGTTTTGTCCAAGGTCCATGATTTTATTTGGAGATACAGAGAGGATAGAATGCATGGGAAAGTTTTGGGGAGTCCACTTTTGCTGTTTTATGAATAAATAGAAAAAAGTGAAACCCAATTCGAACATATTTTATTTTTGCATAAACAAAGTACAACTACTCTTCTTGTATCCAGAAAGTATTTTTCAGTGGTAATTACTTTTAATAATACATGTACCGTAGTTACAGAAAGGATGGTGTAATAGTCCCATTAATTTTTTAAAACCAGTTTATTTCCAAATAAATATTCTTACGATTTCTATAATATCAAGGATATTAAAGAACGTTTATAATATGAAGAATATTAAAAAGTTTCTCCTTTTGATTTTTCTTCTGAAGCTTTGCATCGTATTTGGGTAAACTGGAAAGTTGTGGGAATTCATTCCATTTGTAGAGAGAGCCTATTTTACTTCAATTTTTTCTGATATCTTTAACTAACATAATCAAATTTTATATTAATTAGTTTTTTCTGAATTTATTATTATCCATTTCTGCCTACCTCCCATTTAATTTTCCTTTTTTCTCGAAGTATGCTCTTTTTCATTAGTGTAAAGAGAGAGAGAGATTATGCCATATAGTTTGCTATGATTTTTAATGAAGAAAGCAGAATGACAATTTCACTTTTAGAATAAAATATTGCAAGATCAATATAAATTAAATGAAAACAAATAAAAGAACATAGAAAATTTTAAACTAATGAAATATGATAATCCTTTTATAATGCAGAATGTTTTCTTATTTCCGAACAAAAAAAATTAAATTCAAATTGAACCTTAATAATAAACCAAATAAAAACTTCAATAAATATAAGTTTCAATTGAAACTTTACAAACTTAAATAAATTCAAATTGAACTTCATAATAAATCTTATGTATGCTTATTTTTTTAAAAAATATACTGTTATATAATGTTTATTAGTAATGTAATTCTGAAATTCATATAATATTTGCTAAATATATATGAAAATGTTTTTTTTTTCTTTCTACATAATTTATTTGTGAGATGAGCTTTTGTGATTGATGCTTCTAAACATTTTTTCATAACAAATGAAAGTTTCAATTTTATTTTTGTAGATGCTTGATTTTGTAGAAGAACAAGAGGATATATCTAATGAGGAAGACAGTAATTCATCCCAGTCTTCACTGGAAGAACAGTCATTGAATACAGAGTCGAATAAGAGTTTTGATATTGATACTTCTAATGATATGCTACAAAAGGAGAATATTGATTTAGAAAGCACTGTAAGCTATAGATATAATTGAATAAAAACTTGTACATTATAGCATTGCTTTTAACTTATTCAGGTTATCTTTAGAGCTGTTTTAAAAACTTTAATCCTTTGACTACATATTTATTTGAAACGACTTTTGTATTTGAAGCACATTTAATTTTTTGTACATGTGAAGGTAGTATGTCTCTCATAAGAATTCATTCATTTCTTATTGTTCGAAATATATACTACTACATAATATTGAGATAACTTAAGCTAATTAGAATTACAAAAAAAAAAAAAAAAATGAAACATAAATTTAAACAAATATGGAACATTCTGATATGTCAAATGTACCCAAAGTGTTAAAAGCATTCATTTTTCACCCCATGTCGTACATTTATAACATGGGATCAAGAATGCAAAGGCAAGTCTCTATAATGTAGAGATCCTTTATCACTGAATTACATAAAATATTTTTACAATACAACATGGGGTGGAGAATGTAGAGGGCAGTTTCTATAATGTGAGGATCCTTTTCCTTTATCACTGAATTACATAAGGTAAAAGAACCTGATAAAATATACAGAATAGGTCAAATGAATGCAAATTAGCAACAGAACTATAACAGTTGCATGGAAAACATTTAGCTTTGCACAGCCAATTCTTTGAATATTTACTTAATTTTGTTGATGTTGCCTCTACTTACCTTTATATATGTCATATTGCATCATATTGTAGTGCTTCTATTCTTGCAACTACTTTCTTTTGCCATTATAAAACTCCATTCCATTAAATCTATAATTTAACCTACTTTTGCATAATGGCATATAAATATTTTTTTATACACTTCACCTACAAATATCCTCGTGTAACACTTATCCTTTGCATTTCTGACAACGAAAATTGATTGTTTCCCTCTACCTAACAGCATTAAAATTTGTACACAATCTTTTGAAATAGTCTCATAGAAATTGTTTATTTTTTTACACTTCTGATCTTTATATATAAATTATAGATAATTAATACAGGATAAAGCACATAAATCGCTAAAGAGTCACTGTCAAAAAAATGTTCATGTTTAAAAAAATGTCTATTTATTAAGCATTTTGTGTTTACTTCTATGGTTATTAAAAATTTTCATTTTGCTCTTATAGGTAACTAATTCTTTAGAAGCAGAGAAAGAAATATTTCTAGACAAAAATCACAAAGAAAATAGTCAAAAAAGACATGATGCTCTACCTTTTGGTCCATTGAAAGAACAAACAAAAAATATTGTTTGTAATACTAGTAATAAAATGCTTCTGGATGGTACAAAAACTTTGGAAAGCATCGTAAGTCATATCTTTCATCTTTCCCTTATACTTTGGGTATATAATTAAGTAGTGTAGATTTTTAGTTTTATATTTTTTTTTTATACTTTGGCATTAAAAGTTAAGAAATTTCAACAATATGCAAAAGAAAAAAATTTAGATTTTGTTAAAATTTCCTGCATTTTTTATATAAAAAAATATAATACACTTTTTAAATAGTTTTTTTATGATACTAATTCCATTTAAAGAAAAAATAAATTTTATAAGATTATTTTTTTATATTAAATAACTTGAAAAGTTTATTTTATTATAATGTATATTGAACAAATACATTGATTCAGAGTAGAAAGAAAGTCAGGAAACTAATATAATTAGTAGACACGAGTCAAGAAAATGTTGCAAGTTAAGTCAAGAAATTTTTTTCAGCTTCTGTACTCTTCCCCCCCTCCTCATGATATTGCAGTATCTATATTTCACTTGTTTGATGCATTTCATCTGTTTATTTGTTATTTTGGTGAAATTCAAAATCGCTGTGTGTAAATAATGCAGAATTCTGTTTTAGCTTGAATATGCATTCTACATTGAAATGGGTGTTTCCTCCCTCCATCTGTTTTAGGTCTGTGGATTAGACAAAAGGCATAACAAAGAGGTAGCAGATCAAAATATTTGTGAATAAGAATTTAGAGGCCCATGAAGTCTGCCCCCCCCCCTTTCGTCGTGTATCCATTTTGATGTTACCACTTCAGACCCCTTTTCAATAAATGTTACAATCTGGAGCTATAATGAAATTACACTTTGGATGGACCTTAAATTTTGGAAGCTTGTCCAATGGCAAGTGCATCCTTTGCTTACAAGACAAAACTCACTCCCCTCCGGAATAAGTGTGTGCAGAAAGGAAAAGCTTTTTCACATAGAGAATTGTTGAAACTTTTCTCAAACAAATAAACAAAATAGCTATAAACTATAACTACAACCACTCAACATCTTCTGTACAAAGCGTGGTTGAAAAATCGTTTAGGTTTTTTTATGATTGTTGATTTTTGTTGAAATACAGAAGGAAAATTATTCCTCTTTACTTTAAGAGACAATTCTTAAAAAAGATGATTGAACAACACACTTTTTTGAAATCGCTCCCCCCCCCAACAATATTTTTCCATTTAAAATGAATAATGACCCCACTGGTATATAAGCAGATTTAAAAATTTGAAGGAAAAAAATCCTAAACTTAATGATACTTGATTTTACTTAAATAAGTTCAAATACATTTTTTGTAACACTCTTGCACAGGACTGTTGGACCTGCCCAAACAAAAGCATATAAAAATAAGTAATACCATTTGCATTTCTTCAAAGTCTTTATTAGTGAATAAGGAACAAACAAAAAAATCAGTCTTTTATACATTTAAGAAAGTGTTATCGAATGTGGTTCGGAATACTTTTAAAAGCATTGCAAGTTTTAATTTTAATTTAATTTTTAAAAATGAAGCATTTTTTTACTAAGAATTTTTTATTGCGCTCTTGTAGGTAACTGGTTTATTAGAAAAAAAAGAAAGAAATATTTCAAGAGAAAAATCTAAAAGAAAATAGTAAAAAAAGATTTGATGATCCTTCTCTTGGTCCATCGATGGAACAACTTATGTATAAGGAACAAATAAACAAACAATACTATCATGAACTGCTTCAGGATGGAGATAAAGTTGCCTTGGAAAATACCATAAGACTTACTTGTCATCCCCCCTCCCCCCTATTATATCTTTGATACCTGTTTAAGCAGTTTAGGCTTTATTGTAGTTGAATTTTTATCTTTTTGTTACACCTGTGTTAAAATTTAATAAATTTCTATAATTTGCACAATGTTCTTGGAAAATAGTTAAAAATTGGAACTTAAATAGAATGATGCAAATTTTAAGCATATATTACATGATTATATTCATGTTTGAGGAAGGGAGTATTTAGAGAAGCAAATTTGGTATAAATTTTGCATATGGCAATACCTGTGTTGCTTGTTTGCACAAGCTGTGCGAATTTTAACTGTTTATATATTTATTTGCTATTTTTGTGTAAAATAAAAAGGTTAAAATAAATATCAAATGTCTGGATGATTCTCCATTGTATTACATCTAGATGATGTAATGAGATGAAGTATCATCCAGAAACTGGATCAGGGTGGCCAGCTGACCTGGAAACTGGGAATTGTCAGGGAATTTCAGAAGATTGGGAAAAGTTAGGGAAATTTATTATAAAACTGGAATTTTTTTTATAAATCATTAATTTTTATTGAAAATAATTCACTGGTATTTTTTCATAAGTGGAATGAAACATTGTTGGCAGCTAATGAATATCAAACTTTTACTGATATGCTAAAACAGATTATGGAAGAGAAAGATTAACCACCATATCTAATTAATTGCATATATGTATAATATTTTCAACATTTTTTTTAGGACGACAAGTTATTGATTTAATTAGTGAATAATTATTTTGCAATATATTTTTTTTCTCTTTTCTCGGAGATCTTTTTGTTGTAGTGTGAAGTATCAGATGTTATTGCTATTATTTCTGTAAAACATTTTTTTACGGAATGCTCAATTCTTCATATGAATGGATGTTATAGGCAATGAAATTGAAGTTATTGCTAATATTTTCTTAACATTTTATTTTGCGTTTGTTTATAATTTCCATACATTTAACAAAATTTTCAATAATTTTAAAATAATATTAAACTGGAGAAATGAACATGTTTGGTAATTTATAGGTACACATGCCTCTTGTAACTTTTTGAAAAAAAAAAATTTTTTTTGAAAGAGAAAGGTAATATTTTTTTTATGATTTGCCACAAAAATTTACAAAATTCACTCATACTATCTTTTTTGAAATTTATACTTCTAAAACATTTTCTTTTTATGCAATAAAGAAAAAATATTGATAAGGACCAATTTTCTACTTTTTTCTCTTTTTTACGTTAAGCATTGAGCTGGAGTGTTGGTGATTATTTTATTATAATTGGTGAGCTAAAAGTCAATTCAATTTTGATGTCATTGAAGAATTTTTCTTATTTTGATGCAGAGATTTCATTTAGTATTCATAAATTATTATATTTTTTTCCTGTTAGTGAAATTGTTTATTTTTGATTGGTGTGCTGGTAAACAATATGGGTAGGGGAAATCCCACTGGAAGTAAACAAATCGTTTCATTCTTAAGCACTCCGCCAATGTGCATATACTTTTGTATTGCATTTTTCATTAGTAAATTTGACAAACTGTTCTAAGATATGACTGTTGGCTAAGATGGGTATGTATCTTCTAGTGTTGGTTAATATATTTGCAAAAACAGGGGGGTTACATAATTGATACTTATCTAAAATTCAGTAAATGAAAATGTTTCCCCCACCCCTTTTTCTGAGCATTAAATTTCATTTTACATTGATTTTAATTAAAAGAATAGAACTATTTTTCAAATAAAGTTAAGAATATATTGGGCAATAATTAAAGAGAATAAAATAAAGTGATGTCATTCGAAGGTAATAGAAACATCTAAAAAATGTCAGGGAAATTTCTTTAAAAACCTGGAAATGTCTGAGAAAAGTCAAGGAATTCAAACAGCAGAAATGCTGGTTCCCTTATGGATTGTCTGAAATGCATAATGTGAGGTAGTGAATGCTACTGTCTGCACCTTTTCTACTTTATGTAAATGTTTAAAAAAAGAAAAATAATTTATTTCCAGCCCCTTTCCTCATGGCCCATTACCTTTTGAATATCATCATAAATCTGCCATCCTTATGAGACTGCTTTCACTTGTTCTGTTCCTACTATGTATAAGGTCGTTTGCGAGTTTCAAACAAACTTTTGATAAAATGATTGAACATCAAAGGATTAACAAATCTGGGGTTAACAAATTAGTTTTAAAAACCTGTATTATCTAGAGTCACTGTTGAGTTTTCACATTGTACTTCTTAAAAATCTTATATTTTGAAGAATTAGAGAATTGGTAGGGAATGAATATGAACAATGAATTATACAATTCTGCCTAATAAAGATTCAAAATCAGTTTTTGACATACAGCAAATGTTTTCACATTTATCAGATGATTCTTGTTTCAAGTCACTCAGCATTGTATTTGTAAACAAATATATCATATTTAGATTGAATGCAATTGGTTTGAGTAATTTCTTTATTTTAAATTTTATTAATTTCAAAATTATGATTTTTACTTTTATTTGTTGGTGTCATCCACTAAAATGTTTAAAGTTTCTATGTTTTCTTTTGTCAAGAATTCGCCATCTAATGACACATAAATTGCTTCAGCATAGGTTATTTCCTCATCACTGTCTGGTTCATGCATTTCATCCATTTTTATTAAAAATTATTTCCAAATAATATTTAAAAAATTGAAAAAAGAAAAAAAATGCATATGATGGAAACTGCCTGACAATGGTGTAAGATGAGAAGCAGTTCACACTAGACTGTACATCATGAGAATAGCTCTACTGCTTGAATTCTTGATAATCATAGGTGCAGAGAAAGATGGCAGTATGCACATCACACCGGGCAGACTCACGCCATATGTACAAGGCTTAAACTTATTTTAGAATTATGTTCACCATTGAATATCCATATTTGTTTATTCTAATGAGGGCGTTACAAAAGAATAGCAGCTTTTCTTTTGGGAATGCTATGTGGCTACAAGATGCTAGGTTTCAGGAGTTACTGTTTCCTGAAGACTGCAAAACCTATTGCATTCTTTTCATTTTCTGCATTCAGTGACATTCATTTAACATGGTGCATGGTTCTTTGGATGTAGCTTCAGTAAGGTGTCATTCTCTTCATTGAGGAATTGTAGTGTTCACTCTACATACTAAATATCCAACATCCAGGAAAGAGGCTTGTGTTGCAGATGTTGAATTTTAATTGTTGATGCACATGTCTTTGGTAGAGGATTTGTGAGTCCTATAAAGTGTAAATATAGATTCTTGCTGCCTTACATCTGTATTTTAATGGATGCAGTTAGTCATGATTATATTCTTATGTATTACAAAACTTTATTATATCAGGTTCATCTGGTCCTGAAGCGATGGCAGAAATTTTCCATATGGTGAATATACAAGATATCTCTTATAAGAAGGCAAAAATTATTTCTCTAATTTAGCTTCAAAATATCATGCAATAATTAATTGCATATTTAAATCAAAGTAATTAAATGCTCAATGGCTAATATCTACTAGCTTATTTATAATAATTATTTACAATAATTAATTATTTGTATAGTGTTGGGTTAGTAAGAATTGTACCACCAAATGGCTAGCAATAATAGAAAATAAAGAATCAATAGCATAATCTTAAATGGAAATGCATTGGATATTGGACACAGATCTTCCTATTATTATTTAAACTTTATATAAATATTAGCTAAAATAAGTGAAATTATTATAATTAATCTTGACTATTGAACCATATTTTATATTGATTTAAACATTTGTTAATTAAGTGAATGTTATATGAAATTAAATCAATCAAATCAGATATTAAATAACTTATAAAAATCATATTTTAATTGTTTATTAATCTTATTTTATTCATCTGATCTTACTTAAATAAATCTTTAATTGATTTATTAAATTACAGTTATTAAATATATTTAATAATATAAAAAATACTTATTTAAAATAAAATTATCACTTAGTAAAAAGTTGAACATTAGTACCAAATTCTCTTAATTAAAAATATTTAGCACAATATTTTTCTGATAAATTTCTGTATGTAAATATTTTTTAACAATCAGTATTTTTCAGTTCCTTAAACTAAAACAATTATAAGTTCTTTTAAAAGTAAGGATTACAATAGCAGGGATATTAATAAGTTGCCAAATTCATGTAAATCTCTTTTAACATTCAAATTTTTCAAAAAAGTTATTTTCCCACCTCCCAACATTTCCTGTAAATTTGTGTAATAGTACAAGCTTCAAAATGCCAAACCACAACAAAACTTGTTTTTATCTTCATCTCCAATTTGCAACAGTTCTTTTCTCTGGGGGGAGGCAGCGAAAGTCGCCATTTTAAAGATTTCATTATGTAAAAGATTAAATATGGATAAAACAATAATGGGTTATGGGGGATTATCTCGTAAGTCTTTCATCTGGAAAGAAATAGTCTCAGAAAAAAATGGAAAATTTTAAATAATATTAAGAGAAATTTATTTTTAAATGGCAGACACCCACTCTGTGTTCTTTTCTCTCTTGGATTGAACAAGAGTGAACATATATAGCCTAGAGCATTAATTGCATCACAGTATTATTTTTTGTTCACCATTAACTCTACCCAAAAATAGAAGAGTTAGAGCTCTCCTAACATTAACTGGAATAATTTATTTTTATTTAATCCTCACAATGCATTAATTATTTTTTTAATGAGTCTTTGATTGAAATTTTCAAAGCTGGAAGAAGCTGTTTTGTATGCTCAAGTATTTATATGCAAGAAAAATTTGTTTGCTCCAATTTTTTATTGCTAACCACCTTTGGCAACCAGCTGGTTCTTGGAGATATTGGCTATATTTAATTTCATTTAGATAAAACTTCATTGTATCAAATTGTCAGTCACTAAAGTTGTATTATTCTAATAGCATTTGTCCTGTTCTTTATACATATGAATTTATATAATGAATATCAGTCCCATGACATCATAGTGATATTATGTCAGTTTATCTCTAAATTTATTTAGCTATATCGTAGTTTCACTTTTTTATTCATCCTGTAAACTACTTAGATATTAAATCTTATCCTCCTTCAGTTTTCAAAAATAGTAGAAAATTACATGATCAAATATTGGATGAATCAATGAAAATGTTTTTGTGGTTTCATTCACAATGAAAATATTGTTGTGAAGTATACTTAAAAATATGTTTAAAAATTAATTAAATCTATACCAAAGGATTTTACAATAACTAATTTGGCATCATTAAAAAGATAATTTTTTGGATTTAAAAACTGTGTAAAAATCATTTTTGTGCAGGTGTATTTTGGGAAGTTATGGTGGTTATATCAGAATCTAGCTTACTTTTTCATTAATTAAAATGCTAATTAAAAATTTCAAGAAAATGCTCCAATGTGCACATTAACACCCTCCAAAGTTTATGTCTGTTGGAAGTTGTAGATCTAAAGGTCTTGCCATAGAGCATCAATGCACATGCACACATATTCATCTTTACTATTAATATAGATATTATAACAATCGAGAGATTTAATTTTTCAAATTTTTTTGATATCCATTCAAAGCAAGGAAAAATTTTATAGACAGGTTTTTTATTTTTCATCGAAGCATTCTTTATAATTTTGAACACCAGTGTATATAAAGTGTATGGCAATAAACAAAAAATTTCCTTTTAAAAAAATCTGATATATCTACATTTATGCTTTAATATTAAAAAATTATTAAAATTTATGAAAATGTGCCTATTACAGTAAAAGAACTATAAATTTAATAACAATGTTAGTTATTAAAAAAATATTGTGCCTTTATTTGGCATCCAAATTTAGGTATAATATTGTAAAACAAAGCAGTTTAAAGTTAATAAAATATTGCAAAATGTAAATTGACTTATTTACTGCACTGTTAACAGAATACAATAGCATATTAATTACTTTTATCTATACTACTATTATAAATGTGAAAGTTTGGATGGATGGATGGGTGTTTGTTAGTCAATCACGTCAGAAGGAATTAGATGAAATTTGGCACAGAGGTACATTATTGTCTGGAATAGGAAATAGGCTACTATTTATTCCGGTTAATTTTTTATTAATAAAAAAACGAACTTTTCCGCCAAAAGTCTGAGGCCAAATCCCGCCAAAAAGTATTAAGGCTTCGGTTTTTTCCCCCACGCTAATCAGGTTAGGCTTAACATGTTTTCGACCGAATATTTCAAACGATTCTATTTATTTTCTTAGTGTTTGATACATTTAAAATTAAACATTGTTAATTAATCGATCTTTCGGATTCATTCTGAAGTACTTTTAAATTAAAATAAAACATGAATTATGGAAATTGAAAATTTCTAATTTGTATTGCATTACCCCAACTGGCGTAGAAAATTCACGCATTTGCGTTACGGTAACTGGCGTTAAAAATTCACGAATGCGCAGTGTGTTCTGATTGTTGACAACTGTGTTTTCATTTTAATTGAAAGTTTAAAAATTATGTGTATAAAAGCCTTATCACACGGGCAAATACCGTCTACACTTTCGTGGGTAGTTTTCCGTTTATACCTGCAGGCAACCGGTCAAGCAGGATTTTTGTCATTGTGGACTGTTTTCAACCAGCTTGAAAGATTGTTTGCAAACGAAATTCAACCAATCGTGCATGGCTTTGGTAGTGACGCATTTGCCAAGAATGGCGCGATTGACGCCAATATGAAACTAATTTGTAAACACATTTCCGAATCACTCCTTAAAAGACGGCACAAAATGTTGTATGGTCGTGTGATAAAAACTGGGTTTTGATCGACTTTATTCGTGAAAAGCCGGCTATTTGGAATCCACTGAATATTCATTATTAAAGAAAAATGTTACACGAAGAAATTTGTACAATAACTATCAGAAGATGGAGATATTGACACCCGTAGATAGTCATCAAAATCAAGAAAATTTATTTTCAGAATTAAAAAAAAATTATTAATGTTTATGCGAACTGTCTTTTTGTGAACTGTATTTTTAATCAGATTAAATCTTAATTTTTTAAAATAATGGTGGAATTTTTGAATTTTTAAAATATGTAATTAACATCTTCCATACAGTTAAAAAGTTATTTAATTTCTATGTTGTTGTTAAAGTTAATAAGAATCAATCCATTTTCTTACCGTTGAAATATTGTTCAGCACATTATATAGTACATTTGAGGGAATTGCAGAATATGAATGATTCTATTGTTTAATGTTTTAATTAATAAATAATAGTGAAGTTTTAATTTTAAAATTAATTAATTATAGATATAAATACAATTTAATTACAAAAGCATTCAACTAACCTAAAAACAATTTATTTACATAATAATTATACCTGAAATAAAACAAATGAACTCATAAAATCGCCTTTTTTAGCATGTTAAATTTTATTTTCTCAATTTAATCTATAAAATACCAAAACGGATACATTATGCAATTATTAATTTTTTTGTACGTAAACCTGTCATTATTACGGAAAAATTAACAAAATTGATGGAACAGCAATATATCCCAGGATATAATGTACGGAATGTATGAATAGGAATCCCACTAACGAAATGAGTAAACTACAGATATTCACCAAACAGAAAAAGCGATAAATTAGCCATAAAGTATACCTGTGTTTTAGGTTTACCATACAGCAAATCCCCACGTGACATCACTACACACATTTTTCCGTGCGCGTTTGTCCACGAAAGTGTAGACGGTATTTGCCCGTGTTATAAGGCCTTTATACTGTTGTAGCTATTTCAATCTCGATCGAGAAATAAAATAGATTTGACTTAATTTTAAAGAAACACGGGCTTAATTTATTTTATTTCAGGTATACTATGTAAATAAATTGTTTTTAGGTTAGTTGAATGCTTTTGTAATTTAATTGTATTTATATCTATACTGCTATTATAAATGTGAAAGTTTGAATGGATGTTTGTTAGTCAATCACGCCAGAACGGCTGAATAGAATTGGATGAAATTTAGCTGAGAGATAGATTATAGTCTGAAATAGGACATAGGTTACTATTTATTCCATTTAATTGAGTGGTTAATTGTTTACTAATTAAAAACTGACTTTATAGCCTACTTTCCCGCGAAAAATCGCCAGATAAATAAAGCTTCAGTTGTTTTTTTTCTTTCCCCACGCCAATGAGATTAGGCTTAACATGATTTTGACTATTATTTCAAACGATTCTGTGTATTTTTTTAGTTTTCGATACATTGTAAATTAATCGATCTTTCAGATTCATTCTGAAGATTTTTAATTTATTTAAATTACTTTTTTACTAACTTTATTAATTACTTTTTACTTATGTTTTGTTCCCATTATGATGTAAAAATAAGAGGTAAAGTTATTCTATTTATAAATGTTCTTCTAGCTTAGGAAATCTGATTTACATCCAACTAATAATTTCTTAGCTTGAAATTAAAATATGCTTCAAATAATATAGAAAACTAAATTTGTTTCAGCATTTAAAAATAAATAATTTAGTCATAACTTATTTGAAATAATGAAGCTCATGTTTTCTTATCATGAATATTATTTTATTCAAAACATTTGAATTATTATTGTGACATTATTTTAGCCATTGCAAGTAGTTCTTATTTCTAATTTTATATTTATTACATAATGTGGCTAGAAAAATGTCTGGAATGTTCAGTCTTCTGATTTTGAATTTTTCTAAATCTTTTCTCCTTTCATTCCTTAGAAAATTCTATGACCCAGAAGTTTAAAAGTAAGAAGGTTAATTATCAGATAGTAAAAGTAAATTCAATTAAAAACAGTTATCTAGCAAATTTTGATGAATTCTTTTTAGTAAAAATAATTTTTTAATGAATTTTTCTTATAAATATCGGACAAAATAAGAGTAAATTGAATTTGAATTTTTCTTTCTGAGCTAGTTTGCATTATAATCCAAATTTTTAGAAATCTTACACTAATTAATTTGCATCTCTCTGCTAAGAAACATGATTCTATAAACCTATAATACTGTGTTTTAAACAAATATCAAATTGTTAAATGTACTCAAAAGATTAAAATGTAACATTCAGTATTTATTTTTCTATCATTAAATTTCTTTTAAAATGTTTATTTAGGTGAGCAGTGCAATTCCAGAACCAGAAACAAAATCAAATGATGAATTGGAAGTCATTTCAAAAATAAAATCTGATGAAGAAACAGAAACAATTTCAGAATGTGAGGACTATGAATCTAAAATAAATGTTGGAAGAGAGAGAACCGTTACTCCTTCAAAATTAGTTTCAATTAATCATGATCATGATTATATTAAGAAAGGACAAGCTGCTTATTCTTCAATAAGGCCTTCTAAAAATTTAAATACTTGTTTTGGTAAATTGGCTGAAAGCAATAACCAGTGTGAAAATAAATCAGCTCATTCAGTTGTGCATATAAATACATCTTCATCTATTAATAGTTTGCACATTCCTGATGTTAAGAAATCAACAGACATGCAATCGCAAGCACGTTTCGCTAAGAATTCTGAAAAAACAAGAAGTAATTTTATGTTAGATCCAGAAAATCATACCAGTAATAAAAATAATATAAATATGGAATCGGATAATTTTCTTTGCACTGTGATATCTAAATCCTCGCAAATTGTTATTCAAAATGACTCTATAAAAAGTGAAACTCCGTTAAATCCTACTTCAATGAAAGATTTAAATTCTTGTGCAGTTTCAGAAAATTTATGGAATTCAGTGAGCAATACAAATGTTATTTCAAATATTGCATATAGTGATAATGTGATGCCTTCTGAATTGATTAGATCTAATGAAGATATTGGCCCTGTTATTGAAAAAATGATAACTGAAATTCAAAGTGGTTCTACTCAAAATAAAACTCTTCAGAATGTACTTCCAATAGAAAGCTTATATTCTTGCTCATCTTCAGATAATTCAAGGGATTTGTTGAACAATAGGGAAGCTGTTTCAAATATTGAACATAGTGCTCCAATGATATCTTCTGCATTGGATAAATCTTATGAAGTTGATAATCCTGAGGTCTTCATCAATGCTATTTCAGAAAAAACGATTAGCCATAAAAATGTGGTGAATAGTGAAAAAAATCCCTTACCTTTACTGGCGGAAAATAGTAGCAATATTCCTAATTCTTTTCCAGAAAAATTAACTCTTATTGAAAAAAACTTTGATGAGAAATGTGAAAGTGTGCCACAAAGAAATAATAAAAAAATTTCTGACTTCTCAGATTCAAATGTAGCAGGTGACCAGAATACACTTGATATGCAGCTAAAAGATACCCATGACACATTGTCACCTTTGGTGGATACAAAAAAATCCTTGTATCCATCCCTAGGATCAGATGCAAACTTTGTTCATGTACAATTTGTAGAAAATATTGAAAAAATGAACACCAGTGATAATGAAAAGCATGAAAACTTTTCTGTGCCATCATTAGATAATATTTTAACTGAAAATCAGAACTGTTCAATGAATATGAATATAAAACCTGCAAATAAATCTGTGTTTGGATCTAATTTTAATCATGATAATTCCTTTATTGACCATCAAAATATAACTGTGTTTTCCAAACAACTACCACAGGCTGAAGTTTCCTCTAAAATTCAACCTCATTCCCTTAAATTGCCAAATAAATCATGTTCAAGTCCAAAACGTAAACATGCAGATCATATTTCACATCTTGTTTCCAAAAGAGGTAAATTACTGAAAACAGTGCTTTCTGGAGGTTGGACAGTAAATTTTCCTGGTTCGTCAACTCCTTCTTCTGAACATTTAAATAGAGGGGAAACAGCTAACATTGGATCTGTAGCAGCATTAACAAAAAAATCATCAATATATTATACTGAAATATGCAATTCACAATTAGATAATGAAATTCCAGCAATCAGAGAAAGTTTTGAAGTTAATGCCAGTCATTCTGGTAATAAAGAATTCATTGAAATCCAAGAAGAGTCAGAAAATATTAATACTAAAATTGTGAGTTCTGTATCTTTATGTTCTAAAAATTTAAACACATATTCTGGTGATTCAAATGATTCAGATTCTAGGAATTCAAATAAAGCAGGCAGTTCTAGTAGTAGCAATTCAGAATTAAAACAATTATGTAAATCACAATTTAAAAATCTAAATGGACCAAATATCAATGAATCAAACTTTTTAGATAATGCAAGTAACACTATGAAGGATTCTCAAACTGTAAAATCTGCTGTTAGTGACATTGTTGAAAGCATTCCTAGTAATAGTGATGATGATATACAAATAATTGAAGAAGTTAGTAATATTAAAACAGGCTCTAAAAATAAACCCAATAATACTATAGCAACCCTTGCTGAGGATGATGATATACAAGTAATTGGAGAATTTAATAATACTGAAACGAATACTAAAAATAAATCGTATAATTTTTCAGCAACTCTTGCTAAGGATAAAAGACAGAATTGCACTTCCCTTGATGGGACGAGTCCAGAATCCATTCAGAGCTCTCTAAAATGTCGTACAGAATCCACACAACAAAGCCAAATAGTACCTTATTTATCTGACATTCTATCAAAGAAGTCTTTTAAATCTGAACCAACAACACCGAAGAAGTTTGTTAATCCTAAACAAAGGATGCCAAAGAAACCTGTTAATTCCAGTGTTTCAAATTCAAATTCTACACCAATAAAAAAGCCGAAACTTACTCAGACTTTACTTACTACTGTGCCTCCTGCAAGTAGTTTGCCAAATCAAGATGATCTTGAATGCTTTGATCCAGATTGTTACATTATAGAAGATGACAACCTCATTAATCTTGAATAGATTCATCATATGATTGTATATATTCAGATGGCTTGTTCTTATGAAAAGTATGTTTGTAAATATGTAATATAAATTTTTTGTATATATTATGTTTGGTGTTTGTTACTTTTGTTTTTAATTAAAAAAGAAAATGTAAAAAAAGCACTATTTTTGCATATCACTAACTCCCTCCCCCCCTCTTTGGAACAGAAACACATTAACCACTTTGTTTTGTTTTCTGCATTATCTAAATAGATGATACATTTTTTGATACTATATTATTATTTTGATTCATCTAAAATCCATGTAATATTTACAATTCTTATGGATTCCTTATAATATTTGAACTGAATTCTACAATCTGGGATTGAATTAATTTTAGCACATAAGTTTAATATTACAATAATTTGATGTATCTATGATGCACAATCAAATAAATTAAATGAAAAAAGTACAAAATTTATTTAGAGGTAGCTGTTTGTTTTATTTTAAGAATTATGAAGCATTTTTTAATTTCAAATAAGACCTATTTTATGAATTCAATTCATATATTTTTGGATTGAATAAAAGAGGCTTGGTATCAATTTTTATAAGGTTGCTTTTTATTGATTGTAAATTTATATATATATTAGTGAATCATCATATGACTAACTCATGGTTTTATAATAGTAAATTTATTTCTAGTAAGATGTATATGTGCAGATATTTTTATTAATGTAAAAAAAATTATTATATGTTTTACAATTTTTTTTGTACACATAGTTTATTATATAGCCTGACTCTAATGAATTGACTGGAGCAAGTAAGAAATAGGTGTTACCAGAACAAATCTATTTTAATAAATGAATATGAATAGAAGTTTGAAAAAATGACTGCATTTTGCTGGTTCAGATCACACAATTGAGGAGAGGTTTAATAATGAGAGAGGAAGAAGGAAATGTGCCCAATCCAAATCGATCATATTTATTACAACTCTATTTATCATCTATGATCTAATTTCATTTCATACTTTGCTCCTTCATAGCACATGCATTCATCTTTTGAAGGCGATGGTTAACTCATAAGAGCCATGTTGTATTGTTCATTCTTTTTCCTTAGTCGATTTTTCATGCTAAATAAATATTCAATGAAATTTTTAAATAAACTTTTTAAAATTAGTAATATGTGTGTGTCTCATTTTTTCTTCATATAATCAACTAAGTATTATATATTTAAATCGTTAAAAAATATTTTTTAATTCTGAAATACAGTATTGTGTAAAAATAATTGTTAAAAGTAACTTTCTTCCTGCTAAAATGAAATTTATTTCAAGTTTTTTTGTAGCCATTATTACAGAGAAGTTATTGCCCAACTTTAATTTAATTTTTAGTCCTCTAAAATCATTTAATTGTTGCAAACAATCAGGAATTAAATAAGAAAATACAAAAAAGAACAAAACAATTTTTTTTTGACTATTTGAACTTAATTTTGATGCATAACCAAAATGAAAATGTTCCACACGGTATGCAACTAAGCCAATGATTAATAAACAGATATATTTTAGAAGGTGAAGAGTAAAAGAAAAAAGAATTTCTCTCCTAAATGCAAAAAGGGGTAAAAAAAAAAAAAAAAAACGGAGCTCAACTGACTTATTTATATATACGCATATATATGTTATGTTGAAATTTAGGATCTCCTTTTTTCCTCGTGTATATTTTTCTCCAATTTGATAGCTTTTCCAGATAGAGTGTGGAAGCACTACAGCAAGAAAGAGGGAACTATTTTCTTTGGGTAGTAGAAAATCCCGCCGTATGATAAACAGCAGAACATTTTTTTTTTATTACAAAAGCGGAGAAAGATAAAAAAAAAAATCTGTCCTATCACCCCTTCAAAAAAAGAAAAAAACCCACGGAGAATTTACTTTTCTATATACAAACAGTTCCAAGTAACAGATTTTATGGCAGATTAATTACAAAACAACCCTTTTGATGGTAACCCATAATTAAGTTTCATTACCTCGTAGGTAAAAAATTATTTAGATTTCATATTAAATATTTTTACCATTTTTTAAAGCATTTAGACAAAATATAAGCAAATCCTAATGCAAAGGTATCGACTTGTGAATCAAGCAGTTGACAATAAAACAAATTAGAACATATTAATCTGCAAGCGAATTTAGAAGCGTGAAAAGAAAGAAAAACGCTGAAAATATTTTGAATGTAAACAATAATTATGCTAACCACAAGCTCAAATTGCCGCTCAATATCGTGCATATATTATACCGAATTTGAAGGGCATGTGGAACAAATACAACAGATTATCAAATAAGCGACTGCTTAGGATTCCTACATCCTCGAGTTATTTTTTGTGGTATTTGTAGGTTATCTAATTCTTTGATTAACAAGGGACTTCTATATGAGCGTAATCAATTTAGTATTGCATATCTTTCAACTTTCAGAGCATTATGCGTAGGATTTTTTTTTTATTTTTCATGTTTTCAAATTGCTTAGCAGAGTATTGTGGCCCAAGTTTTTTTCTCGTTTGACAAAATGACTCGCAAGTCAACAGTTCTAAAAAACTTTCTATGAATTAAACTTTAAACTCTAAACTTTATAATGAATTAAACAGATACCGATTTTTCAATCTTTTTATTTACAATTTAAAAAATAGTGAATCGGCTCTTTTAAAAGCGACTCATAATGAAATATTTTATGATTACAGTTTGTAGAAATATTTATTTAGAAAGTGATAAAAATATTTAGTTTTGGAAAATTAGAGAAAAGGCGAGTCCTGAACTTTGCATCGTCTGAGAACACTTACCAATACAAATTTGGCTTACAAAGCCTAATTCGGGCCTGCGTAAACCGGACGATAACAATTTGTTTGCAATTGGCGCTTACAAATCAAACAAAAAATGAAACAAAATTTCGAGGCATTCTGAAATTGCAGAATCTCTAGGTAATTACCTATTTGCCATCACTTACATAGGCTTTTATCTACCCCCCCCCCCCCCCCCCATTATTTTTTTTTATCAACTTTTTTTTATTCAGTGCACAAGATTACAATAATGATGAATTCTCATATTAAGAATGAAATTATAGTAATAAAATTAGTATGAAACTTAATTTCTCTTCATTACGATTGCTTAAGGGCGATATTTATTACCGTGATGCAAAAGTTTTTACTAATCTCAAAATAAAATAACCGACTTGAATCGGAACTATACTAAGATACAATTCGAATTATACATGCATATTAGATGTTTGCATGGTATAAGTCGATTTTTTATAAGTTTTATCTCAACTAATAATAAAGAGCAACCTTTCATTCCTTCAGTGGGTCGATAAACTGAGGACCAAGCATGCTTGGGAATTAAACACTGGGGCTTCCGCGATAGGCTGACCACCTAACTGGGACATATGCCTTGAATCCCAGAGCCTTCGGTCAAGAAAGCAGATATGGGCACTGTAGGCCTTGGCCTACATCTGCTGTCACACCACTGAATTTAGTTTTAATAATAAAGATAATTGTGTTTTGGCGCTATACATCCCGGACAGTTTAATCTAGAGCTATCCAACTTAACAAATCTATACTTCGGAAGGTGGAAATTAGAATCTCACAGCGATTTTTTTTGCAAATTTAATTAGAATTTTAATTAAAAATTAAGTGAAATGTTCATATTTTTTCGCAACAATTGTGAAAAATATTATAACACAGGAATGATTTTTATATCTTCAAATTCAAATAATTTTTTTCTATGCGACAAAGTTTTACCATACTCTTTTTTTTTTTTTTTTTGCCTACTTTCAATAAATTTTTAAATAGTATTTTAAGAGTATTTTGCAACAATATATTTCTTATATGGAAATAAAGTTTAATTTCAGAATCATAAGCAATGATTAAATATTTTTAAAGTGCATCCATTTAAAAACATTGCTGCTCTTTCCTGTGATAGTTATTTATATGAACTGAAATGTAGGGTGCAATAAACAGGTTTAGACTTCTAAAATAATATGAGTTGTATATATCTATCAAAATTTGAAGTTAAAAATATTTTACTGAAGATGCCATTAAAATAAAATTAATTATACAAAAAAAATTAATATAAATTTTGGTTAGCATTAATCCCGGCGAACCAATCGGTCATAGATTAATTGATAATTAATTTCTGAACATAATAAAAAGGAGATTGTTGATTCAAAATAATATTTACAAAATTTCATTCACATAAACTTGACTCAAATGAAGTATAAAATTTATGCCAAACATTTAGGAAAACGAAATTTAATTTGGCCTTATGATCAAAAACAGTAAAATATTCTTTAAATATTTACAACCATTTTATTCTATATATCCACATATTTGTCATAGTAATTTTCAGAACAGAAAGAATGTGTAGTGATTGATGAAAACAGAGACTGAAGAACAAAACATTTTATTTCTTTTAAGCTTGCAAAATGAATAAATAAACAAATTTTTCAGAAAAGGAAATATTGGCACATGTTTATAGGGCACTTTATCTACTTGCCAAACATTTTGCAAGATTTATGCAGAACTTGAATAATTGCTTTTAGATGCAATGTATGACAAACATGATGTGCATATTTTTGGACTTTGCTACTTAGGAGAAAAGAAAGGAAAATGCATCATACAAAGTTTTTAGAAATAAGTATGTACAAATTTTATAAAAGTTCTAAAAGGAAATACAACTTTTACATATAAAATCTGTGTAATTATCACACAATTTAATTTTTTTACATTAAAATTTCATTTAAAAAGATGAAAGTATTTCAGTTGCTACATCCAAAATGACAAAATCACACTTAGGAATGTGCAATTGATTAATAAATTGTTTTTTTTATAATAAAATTGTACCAATAGCAATAGAATTTAATTATTTAGTAATACTTTTTTGATATTAATTAATTTGTTAAAATAAATAAAAAATATAAGAAAATTACGTTTAAAAGGAAGTTAAATTAAGAATTAGAACTCGCAAAATGTTTATAAAAGAAAGTTTAATTAAGAATTAAAACTCGCAATATGTTTGTAAAAGGCTCAAGAGCCATATATCTCGTAGCATAAAACTATTACTAGTTACAAGCTAGGCATGTAAGTTAAAGCCACTAGTCACCTAAAGTGACTGTGCAGATAGGTTCTATTGCCTCTTCATATGTTCAATACATTTTCCATCAAACAAAGCTTAATAAATACAAATGTCTCTTAATCAAGGATGAAGCAGGTATACTTTTGATGCCATATAAAACTTTATTTTTTTTGGAAATATTTTCAAGTGATTAGTTTCACTATGAAATTATTACATATCCCAAAAGCTATCATACAGTATTTGAATCCTTTTGACTTGTTTTGAATCAAGTAAGATTTCATCATCTGTAAGTTGATTACTTTACATAAAGCTGTAATAAAGCAAAATTGATGTCTTATTTTTTTTTCTTCTTTTTTTCTGCGTGACTGAATATCTTATGACGTGTGAAAAGTGATGTGTTATAATAGCATGTAGCTGCACATAGCCTGAAATATTACAAGTGCTAAATCTGCCACCTGAAATCTAACCTACTGATCATCAATTAACCTTTCTCACTACACAAATATAGTATTGGGAGACATAGAACAGTAGCTACAATAAAAATTTGAAAATGCTTCACCTTTGCCAAGTATTTGGAGAAACAAGTCAACAAAACAAAGGATAAGGATTTTTTTCTATAAAAATTCAGCAAAACATTTAATACAGAATAAACTATCACTCGCACATTTGAGTGAACAAGACAGTTCGCATAAAAGTTTCACAAAAGCACTTAGGATAGATGAATAGAGATGCCAACATTAATTATTTCTCTAAATTAAAACCTTTTCAAATCTAACTCGTTAATATACAGATATCTTTTTCGAAATGAACAAAATGATTTTGAGCTTTCTTTTCCCTTCTTAGGTGTGCTTTCAATTGATTGTTGTCAATGTTTATTCAAATCAAAAAAATATTTGCTAATAATTGTTTTAGAAAGAAAAGGTTTTGTTTATATATACATACACTGAAATAGTAAATAATACAAAATGTTGGAATCTCTCTATATATCAATGACAATCTATGAGGATGAAATTTTTGCAATACACTAAACAATGACAATACAACAAAAAATATTTATTAAAACTCTGCTAATAAGAGAAAAAGTGCAAAATATTGAAAAAAATGTGTAAAACATTTAGAAAAAATTTCAGAACTTTTTAAAACAATATATATTTCTTTTAAAGGGAAAAGTTTAAGAGGTCCCTAACTTTAATAACAATTCAAGAATTACAAACCACCAACTTCAATGAGGAAAAATACTAACTCTATATCCGCTAGTGGCATGCATACCTGAAAGTTTCCAGCCACTTTCATCAATCAATATATAAATATATACATTATGACCCAAAAAGTTGCGTCAGATCCCAAAAAATGACTTCCCTAAACGATGCAATGAGTTTAGAGCTCACTGGAAAGGAAAGTTACAAATTACAACACATCGCTGGCTACTTATTCATAAAGCTTCCTCATACGAAATATTTTTTGTTGTGTTAATTGCATCCTGTACATAGAGAGGGCCACCACAGTGACTGTGATGCCAAGAGAGCGTGACGGCAGAAAACTTCACTTCTGAGGTATGGTGAGGGAGAGGCGTCTCGGCCGTGGCATGTCGTACTCCTCCATAGAGAGAGTGCGCCGTCGCCCTATGGCTCCTAGAGACTTGGGATCACCCCCAGAGAAAGTACGCTGTCGTTCCACGCCTGGCATCGTCACGGAGGTCACTGAAAAATAACAATATATAACCGATTCACTCTTTTCAAGTGTAGTAATTTCTCTTTTTAAAGAGTCCCTCCCCTTTTTCCTGTGCTGTCCTGTCAGAGGCGGATTTCAGCATATACGAGGCTTTTTTAAAAAAATCATTTCACTAATACATTTTAAACTTAAATAATATTTATTGTTTATTACAATAACTTTGTAAAAAGACATGTTTTCATTTATTATGATTCATGAATGATTGGCATCCATATTTGTTTTTAGCATTGTTTAACTATATGGTACTACATATCAAATATTATAATAAGTAAATAAAATGAAACAACTCACAGAAATCTGTAATTTATAATTCATATTTTAAAAGTTTTGTATTTTGTAAATCCAACTGCCAGCAACTCCATCAACTAATTGGCTTTAAGAAATTATTTAATCTGCCTTGTTGGACATCTGCTCATGCATCCGATATGCTATGGATGATTTTTTTTAAAGAAAGAAATGAATTTATAAAATCTAATGAAGACAATAGAGGGCAGCTCCATTCTAATATTTTCTAATGGATTTATATACCCATTAATACACGCTCCCCTTGAAATAAACAAATAAAATAAAATAAATAACAATTGAAAGACTACCAAAATTTTTTATTTGTTAAGTCTGTATTTATTTGAGAATATTACGACCTTCTTTAATGCTTTGAACATTTTAATATTGCATCTTCTGCTCTCATCTTGCAAAAGCTGATTATTTCTTAGCTAATAATAAAATAATCAAATTGTTGGACTTCTGAAAAACATAACAGAAAATTAAATTTAGTAAATAATTACGATATCTGTGTGCTATATGTATCTGCATATGTGAATTAAAAATTATAAGAAATACTTATGTCACCTCATTCATAATTTAAATTTTCATTTGTGAAAGAAGTACTTTTAAAGAAACCAAAAATGTGAGATAAAATTTTGAATAGTGCAAGCACAGTATTTAGCATTACCCTATAACAATTCTTATGCCTTCATTATTAACAAGAAATTCTCTAAATTTATCTTGTAGAGTTAATTTGTATTCTCTAACTAAAAGGTTTTAAGAAAATATGATAAATGATTGATAAAAGGCAGAGAAAAGAAAAAGGCTGAAGTCAGTAAGTAAACACAAGAAAAAAGCTCCACAATTATTATGATTTAGAATCGGTAAAATACTTACGATAGCCAAGTCCTTTGACGAACAGCAGTAAGCTTTGGGATAATTTCTCGGGCTGTGAAAAGAAATAAAAATTAGGGTAAAGAATTTTAAATAAAATTTAAGTTACCTTTCATAAAATACAAGACTGATATGCCAAAGACAATTGAAAACGATCATATTTATAGTAATAATAATAAATAATTCATTTCTAAACTTTATAGTTTTCATTCAATATAAATAAAGTATAAAAATTCAATCATCTCATATGCATAAAAGAATTTAAAATCCTTCTCTATATTTTTTATCTAAGAAAAAATTTTAAAAAACATTATGAACACTAATGCAAATATTTATTAACAAAGGAGTCGTACAGACATATCTTAAATCCATTCATTTGACATCAGATTCATAAATGAGATTGAAACTTTTGTACTTACTGCTTGTGCGAAGACATCTCCTACACTGTCCAGTTTGAGGAATGATGTCTTCTGTTTATCCATACGACCATAAAGATTTTGGACGGCCTGGAGATGTGCAGCTCTGCCACCGCTGACCAACAACACATCCATCGACCTATAATATTTAATAACAGATTTTAGATTTGGTTTATTTAGGAATTCCTAGAATGAGAATTATTTGGTCACTCTGCGTCAATTGCAAGTCAGTAAAATTCAAGAAAGACATTATAAATAGATATTCATAAAATGAAATGAATAGTGAACAAAGTGTAAAATTATTAAAAGAAATGTTTTGATTGATGTTTGAATGCTTGAGATTAGATTAAAAATATTTAGTTAAAAAAAATCAACAAGTGAACCTGAGATGTGTTTGAATATTACAATAGTCAAAGTAATTATAAAGTATTTTCCTGCCAAAACTTCCAATATGAACTTATTAACTAAGGCAATTCCAGATACTTTAACAGGATAAGGACTCAATGGAGTCAAATAATTTTAGACTTTGTGGTCTATGTAAAATAACTTCATACGAGTAGTTTATGTGTCTACCCTTCATACAGGGGTATTATCTGTCATTGGTGATGATTCACCAATTGGCAAACTGCCATAATTATCAATGTAGGTTAAGGCAAAAAAAAAAAAAAAAAAAAAAAAAAATGTAAAAATGTTGCATGCTTGAAGTGTTTCAAAGCAGTTTCATGTGACATAATTTGATCTCCGGCAAACTTAACAAATTAAAATATTGCATGGTATTATATAAGAATAATTACTATATTATACTGTTGATTAAAATGGATATACAGCTAAATTAGATATATTTTGTGCTAAATTCTAATTATTGCAAGCAAGTTAATTTTAAAATATAGAAATTAATTTCTTGAAATAACATTTAAAAAAAATGTAGGATATGAAAACTACTAATTACAAACTCATACTTACTTAAGATTGTTTTCTATGGCACTTGTAATATCTTTGCGACTGAAATATAAAGCAGAAAAATTAGAAAATTAAACCAATAATAACATAAATTTTGTCTAATAAAATATAGTTGAAGCATAATTGGCAAATTTCCTCGACATATAGGAAATGACACCATTAAAAAAAAACCAAAACATAACTGCCATTAATCTATTTGCCTTTGAAATCATATTAAGAATTATCAAAATTAACTTCAAAAAGTTTAGAGTTCAATTTATTCTTAATTTTTCTTCAAACATCATTTATGGAATTGCAACATGCACCAGGTCAGACTTTGAAAATATTGTGGGCCATTTGGTAACAATTCCTACCAACATGATTCAAAGTCATTTTTTCAAAGAACCTACATGTTTAGCATTAAGTTAAAAGAGTGGAAATGCTTTCCTCTCAATATTCTTGTAATTATTCAGTTTTGAAGTAGAGTGAAAACAATCGTGTATACTTTCATGGATGTTTATTTTTTTCCCCCCATTGGAAACAAAATTTAAAGCAGATCAATGGCAAGATTTCATACCAATTTTTTTCCCTGGGTGTAACTGCTTTTTTGTGTTATATTACTTGCAGGCACAAGAAAATATAGTCTATATTCCTGATAAAACTAAATTTCATCCAATTAGACATTGATATATTTGAGTAAAGTCAGCATGCATAGCAATGAAGAAACTGACTGCTTGTAAATGGATATAATCCAGAATTGGATAGGGATTATTCATTATTATATTAGCCAAACCTGAATTATAAAATAAGAAATGTAAGCCCATGAGTCCTATAATTTTTCTGGAAGGGGACAAAGCCTTAAGCTTTTTTTTACATCGTTTCCAAGATATATTCTGTACTTTCATTCAATTTAAAAGAGCCATAACTTGAAAATATTGTAATTAAAATCCACTATTGTTCTATCTATAATGTTTGCATTAAAAATGATTAAGATTTTGTTATTGTGTGTATTTTTCTATTAATGCATACAGTGTTTTTTTGTTTTTTTTAATCATGTGAGAACATGATGTTTTGGCTTGAGGTTTTTGAAGCGATTTGAAGGCAACAAATTGTTGAAAACTCAAAATACGCAAACAACAAATTGGCGATTTATCCCTTTTCTTATTTTGGAGTCGGCTTTCACAGTATAGCTTTTGAAATATCTATCATCTGCTGATGTAGTTTTATTTTGGAGTATTTCCCTTGGAAATCACAGTGTTATTGCCTAACTCTCACAATGTTTTTTAAAAATAAACCAAACAAGTTAAAATATTGTTTGTTTTATCAATAAAGATTGTAGGTTCATGGATAATTTCAACTAATTAAAATAAGGTTATTAGAAAATAATGCAGAAGGTTGTCACATTTGACGATTTATCGCCAACTAAAATTACAACTTAATTTCCAAATTACACATTCTCTGAATTTTTAGGAAAGGTCTTAATTTCATTAACCAGTTTAAAACAGTTTGAAACAATCACGAGACTATCAAATTACGCATGCGTCAATATTTAGAAAAACGATGTTTTTTTTTTCATCTCAAAATCGGTCGAGCGCTCCAAAACTTTTTCTGCCAGCTAGAAAAATTTTAAATGAAAGTTTAGAAAAAATTATGTATGTATATATATATACAGTGGTGGCCAAAAGTATGGACATTTTTTGAAAGTTTCATGTTTTTCAACTTTGCGTTCTTGTAGAATATATTAATTTTCACTTAAATACAAATGTTTAGATATCAAATTGAAGGTAATTCAATGCAAAATTTAATAACAAAAACAGCATTACAATATCTGTATTACAAAAAAAGTTCTATCATTTTAATAGAACAAACAAACACAAATCGTTTTGAATAATGACGTGTTTTGTAATAAATACGCACTAGCCAATCACAAACATTGTTCAGAGGACCCATCAAATGTCTGTAACTACAATTTAGGTTATTTGGATGGTAAAAGAGTTATTGTTGTGGAAATATTTTGTGGAATGATGCATACTAGTACAATTAAATAGAGTATTGCTGTTTTTGAATATTTTAAGTCCTTTTTTTTAATTAAACTAATTTTAAACAAACAACACCAACAAGAAGAACTGATTGGACATCTACAAAAAGAAGCCGAACTGTCATATGGAGAGAAAATGACCTCTCTTATGCTGAAATTGCAAGACAAGTTGGTAGTTCAGTGACTTGTTCTGGTGTACGAAAGTTCTGTTTACGTTATGAAAAAACGAAATCAGTGGGAAAATAAGGCCAAATCAGGCAGAAACAAAATGTACAACTGCTACTGCCAATAGAAAAATTAAACGGCTATGCCTTCAAGATAGAAAAATTTCATCAGATGCCATTAGATGTGAAATGAATGCAGAGGGTATTGCAGTAAGTTCAAGAACAAAAAGAAGAAGGTTATCAGGATTTGGACTACAAGCTAGAATTCTAAGAAAAAAACCATATTTAAATCAAAAGCAACTCGAAAAACGAGTTAAGTGGGCAAAAGAACACATTAAATGGTCAGAAAATCAATGGAAGCAAGTAATCTGGTGCGATGAGACTAAAATATCGCTCTATGGTAGTGATGGTACAAAATACGCTAGACGTAGAGTAGGTGAAGAGCTTCATCTTGATTGCATTGAAGCAACTATGAAAACAACAACAAATCCCATGATTTGGGCATGTATGTCTGCAAATGGTGTGGGCCGAATTCAAGTGATTGATGGCATCCTGAATAGGAAAAAAAAAAAAAAAAATCGAAATTGTACTGGAACCAAAATTGATACCTTCCATCAGGGATTTCTTCCCCAACAAAGCACAATTTATTTTTCAGCAGGATTCAGCTCCATGCCACACAGCAAAAGTATGCATATCATGGTTTAAAAATAAAGGCATAGATGTATACCATGACCAGGAAACAGCCCTGATCTCAATCCAATTGAAAATTTGTGGCGATGTTTGAAAATTCTTGTACGAAAAAAAAACGTCCATCCAATAAAAGACAACTTATTGAATCTATAATTGATTCTTGGCATCATGTGATTACAAAAGATGAACTCCAAACACTCGTTCACTCGATGAAAAGATGCTGTGAAGCTGTCTTAAAAAATAAGGGTTATCCTACTAAATATTGATTGTGTAAGTATCACTTTAAAAAAATGCAAATCTAAGAAAGATCTTACTAAAATGAGCGTAACTTTTTTTGTAATACAGATATTGTAATACTGTTTTTGTTATTAAATTCTACATTAAATTACCTTCGATTTGATATATAACCATTTGTATTTAAGTGAAAATTAATATATTCTACAAGCACGCAAAGTTGAAAAACATGAAACTTTCAAAAAATGTCCACATCTTAGGCCACCACTGTGTATATATATATATAAATAAATAAGGAGAGAGAGACTGATAGAAAAGTCTCGTAATTGTTTCAAACTGGTTTAAACAGCTTAATGACTTAAATTAATTAAGACAAATAATAACTTAAAAAATAATGTTCTCGCATAATAACTTGAAATTTGCAATAGTAGATTTAATTAAATTTTTTAAATTTTTATTTATTTTCTGCCTGATTCAGAAATTAATAGTTCTAGAAAACATTGCATAAAAATATTTAGATTGTCTTAAAAAGTAGTTTCATCAATTTGTAGAAAATCATTCTGAAATCTTTTTATAAGCAGGATATTGGAAACAACCTTTTTTAAAGGTAACCTACAGTTAAATTCTGTCACTTTAATTTATAATAATATTTAATACCTGAAAACTGCATGACATTATAAATCAATAACAGACATAAAAACCTGCTTTTGAAATTTGTGCAGGAGGGAGTTCCAAAGAATTTTCATTGGAGAAAGACCCAACAGCCCAATCCAACATAGGTGACATATGACATATTGTCAAAATCAATCTAGTTCATTGCATTTTTGAGTTATCTCCACATGCATGTATAGAGATCAAATGAATTCCATAAATCATGTTTTCAAATTAGAGAAATTAAAAAAACAGATTAATTAAAACTTGGATACTGATTTTTTTTAATGATGTTTACAATAATTTCTTATTGTGAACTTTATATAAAAGAAACATTAATAGTAACGAAAAGGAAAATGCTCTGCTTGATGTACTTAGGGATGGGATTCATTAATGGTTCTTCCTGAACATACAATATGTTTTACATTATATTTCAGTCTTAAAATATATACGTACTTCATGTATGATTCCACATAACGACGCAAGTTCTTTGCATTTATTTTCTTTTTCAGTTTCTCTGTGTAATCTTGAATCAGAGTTTCCTTATTTTCCACATTTTCCAATTGCTGAAACAGTTAAATATTTTATTAATGTATATATTCACATTTTACTTAGGATATTAATTTGATTTTTTTAAAACCAAAAATAATGGAAGTAATAAAACATTTTTTTTTTTGAAATTTTGAAATTATTCTTAAGTGATAAATGAACAGATTTGAAATTTAAATTTCAAACAAGCATTTTAAAGAATTAAAAATGAATTTTATTAAGTAAGTAATATTTTATATTTACAAGATTTTGAATCAAAACTTAAATGAACTAAAATTTTTCAAATGACAACTTAAGATTTTATATATATTTCATAAAATAAAATATTTGTAACTTGCATGTATTTTGAAACATGCTTTAGGTCATTCAGATGCATTTACAAAAATATTAATTAGAAGACTAACTTAAAAACTCATGGTAGGAGTTTAAAAACATTCAATATTGAATATTAACAGGAAAAATAATGCAAAATGAATAAACTATGACATATGATAAAAGAGCAAGCAAAAACTAGCAAAGATTAATTTCAAAGGAATTTCTAAATTACAGATATTTAGATGCAAAAACTTGCCCAATATAACAAAAAAGTTAATTTTAAAAATTAGCATCTTAGAAATTGTATCAAAATATATGTAATAATAAAAATGAATACTTAAAAATTATTCGGTATTATAGACTAAATGCAGATTGTGACTAATAAATTTTTAAAAATGTATTTTAAAATTTATATATTTTTTAAATTTATAGAGACCAATTGTAAAATCAAGCCATGACATGCATTTAATCACAATTTATGAGCAGTATATAAACTTCTTTATTTTATTAAATAAATATTTTTAAATAATTATACTTTCTTGATTAATATAATTTTTCATTTTACTGTAAATCATATATATATATACTTTGAATGATAATAATACTTCAATAAGAAATGAAAACTCTCAAAAAGTTTTGATGGATCAATAATTAGAACAGATGATAATTAAAAATATTTTTAACCAAAAGCAAAAGAAATATTTTCTTAATATCGTGAAAAAGAGCTCAATTGAAATAAATGCTGATTTTACAAAAATATGGTGTGATAAGAATTCAAGCATGTGAGAATTAATCGACAGGCAAAAAAAGTGAGTGCTACTTAACTAATGAAATTATTTGCATGGTTATTTCTATCAAACAACTAATTTAATCTATTACTACATTTTTATCTGATAACTACCTTAAAGATGTTTATTGTTATGAAAAATAACTAAAAAACCAGCTAAAATTGCATGCATTTACTACATATTCAACTGTTTTGCAGTGCATTTTTTAAATCCATGCAAGTTGCTAAATGTTTACCTCCTGAATTTGTTTCACAAGTCACGAGACGACGAAGAAGCCACAAGACAGAAGTGGAAATGATTTAAGAAAATAGAATCAACAGTAATAGGTAAGTAATAAGCAGAAATAACAATGAGCAACACACAATCAGTAAAGGGGTAGGATTTCAAGGATCATATACTATATATATAATATTGACTCAAACTATATTTCAATTGTGTAAGAATGATTTGAATTCATATAAACACTCACATTTTCATGCAACACAATGCCACATCTAAAAATCAATCGGAGAAACAGACAGTATTGTGTTATGAAGCAGTTGAGAATATAAAATTACATTAAATGCAAATAGAAATACCGAATTTTAGATAGCATGCTATTTATTAAAATTCATACAGTCACGCTAAAGTTCATTTACATATATTCATACATAATACTTACACTTTTAACATCTTAGTTGAGATTATTAGTGTAAAGATATCACTAAGAATTTGAATCACAAAACTGCTTGTTTATCATAACTAAATTTCTATATAAATATTTGCTTCATTAAAATCTAAAGAATAATTAGGACAGAATTTTCACTTTTATAATGAAATAAAGTATTCAAAAAAAATTACATTAAATATTTGATATTTTTTAAAAATATATAAAATTTTTACAATGCACTTGAAGTTGATTTACAACTTTTACAGAAATTAATATATAAATTTTTATTTATCAGAAATCTTTATTAAAAAAAAAAACTGAAGCATACATAATTTTACCAGCCAATTGCAGAAATGGATTAGAAAGATAAAAATATTCAATGTTAATTGAAATTAGATTTAATGAACTAATATATCATAGTGCAAAAACTAATAATTAACTGATAATTATCACAATATATACAATTAAACAAAGTTTTTTTTCTTAGGCAGATTAAATTTTTTTTTAAAAAGTGAATATGAGCAACTTTTGTTTTTCTGGCCTAAATTAAATATTTTGATGCAAAATAAGTAATAAAAGGAATTTATTATATTTTGAATAAAAAATTTGAACCAAAACTTATTTCAGGGCACATCTTGCAGCTATGAATTTGAGTTTGGTTATGTATTAAACAAAATAATTTAAATTTATATAGAAAAATTAAATTGTTACATTTTTTACAATTATGAAGATAATAGTATATAAAACAATTCATATATCCCATTTTCAACTTCCCAATTTATTTTAACAGAAAAGCGAGTAAAAAATAAACATGAATAGACTATTTTATTGAAGCTAAAATATTTCATTAAATTAGGCTTGAAAAACTAGATCTATACAAGATAATCGAATGTATATTTAAAACATACAGTCTTCTATCAAATATTCAGTCTAAAAAATTATCTAATTTAACAGAATCCAGATCACCTGTCTGACCTTAGATTAGCTATTAGTAACATAAGGTGGAATAATGTTACTATTTGCTCATTTAACAGTAAGAATTTGTTCATTGATTATGTAGTAATTTTTGTTATAACTCTCTACCAAATAATTTTATATTTTTCAAAGTATTTTTTTGTGTCAACATTAATGTCTATGAACAATAAAACTCTCTTAATGCTTTAATCTTTAAAAATGCATTTTGATACAGTTGATATTATTGGATTACTTACCGCTCCAAATTTATGAAGTACCAAAAATTGCTCTGTGGCTGGATTCATGCCAACGTTTGAAAGTTTCCAGTTCATAAACTAAAAAAGTAAGATATTAGATTAAATTAATAAAAGATTAAAGAGATGGATAGTAGATTCAAAACATTTTTTAAACTGTGAATTATAAATCTTAAAAAAGTTTCTTGCATGCATTTTCTTAATATGAAATTTAGATTTTACAAGTGGAAACCCAATAGTTCAACTTTATCAGTTATAGTAAGATCAACTTATATCAATTATAGTTGCTGCTCTTATACAATGGCTTCTTGTTAAAATTTTGCAAACTTTTTCAAAGTACATTAGGATTTTAAAAAATACCAATATACTCTTCCATTCACATATACATACAAGTTTGCTTTTAAAGATGCCTTTTTTTTACCTAATTAACTCAACACATTTTTTCTCATTTTGGTTGCAACAGTAAATTTTGGTTCTCTCTTCACATTTTGCAGGTTGAAAACCATTGATTTATGCCTTTTCTTATTGCTATACATTCATTTTACATAATGAATATGCAGAACCTAATTAAAATAAGAAATGTTGCATTTCTGATTTTTTATCCTATCTAAATATAGACCATATGTAAATGAATACCTTATCCTTGAAGTATTCCATGACTCCAACGCCAGTAGAAACACAATGAATAAGAACCAATCCTAATACTCGGGAGGGATGAGCCAACTAAAAAATTAAAATTATATTTGCAATGAATAAAAGAATCAAACAATAAATTTGTACTATTTAGAGTATAAAGATTAATGAATGCATTAAATTGTTAATTGAGTAATATGTTATTCTATAATATTCAAATTCATATACAAGCAATCATTTTAACAAGAAAAGATTTTTAAAAATCTAATATTTTATTAGTGAATAGGTAATTTTAAATTCTTTAATTTTATAATAAACAAAATTTATTCCCTAATTATAAGTAAAAATATCTTCACTGAATAGATTCTTTTCCTTAAATAAAAAATGAGCCAACAAATATAATTTTAAGTAAAAGCTATAATGTCATGCCAAAACATTCAAAATTCTTTAAGTCATTTTAGGTTTAAAAACAATGTAAAGCTAAAGATTAAAAATTTGCATCGCAGTTTGAAAAAGTGATTCTTTACAGCAAAAATAGTATGAAATATTTAATGAAAATAATATATTCCATCTTGAAAAAAATTTCATTTAATTAACATTATAAATTATATTTTAAATATTCTAATCACATTTATATTACTTACTGCAAATCTAACTAAAATATTTGCTCCTGCTCCTTCACCAAAGCCAACAACTAGTTTCACTCTAAAAAAAGAAATATTTTTGATTACATTTATCCCATCCTCATATCAAATTTGGACTAGAATATTGTTTATATTTCATGTTAAATAATTTAGATAAGAATTCTATTCATGATTCCGTCAAATATCCATACATTAAAGCCCTATCATTTTTAACTGACTTGCATCTGTTCATTTTTATATAAATTTTATTAAGGAAGACTAATCCCATAACAAAGGGATTAGTCTTCCTTTCTTCCTTTAAGGGGAAAAAATGCAGATACACCTTTTTTTAAATGAATACAGAGAAAAAAAAAAGGTGTAATATAATTTTTGTGATCATATAACATAAGAATTGTAAATTTAACAATATAAATAAAAATAATTTTTATAGCATAATTATAATTTCATTTAAAACTATTTTTCATAATAGTACTTTTTAAATAAAAATGCACATTTTTAAGTTGATAGAAATTTTTTTTATATACATATATCCAATTTGCACTTAAAATTAAAGTTAAAACATATTAGATCACAACAAACAAAGAAAAACATATTAGATCACAATATAACAAATTAACATATTATGTTAGCTTGAAAATATATGTCGGTTAAGTTCATTAATATAACCGGTATCTTTAATATCTCAAGCCATCCTTTTAAAAAAATTGCTCATCATATCACTAATTTTGAAAATCAATGTTAATTTTTTATATATAAATCAAAGTTAAGCTTTTAAAATGCAGCGCTAAAAGAAGGAGTAAAAAAATCTTCAAAACTATCAGAAGATAATTTAACAGCATATTCTTTGACATATTTAAAACTGCAGCTCCCATACATAATACAAAAGTCAATTACATTCAGAGCAATAAAAAACTAAATTAAAATTCCAAAAGCTTACTTCAGATGGTCTAAAACGCAGACGAGATCTTCGCCCATTTGTTGGATAGTAGGAAACTGAAAGCTGAAATTAACAAGTAATATATATATAATTTTAAGTCAATTTCTACTTAGGTCAACAAAGAAAAATTTCATTTTGGACACTTTTTATTAAATAATTACAATTAATATAAATATGTATATACACAAGACAGAATTGCAATATTAAGTAGCAAAAGAGAAAGTGAATTTCCTTGCAATTGTCCATTTCCTTTCTATATATGGCATTGGACTATTATTTTTGTTACTATTTATTCTCTTTCTATTTGTTTTCATTTCTAATTATCTTATATAGATATCTTATATCTTATTATCTAAATATCTTATATAAGAGAAATTTTCTCCCATATAAAACTAAAATTAATTAATTAAATTTCATTAATGAATTAATATTTGAAAAAACTGTATTAACATCAAGTGCCATCCACTACAAGTTTAAAAAAATGTATTTGAACTTAAATGGATGAATAAAAAATATTTTATTAACAATTTAAAATTTGAACAAGATATATAAATATATATAGGGAGAGTGTGAACTAATAGTAGGAATTGAAAAAACATTGTTATAGACCACAATTAATTATTTTTACCTGTTACATAGTATAAAGTTAAAACTCTTTTGCAATTTACATCAAAAATTTATTATTGGCTTTATGAAAGTAAACCAATAATAGACAATGTTATAAGTAAGCATCAAATAGCTGGTACGAGTTTATTTTGAATATATATAATTGAGATCCTATGTTTTATCTAAAATGCAGATACAATAATATAAGCAAAAGCTACTTAAATGATTCTTAGGTACAACTTTAGGTAACTTTTATGATAATAAATTATAATTTTTTAAATTTTTATTTTACTGAAAATTAAAATCAATTTTTCAAATCAAAAATAAAATCGTCAGACATATATAATTACAAAAATTCATTCCTTTAAAAAACCTCATATAGCTACAAATGTCACTTACTCAGAGGGAAGGTCATTAGCATGATCTTCTTGACCAGGCACATCAATGTGAATGAACACAGATCTCGGCTTGATTTCAGACATACATGGGTGTTCCACAAAATCTTGGAATGTGGAATCTAACAAAAGAATTAAATCATCAATGAACTGCTTTTTGAAATAGGTCAGAAAATAATCCTTTATTATTTAAATAAATATAAAAAATTTGAATTTTTTTTAAGATTTAAAAATATTAAACATTTTTGTCAAACGATACATTTAGAAGAAAAGTTTAAGAGATTCGATTAAATATTACAACATGATAAAAATGTAGGCTCGATTCGCCTATCTGTATATTGTTATTTTTTTAATTATAGGATTGATAACGCATACATAAAAAAATATTTAATGTCGTCGCAACACGCATATGTAAAAAGAATTAATTGAAACAATAAAAAGAATTAAAAATACATTAAATAAGTAAAGCAAAATTCTAAGATATAAAATTTGTTTTCCTGTACGACGAATCTTATATGATTGAACATTTACAGAATTTTTTTAATGCAAAATTAGAGGCTAGAATGACCTGAATATAATAAAACTGAAGTAATATCTTTTCTAATTGAGATGGAAAATTGAATAGAAGACATTTCAGGCATTGAGAAATAGTTAGACCAATCCACAGTTATGCACTTCTTTGAAATCACAGTGGATAATGCTCAGTATAAGACAGCAACACTTGTTTTTTAAAAAAAAGCGTCTTTTCTTTCAGCGAAAACTATAGATTCGTCCACTCTACTACATAAGATTTATTTATTATGAAAAGAATCCATAAAAGTGTAGAGGAATCGAGTTGAAAAATATATCAAAGCATGTGATTTTAAAACTATCAAACAACTGAAAAATACTTATTTCAGCTGATGAAAATATTTTTTTTTTGAATTATAAAATTCTATAAGAACTAAATATTATAGAATTAGATGAATTTAGTACAACTGCAATAAAAACCAACGGTTCCCTTTCATTACAAAAAGTAAAAATTAGAAATAAATTTCATTTGAACTTAAAAATTTATGAAAAAAAAATACTTACGGTTGCTTCCTATGTCATGCACTGTTAAAAAAATAGCCTTTTTCTCAACATTTGTTAGATCACCCTAGAAAAAAGAAATTTTTTTTTTAGCAAGATTGCATTAATTTCCCTTTTTTAGATTTTTATTAATAGACATGCTTTTAAAGCAAGAACTGATTTCATTCATTAAGTAAGACGGGTCAAGGGACGAAATATTAACAATATCATAATTTCTATCAATAAATTTACTGAAAGAATCTTCCAATTTTAGCAACTTTTTGAAATGAAGTTTAAAGGCATTTTGAATATTTTAATAGATGATTAAGTCATAAACAGTCATAACTTAATGGTCTATTGCTCAGAAATTGCAATTTTTCCTATGACGAGGACCTGCTCCAATATTTGCAAGTTCCTAAAATTTGTCTTTTTCTAAAGAGATTTGATTAAAAAAACAAATTTTACGGAAAATCAGCTACCTCTATCGATTAATAAATATTAATTAAGAACATATTGCAAGCAACCAATATATTATGCTACATAAATAAATACTTAGTCAAGTTAAAATGATTGCAAATCAGCATTTTGAAATAGAATTGCATACAACAATGGAATTTGAATGTAAAGAGTGGACATTTCTTTTTTAGAAAACTAAATATTAAAAATATTTATCTTCAAACAGAATTATCTTCAAATATTGTTAATGAAACAGCTCTGTGGCAAAAATGTTACTGCATTGAATATTTATTCATGGTAACTTCATAATGAAAGATTGGGGATCCTAATTAATAGTTATGTAAAACATTTGAAATATAGCATTCAGTGATTTTATTTTTGCAAATTTATTTTCTGAAGACCTTTTGTTTGCTAAAATATACATTTGAGAAAACCATTTATAAATCAATCCCTGCTCCCCCGTTTAATCTATTCATAATCTTCTCGCTCTTGATTGGGGAAGAAGAATGGAATTTAGTGATATAAAAATATTGATATATGTATAATGTATTATAATGAAATGCTTTCTTTTATCAATGATTCTTAAATGTCTTGCAATAATAATATTTTTCTGATTAAAAAAATTCGCGACCCCAAGTGTATATAATAACAAGAAAATATAACAATGAATAATTAACCAATTAAAGGCATATATATTATTTTGATTAAGAAAACTTCAATGAAATAATTCAAATATAAAATTTTCTGAATTATTTCTTATCTCTAATATCAACAAATCTTGTAAATGTACGATGATCAAGGAAGGTTCCTACGATCCTGATATCATAATAGTAGTCAAGAACCTGTGGGTTAGAAAATTACCCAATTAAATATGAAGCTTTAAATTAATGTTTTACTACCTTTAACTGAAAAGCACAGTTTCTTTTTCAGTTTTTATTCCAACCAATAATATTTATGCTTTAGAATATTTTCATCCCAACCTCAGTATTCCCATGCTCTAAAAGTCCATCTCCGAACAAAAGGAGGAATTGTTTCCAGTCCGGGGCCCCATCCCTCGTGACCAAATGGACACGTCCCGGTGATTGAACTCTGGGATCCTTCGCTCTCTTCATCCCTTTCGGTGGAACAGCGCATGCCCCCCTTCCACATCACACCCGTGACATTTGTGGGGAGCTTCATCGGCTGATTCTTTGGTATCGGGGCGACCCCCCCCCCAAGGTAATTTTCACTTGCCGGGAAACTAAAAACCGAATCTTCTGACGAAATAAGGGAATGAAACCAGCTGATGCAGGTGGTTCGAAGAGTAACATCTTAATGAGTTATTTTGGGAGCAGTCTTCATACGATAGCGAAATAAATACACAAAAGGGCCATTTTCAACCAGAATCGATCGGGCAAATATACTGCTGGTACCATTCATTGGATGAGCTGTTGATGTTTGGGGCAGCAGTTAAAGGAGATTCAATAATGGAGGACGATTTGAATGGAGTTTTAAAGCTAGAAGACGATGAATAACTACAAGAATGGTAAATCAAGAAATGCGAAACTGACAATCCACGTAATCTTACATTTAATAGAATATCTCATTATAAGGGATGACAAATTTTCCATTTTCTTCGACGCAGTAAGAAATGGCATATTAACAGACACAATCAATAAGAAAGCGTCACAACTATATAAATATTATTAAGAATTAAAAACAATTTACGTTTGGGCGATTTGTAAACTGGATATCTAGCATGTTGGATTTTATTATACCCTATCAAATTTGTTAAATCGATTTAGAAAGATTTTATTAATATTTCTTCAGAATCACTTTCTATCATAGCGCGATGAGTTACTATTCACCATTCTTCACAAGATAAAATATCTAATCACCGTATCTAATTACATGAACCTAAATCATATAAGAGTTTCCTTGTTATAATAGAGATTAAAGCAGGCAGTTACAACTTACTTACATCTGTGAGGAAATAATTTTCGAAAGTAACTCAAATAGATATAAGGAAGAGAAAATTCCAATTATTAAAAATGAAAAATTCAAAAACAGAGCTCTTTATACAAGTAGGACGTTATGCAAAGTTAATAAAAACCATATTTCAGAGTTTAAGAAATGAAATAATTTCTAAAGTCTGGAAATGAAATTACATATGTTCTAAACAATCAGTTGGATCAGATTCTATTTAAAATCGAGAGGGGGGGGGGCGCACAAATAGAAATTTATTCTTCGATCGTGCACTAAAATTGATAAAGACAGTTCGATAGTTATTAATTAAAATAATTACTATTTACGGTTTCAGAAAAATACCGCTTTAAAAACAATAAGTGCAACTGCTTTTTAAAATTTCTATAATAATTAAACCAAAAAAAAAATTAATTTCAAATTACGGGTATGATACAGTAAAAAAAAAAAAAAAAAAAAAAAAAAACCCCTGCTGGATAAATGAAAAAATTCCCCTCTTCTCTCCTTGGCCTATAAATTTCTGTATATTTTATGAATAAACATATTTCGATTCTGCTTTAAATTGGCAATACATTCTTATTCGTTTCCGAAATAAAGTTTCATAACCCTAAAAACAGATCATTATTTTTCCATAAAGTATCGAAACAAAAACGAAACTAATCCCTAAAGTAATTTGAATTGTCATGAAATTGTTTTAAATGCGAGAGATGTGCATATCGAACGCCGTAGATTTAGATTTAAAAAAATTCTTTAGTAGGCTGATCGATACTGTGTCACAATTTTGAGAAAGTGTATTTAAAAGTAAACGTATTTAAGAAAATTTTCAAATTCCTTGCTGTCAAAAATTCAAATTTAAATTTTAAAACTTTCTTTTCTTTTCTAGCTGATCAACTGAATTATTGTACATATGTTGCCAGAGAATGCCTACAAGGTACTGGCTGCACAATAGTCACAAAATATTAACTTTTGGCGTGAATTTAGTAATTTTACTAAATCTATCGTGTCATCCTTGGAGAGTTATTTGGCAATTAATCCCTGGCAATCGGTTCATATTATCCAAAAATCTAATTTATGTTTTAGACACTTTTTTCTCAACCGACTGACACAAAAATGTTACACAAAATTGCCCTAGTAGACACAAAAACCTATACCCAATTGATATATATAAATCATTGCGTTTTTGAATAATCGCGTTTATGTTTCTAAAAGTACAAACTTACAGACAATCAACCTGTATTGTGAAATTCTTTCAGCTAATGCTTTTTTCCCCCAATTTATCTCAGGGGAGGGGTTATCATCAATTCTGTTAAACGTTAATGAGAATGGACAGAGTTTTTATATAGGGAGCAATAATTGCTACATGAATAAAACTGCAATGCATGACGTTATCTCATACGCATAAGGTATATGAATACATATGATTTTTTTTCTTAGGTTATCTGGATACATTAATGCCCACTTACGATTATTACGCAACCGACATAATCTACAAATAAGGCTGAATTGACTTAACCAGAGATGCGTGTCTTCAGGATCTCGACAGACGTCTGATCATTATTTGTCTTTTCAACCAATGAGGCATAAAATGACATTGCCCTGGCGTCTATGTTCGGCTCCTCTGAGGCCATGAAAAAAATAGATTGGTATAATAAACAGGGAAAAAATATCTCTCGACCTTTCATTTGCCCATGCCGTTTATACAAATAGACACAAAATGAAAGGATAACAGACAAAGATAGGGAAGAATACATAACTGTGTAATAATCTAGTTGTTTTCTCATGGAAGGGCGACCTTTTGTTTATTCAAAATTATGGAAATATAATATCTGGGATTGTTGCAATTTTCTTAGTCTATTTCATCTGGTCACACATAATCTGGACAGCAGAACGTTCATCCAAAGGAAGCAATTTCCTTTGGATGCACATTCTGCTAATCGAATATAAATTAAAATGACAATTATAAAACAGAGTATAGATATATAAGATATAGTACACAGATTTAACATCTAAACTGTAGATAAATAACAAATTTGAAACCAAATCCATCAAGGGATTGACCATCTGTCGGTCTGTACTTCCACAGGCATGTAAACACGATAGCTTAAAAAACAAAACAAAACAAAAACACACAATGACTTAAATCAATGACATTCGATATGTGATATTCTTACTAATATTGTAGTTCTCTACCAAAGTTTCATTCGATCGGGAAAAAAGATGTCTAACCTGCAGGTATTGTTTTCGGCACTTGTGTTTTAGCTGCATTCCTTAGATTAATCACTAAAAAAATCGATAAAGATTGCGCGCTAATAAGTTTTTTCGTAATTATTGTTCGTCAATGACATATTGTTGATAATACCCAAATCCATTTATTAGAGTGTTTAATAGAAAGTTTTGGGATACTATTCCCGCTGGTTAAAGTTTAATTCTTCTTTGTAAACCTCTACATTATAAATTATAAGCTAGAAGACGGAACAAAATATATAGCCTGGAATTATATAGCTTATTGTAAAAGCAGAAGGATAAAATCTAATAGCAGAAATTACACATCAAGGTAAATAAAAGATTCAATTTTGACGAAAATCGAACAAATTATTAAAAACTTTTGAAGCAATTCTGGCGAATACATTTAACAAAATTCTAACGTATTTAATAAGTTTTTGATTGCAAAGGAGTGCTAAGGATTTGCATATTTAGATTCAATCTTGAATTTAACATGCGACTGAACAGCGGAAATATGTTTTCCCCCAATCTTTCCAAATACAAACCATATTATGGTTCGTTTGATGCTTCAAAGTATAGTAATGAGTGAAATTTTGCTTTCCTCTTTTCTAACGATTAGGCCTAACATTTAATGCAGGTCAAATTTGTTATAAAATCAAATTTCATTTTTCTAAGTCGATGGGTTTTCGCATTATCGCGTTCACTCGCCAGCAATTAAGCAGACGACCAACTCTTTGATAGATTACATTCAAAATTTGATATGGATTTACAAAATTAGTGATATATACTTTCCAATCTTCATACATATATATTACATTCTAAATTTTCATCCGTCTAGTTATTTACGTTTGAGTTATGACGCTAATATAGACAAATATCCAGGAGAATTTCTAACAAAATATGACAAAAAAGTTTGATATATGGATCACATACTTAATTTGAAGCCTACTATCTCGTCGAATTTTTTAATTTCTGCATTCACAAATAAACATGATCCCCAAAATGTTTTTTAGGACTTCGAAAAATCTGAGCTGTAAAGATTTATCACAATCTGAAGGCCGAATTTTTTGCCGATTAAAATATCCTCTTTATTAATTTCGTATACTAGAAAGTAAAATCCGGAGTTTGAAGTCGCCAAGTAACCAGCACACCTTGAATCGTTGAAAATAAGCCGTACTCGTTTTCTGTTGCCATTAAGGACTTACATAATGAGTAAAAATATTACAACTTTGCCGCAGTCTCGAATGCACTATCTCAAAAAACATTAACTTGTGCCATCAAAGGAAAAAAAAATCTAATAAAATTCCGATAAGAATTTCGAAGAATCAATCAGAAAACGCATCAACATAAAAAGAAAATCTTCCTCCGTTTCGAGCGGTTACTAAAAAAATAAAGTATAGAAAATCGATAATCTGAGGATTCTTGGAGGCTGGTGTGCAAGGAATTGATACCGATAACCTATTGAGTTGCATCGCACGATTGGCGCCAGTGATTTCCGTTCGAATTGCCCGACATCGCTTAATAGACCTGCAGATACGAGGCATTATATTTGATCATCAGTAGAAAACAGATTTATTGGATCTGTAAATAAAAATGCTCATGTCCATGAATCGAAAAGGAAGAAATATATATTATATATATATATATATTATTCTTTTTAAAAATATATACTCTTTCAACATTACCAAATGACCAATTTTGATGGGTGCATACCATTTAGAGAAGATTTTTGCAATCACATTTTCAGAGCTGTTTTTGTTATTATATCTTAAGAGCTCTGTCATCAGAAAGGATAACAAATTTAGAGGCCCACAAAGAGAGAAATGACTATCGATTTGGGAGCCATTTTGAATACCCATTATAAAGTATCCTAGAAAAACTTCGATTTTGAGCTGCCATAAAGAAATGGCCCGAGTTCACTATTGAGTGTTAAAATCATAGAGCTGATAAAAATGGAGGAAGCTAGTCGCTTGTTTCTAGTCTAAACAAGTGTACGCAACATGAGCCAAGTCACGTGTGAGAAATCTGGTCTTTTTTGGCGCCATATCGCAAATCTTGGCATACTCAAAAACTGCCGCGCAACGTTTTGTTTCTCGGCTTTGGGTCCGGTCCTAAATAATATATATATATTCATTCTTTGAAAACTAAGCAAACTGGTTCCGAAAATAATGTTTTCTTTTTTACATCAGTAGCCGAGTTTACCGATTTAAATTATGTTTACTTTTTTATTTTGTTATTGCGCATTAATTAAAAGTGAGTATTTTTCTTCTTTAAGTAAATATTTTATTTCTTTTCTTTACCCCAAAACATCTTTTAATTTTACATTACATGTTCAAATACTTTTATCATTATCTCATGCAAATAAAAAAAAACTTTTATAATAAAAGCAGATTATATAAGTGACCCAGGTCTTTTTTTTCCCTTAAATATTCTGAATAATATTTATTTTTGCATAAAAAATTCAAAAGATATTAATTAAAACTGTTAAATTATTTTGAAATAATTTAGAAAAAAAAAACAAAAAAACGCTAGCTCAGAATCGAACCCCGGTTTCCTAAACGCTAAGCCAGTGCCCTGACCACTACACTACTCAGGCGCTCGTTCGGTAACTCATCATTGGTATATAAGATAATTTGAATGTTTTTAGGTTGACTATTTAGTCTTAATATTTTCATTAATAAACACTCTAAATGTATACTATCATTATACAAAATCTCATTCCGAACTCAATTTTAAACCTCGTGCGTTCTCCTTGTTAATATCAGTTTTAAATATTTCGCTTATGGTTTATAGTGTTGGCGGCAACTTTGCTTCAAACTACCGCAGAAACAAAATTAAATCATTTTTGGAATCTTAAATGTGTTGATTTAATACAAAATAATAAGGAAATTCGAAATTTTTACGAAAACGGTGATTTTAGGGTATGCGCATATCGCAAGTTATTAATAAGTTAACATTCAGACAAAATTTTTATCTTTAATATTTTATATTTAGAATATCCACTAGTTTCTTATTAGATCTTAATTAAAATTTATAAAAACATGTAATTACTGCTAGCACATTTATGAAATTTTACTATATAACATTTTCAATAAAACGTTTTAGTTTCACTATTTCATTCACAATGATGATTTAATATCTTTTACGGTATAATACGATTCAAATATTTATGGTAAAAAAGAAACAACATATTGGATATAATAAAAAACTTTATTTGCATTAAAATAAATACACAATTATTAATCGGTGAATAGTGTTTATGTAAACACTAGTATTGGCGAGAAAAAATCACGCCAAGCTTGCAGCCAAGCACTTGCAACACATTCGAGATTAAAATAAAGCAACAAAATATAATGCAGTTACATCAGTTTAAATGAAGCTTAATAACAAATTAAATATATTTAATACAATAACTAAACCAAACTATGAAATATTATTCAGTTTTAACACCAAAACCACTGAGTGATGGAGGGTACGAAATTTTAAATTGACTTAAAATAGATATAAACAGAACATGTTTATTGTACATGTCTGTGAAATGACACAGGACTATCCATAGAAGCATTTTCTTTGACTCCAATTGCCCAGCAATAGTTAACCATGGCTTAAATAAGTTTTAAAATCCAACAGTTAAAAGTGAGAAAAAATCTGCCATTGAAATATAATGGGGAACGGAGAATGCGGTTACAGTGAACACAAATTCCGTCCACAAGTCACGTGATTTCATCTTGTCCTACACCAAAGTAGGGTTTGCACTCCCTCTATCAGTATCTCAGCTCTGTGGTTAAAATTCATAAATAAACAAAAGAATGGATTCAAGATTACTGTTTGCTTAAAAAATAACTTGCATATAGTTTTCGAAGTTGAAAATGTCTAATTTAATTTTTTCCAATTTGAAATAACTAATTTTCTAATTTAAAATTTCTAAAGTTATAATCAAAATAACTAACTATCAGCTTATACTACAACCATACAATAAGTCAAAATTTAAAAATATTCCTAATTATTTATCGAAAAAGCACTAAAACTTTGCAAGATTCTTGTCTTCTTTTTGTAAGTAATTATATTTCAAGAAAATTAGTAGATACTGACAAACGTTTCCATTTCTTATTCTTAACAGAAAAAAAAAAATTCTTATTCTTAACAGAAAGGATAATTCTTATTCTTAACAGAAAAAATGAATTTCTTTACTGAAATGTTATTGAAGTCGAGAATTGAATAGATTATCGCCAATAAGATTCAGAGTCGCAATTTGATATGTTTCGTTTTAATTACCAGAAATTCAAGATTTTTTTTAAAAACAATATATGCGACATAAGCAAGTTAAGTAAAATCTTATACTGAGGATACAACACAGCAGCGAGAGCTTGAACTATATAACAATATAAAATAGAAATAAAATTAAAACTGAATTCCAAGTTTCATTAATAAGCAGTTTCACTAATAATTTTACTTAAAATTAAACAAGCAGTTTATTTAGTTTAATAAATCATTATAATCTGAAACATTTTACTTGTCTATTTCGACGAAAAGAAATTGCGCCAGTAAAAATATGCATCCATAAAAATACCGATTTTTCTTATCGAGAAATAACTTCTGTAATAATTATACAAAGTTGGATTTCTGATACGAATTTATGAAATATTTACATTATTTTATGAAAATCCATCTTTTTTGTTAGTTTACAGCAAAGCAAATCAAGACATTAAAAAAAATTTGAAATCTGCAAGATAATTATTTGCAAACATCTTAAAAAAATTCACAAAATGCTAATAACAAAAGATTTAAATCAATTACAATCTTCCCGACTTTTAAAAGAATTAAACATATTTTTCAATGAATTAGGAAAGAAAAGAAAGTGTACTGAAAAGATCCTTATTGTTACAATAAAATTTAATATTGATACAAAAAATAATAAAACAATGAAACCTTAATAACGCAAGGATAATTTTGATGCAAAAATATATATTGTATCTGAACAACTAATTCAAAAATCAAAAACTTTCTGCTTCGAAATAAAATTACTTAAAATTCCGATATAGTTTACAAGCTGTAGAAATATAAATTACCAAACAAAAATTTTTTCTCCCAAATGTCATGAAAAATAAGAAAGGTTTTAATATAGATTTCGTGACAATTAGAGTTTTTGTTAATTAAAAACTATATTTTCATATATAGAATAAAGATTATTTCATTCCTATTCTGTGAAGATGTTCTTAATATTTCAAATTATTTTATATTTGCCTGTCGCTACTTTTAATGTTTCACCAAATTTTGCATTTTCTTTTAAAAATAATGACTGATTTAAATAAATAAAAAAAAGCCATTTTCGCGGCTTTAAAAAAATCGTTTGATAAATCTAATCTTTCGAGAAGCTGCGAAATTTAAAAACAGTTTTGTTGGATAGTTGAAGTTCTCATTTTTAATCTATATCTATCTATATCTATACTTATAATAAAGCTCAATGTGTGTGTGTGTGTGTGTGTGTGTGTGTGTGTTGGCGCTCTACAGACCAGACCATTCAACCTACAGCTACCAAATTTGGCACGTGTATACCTTGGAGGCCGGGAATGTGCACCTGGGGGTTATTTTTTCGAATTTTTAACTAGAATTTTATTTATTTAAAAATTAAGCGAAATTTTGACGTGTTTCTGCTATAACTGCCGAAAATATTACCGCACGAAAAAGATTTTTACATGAAGTTAAAGATCAAAAATTTATCTTTTAAATGATACTACTGTTTTAATCTTAAAATTAAATTTCTATTTTTAATGAATTTTTAAATAAATATTTTAACTATGTTTTTCAATAATTTTTTTCGTCAAAAATAAAAATGAGGATTAAGCACGTTTCGCATTCCTGAGAAAAAAAAATAGCTTTTTTCAAAGTGTTGCCATCACATTGATTAAAGCTCTAACTGAAAATAAATTAAATCTTTTTGGAAATGAAATCTGCAAAAATATAATTTTTGGCACGCGTTTGTAGGAAATGAAACAAATATGAAATATTATTTTTCTGAAAAATAAATTCAAGAAAAATTATTTTATGATCTTTTACACTCTCTGTACAGGGTGTTTATTCAGTCCCGGATCCATTTTGATATTTAATGACTCATAAAATAATGAAGATGTAAACAAACTTATGGCATTTATTGATGGAATAACTCATATATTTTCCTTTTCAGGTTTGAATATTTTTACTTTTGTAAATATCGTCTGCGCGTGTTTTTAATTTCAGATAATTTCATTTTCCAGTCTAAATATCTGTACTTTTCTAAATATCGTCTGCTTATTAATTGCATTTTTCTCTCTTTTGTTTTTGGCAACTATTGAAATGTTATGTTTACTTTTGATGCGTTTTTTCTATGTAGTACTTTTGTATGTGATGTTTTATTCGATCGGATATTAAGGAGAATGCATACACCACAAGAGAAAGCACAGATTTTATGGTGCTCATAGAGTTAATTTCCAATCAACTAAATGACTGACTTTTAAGAGTTAATTTCCAATCACTTAAACTGACTGATTTATAAAAATTTGAATATCACTATTCAATAAAAAAAGGATAATTTTAGATTTTTCATCGATCGTTTCAAAGAAAATACGCCAATAAGCGCGCAGGTTTCTCAAGATTAATTGGCCTAAGATTATGAAAATGGTGAGTTTTTCTAAATTTTTAACATTTAAAACTTCATAAATAAGTCTTAGTTGATCGTGGAAAATAGAAACATTCATTCATTTATTTAAAATTTGGTGTGTCCAGAATATTTATCAGAATATGATACCTTACTGCATTAAATTTAGACTTCATAATTTTTGAAATATATTTATAAGCAGGAACAAAATATTATTATTGATTTCATTTCAATCCTTTTGAAAGCAAAACTAAAAACTGAATTTTATACTGAATCTCAAAAATTTTTGTTGAATTATTGTTTGAGATATTACATAAACTATGAAAAATATTTTGTAGTTAACATAAGACTTAAATACCGAGCGATTCTGCTTGTAATACTCATATTCAATAATAATAATAATTAATAAATAACAATAAAGATGATAAATAAAATAAAACGCTTGATTTTATTAAAAAATATCTTAATATTAATTGCAATTTCGTCATTTACATTTTTAATTAAAGTTGAAGTTTTACCGGAAATGGCAACAAATTAGCAAAATATATATAGTAAATTGAACGAAACGATCTAAACAATATAAGTTTGGTATGACTATCAAAATTTGAAGATTAAAAATGTTTTGTTTGAGAATCCTTTAAGAGACCAGTTACTTAAAATATTTAATTGAAAATTGTAGCGAGCGGTAATACTGGCGAACCGGCTGGTCGCCAAAGGCGGCTAGTACTTATAATAAAGCTCAATGTGTGTGTGTGTGTGTGTGTGTTTGTTTGTTGGCGCTCTACAGGCCAGACCATTCAACCTACAGCTACCAAATTTGGCACGTGTATACCTTGGAGGCCGGGAATGTGCACCTGGGGGTTATTTTTTCGAATTTTTAACTAGAATTTTATTTAAAAATTAAGTGAAATTTTGACGTGTTTCTGCTATAACTTCCGAAAATATTACCGCATAAAAAAGATATTTACATGAAGTTAAAGATCAAAAATTTATCTTTTAAATGATACTAATGTTTTAATCTTAAAATAAAATTTCAATTTTTAATGAATTTTTAAATATTTTAACTATGTTTTTCAATAATTTTTTTCGTAAAAAATAAAAATTAAAATTAAGCACGTTTCGCATTCATGGGAAAAAATTGGCTTTTTTCAAAGTGTTGCCATCACATTGATTAAAGCTCCAATTAAAAATAAATTAAATCTTTTTGGAAATGAAATCTGCAAAAATATAATTTTCGGCACATGTTTGTAGGAAATGAAACAAATATGAAATATTATTTTTTCTAAAAAATAAATTCAAGAAAAAATATTTTATGATCTTTTACACTCTCTATACAGGGTGATTATTTAGTCCCGGACCCATTTTGATGTTTAATGACTCATAAAATAATGAAGATATAAACAAACTTATGGCATTTATTGATGGAATAACTCATATTTTCCTTTTCAAGTTTGAATATTTTTACTTTTGTAAATATCGTCTGCGCGTTTGGTTAATTTCAGATAATTTCATTTTCCGGTCTAAATATCTGTACTTTTCTAAATATCGTCTGCTTATTAATTGCATTTTTCTCTTTTGTTTTTGGCAACTATTGAAATGTTATGTTTACTTTTGATGTGTTTGTTCTATGTAGTACTTTTGTATGTGATGTTTTATTCAAGCGGATATTAAGGAGAATGCATACACCACAAGAGAAAGCACAGATTTTATGGTGGTCATAGAGTTCCAATCAACTAAATCACTGACTTTTAAGAGTTAATTTCCAATCACTTAAACTGACTGATTTATGAAAATTTGAATATCACTATTCAATAAAAAAAGGATAATTTTAGATTTTCCATCGATCGTTTCAAAGAAAATACGCCAATCTGCGCGCTGGTTTCTCAAAATTAATTGGCCTAAGATTATGAAAATGTTGAGTTTTTCTAAATTTTTAACATTTAAAACTTCATAAATAAGTCTTAGTTGATCGTGGAAAATAGAAACATTCATTCGTTTATTTAAAATTTGGTGTGTCCAGAATATTTCTCAGTATATGATACCTTACTGCATTAAATTTAAACTTCATAATTTTTGAAATATATTTATAGGCAGGTAAACAAAATATTATTATTGATTTCATTTCAATCCTTTTGAAAGCAAAACTAAAAACTGAATTTTATGCTGAATCTCAGACAATTTTTGTTGAATTATTGTTTGAGATATTACATAAATTATGAAAAATATTTTGTAGTTAACATAAGACTTAAATACCGAGCGATTCTGTTTGCAATACTCACATTCAATAATAATAATAATTAATTAATAACAATAAAGATGATAAATAAAATAAAACGCTTGGTTTTATTAAAAAATATCTTAATATTAATTGCAATTTCATCATTTACATTTTAAATTAAAGTTGAAGTTTTGCCGGAAATGATAACAAATTAGCAAAATATATATAGTAAATTGAACGAAACGATCTAAACAGTATAAGTTTGGTATGACTATCAAAATTTGAAGATTAAAAATGTTTTGTTTGAGAACCCTTTAAGAGACCAGTTACTTAAAATATTTAATTAAGAATTGTAGCGAGCGGTAATACTGGCGAACCGGCTGGTCGCCAAAGGCGGCTAGTTACAAATAAAGTCATGGTCAATAAGAAAATTTGGTATATAATAATATTTTATATAAAAAGTATTTTTTTTTTAAATTGGAAATATTGTACATTAAAAATGTGGTTATTTAATTGAGTGTTGACATTCCATTGAATAACGAATATATTTTTATTTTCCGGCAAATTACATTTACACAATATAATCGTCAAAAGTTGATTTAATAATGTGATAATATAAAACTTTATTAGAAACATTTCAAACAGTGTAACAAATATTGAAACACAAGAAATTTTCAGTTTATTAACTATTTAATTTTTTATTAATTAACAAACAAAAATATTCTCAAGACGCGTCATGTTGGGTGCCTTAGTTAATTCGAAACAACATAAGCGCCAAATCTCATTCAATTGTCGTCACAATATGAATGAAATGAAGGTTTCATACGGATTTCTTCCCAGTTATTTTCAACTGCATCGCAAAATACTCGGTAACTGTTCGTGGATATTACATGCAAGTCAAGTTCAAGCACATAATTCTTCTTCCTAGTTCAACTTTTCTAGAAAGTTCATTAGTAAAAATTGTTCTCGAATTGCTTCAACTTAAGAATATCTACTCATCAAGGACTTCTCGGAGTACTTTATCATTTCTTTGTTTATAAAATGTCTTTTTATCATGTTTCCTGATAAAAGAAAAAAAGAAAATAAACACGATAGAGTACTACAGTTTCTTTACTATTTTCAGTTCACTTGATTGCCTATGCGATATCTGAAAGGGCAAAGTTTTACCTTCACTTTTACGAAGAGCAGAGATAAAAATCCCTTCTAGACTTTTTTTTTTAACTCGAATATTTCGAAATCGAATAGAAATGACGACCGACAATTTTGTTATGTATATACAGACAAAGATTATATAGTATAAATCTCACTTACTCCGATTATTTCTCCAAAGTAAATATTGCAATACCAAACTTTCGAAGATAAAATGTACGGTATAATCATTTTCTAAATGGCAACATCATCAAACAGTTATTCTTATTTTAAATAAATATTGTAGTAACTTGATGGCGAAGTCAACTTGTATATAAGAAATTTGTGAGTAAATCCTATTCCACCAAAAATTGTTATACATTAAAACAACCCCCAGGTGTAGAATGGAAGTTTTGAGATGGGGTGTTCCTCAAGATGTCAGTCCCGACATTTAATCACGCTTTAGTAATAGTCCATATCAAAATAGTTTTCGTCTGGTTTCAGAAACGGATCGTTAATTTAATTAAGATATTTTTTGTTTTAAATTAATTAATATCAGTCGTTGCTTAAGATAAAAAAAATTCATGCCCTTTATCATAATAACAAGAATAATTAGATCGACAAGAAAATTTATCTAAAACCTTCTGCATTTTTCAGTAATTTGCGAGGAAATTGAAAGTAGTTATAATAAAGGAAAAGGTTACAACAATCATTTCAATTTTTGATGAGTACGTGATGGTGTATCATGTGTTTAGTATTAAAATAAGCAAAATACCAATATATACATAAATTGCAATTGTTAAAAAATATACAATATTTTTAATGTAAAAAATTAGTTTTATATAAAATATGATTGATTATATTATAAATATTATAGTTACTTTTATTAGTTTTATAAATTATCCATTCCATTATTTGTTATAAAACCTTTAATAAAAGTTCCAAAAGCATTTGCGTACAGGATTTGAAGAAAACCAGTTCAGTAGTTCGAATTTCTGCGAATTATTTATGACCATCTGTTTTATTTATATTGATTAATGATTTTCTACATATTGGTCCAAAAAGTAAAGCGTTTTATAAAATATATATCTGAGACGAATTTAAGTATCTATTTCTAAATCATATCCATGATAAAAAGACTGAGGTGATATTTAATTTTGCAAATGAGTAAAAAAGAAAACCCACTCTACAACATTTAATCTTTTTTAGTGCCTCATTTTTTTATATATGAAATAATTGTAATTTATTTTCTAAGTAATTTTTCATTATTAGCTGTTAATCATTCGATTCTTTAAAAAAAATGTTAACTTATATTTTAACAAACAAGCTTAATGATTTCAACACGGAATTCATTGAAATATTAAGATTATTGCAAGTGCTGAAACTACATTTTTATACCTTAAAATTGCAATGGAAAAGATTAAAATTTGCTCCAAATGCACGCTAAGCAACCATATATCGTCGTTATGTATATAAAAAAATTGAGCCAAATCTCCATTATTAGTTCATATAATTATGAAAATAAATACCTAATTTTCCCCAAGAACACTTATTTTTTAATTTCATTAAAACATGTGAATTTAGGAATAAAAAAGATGCAATTAAAGGCATTTTATAGATAATTCCTCATTTATATAAATATGTTTGTAATTATTTTAGAGCCTTGGAAAAATAACACGGGCGCATATTATCAAAAAGGTTGAGATGATATCTCATATAGCCTGTCAAAAGAGTAAATTACGTAAAGTTATCAATCTACTCAGAAAAAAAAATGGCTAAATTGTACGGTGGAGGCTATTTAATCTCACAGATAGAACTCGCTTTGATGTTCCCACATCAACAGCTTACTATGATAGCAGATGCCATGAAATAAAACAAAGATTTGATTAGATGCTGGTAGAACAGTGTAAAAAGGTCAGTTTTAGCAACGGCTTTTCTATCAAATTAGATAAAAGAATTTATTTATTAACCATAGTTCTGAGAAGTAATCATTTATTTCTCGTTATCTTTAAAAGCTTGGGAAGTAGAATTTATCTTGAATGGTCTACTCCAGTGCTTCACGCTTTACTTGGAATATATATAATGAGAAAAATAAATGCAATTAAATGGCTGTAAAGACACGTGGACTTGGAATATATATAATGAGAAAAATAAACGCAATTAAATGGCTGTAAAGACACGTGGTTTCCCCCCCCCCCCTATCTTACTATCAAATATTTTTTTTATCAATTTAACTTCGGTTTATTATCATGTGAAAACATGAAGTTTTTTTCGTTACGGGGTTTTGAATAATTAAAGGCAACGAATAATTGAAGTTCGAAATCGCGTAGGCAATGAATAAAGCATAAATGGCAATATTCATCTTCATCTGCTTCACTTGCTTTTACCAGTATTGCATTATTATCATGTATGCTTCTTTGAAAGCAGATGCGTTTTTAAAAGGTTGACCTGCTGTTAGAGACATGGAGCTTTCACCATAATAATCCTACGGGGCTATAAAAGACCCCCCCCATGGAGTCATCTGCGCATGCGTAGATGATTTTCATTATATCTTGTAAACTATATATATTCAAGACAATGGGTTTTCACCATAGTAATCCTACGGGAATATAGAAGACTATCCCCCCCCCCAATGGATTCATCTACTGAGCATGCGCAGATGGCTTTCGTAATATCTCGTAAACTATAAATGTTAGAGACATGGGGTTTTCACTTAGAAGTACCCCCGGGGGTCCTCTACACTCCCCCAAATTTTGGATCCATTGCGTATGCGCAGTGCGGATTTTGCTTAATATTGGTCAAATCAATGTCGGATCGATACCATAGAGTTCCTATGGGTCTCGGGATGTCGACGACAACTTCCGGTCAGACCGGAAATCGTTATATATCCGATTCTATGCAACATAGAGACGAGTGCGACCCGTCTAAAGAGACGAGTGCGTCCCATCTCGATGAATAGAGTCGAATGACATTTTTACTGAAACTCTGGTCTCGATAGGGTCCGAGAGCGGATCTCAAAATTTACAAATTCAAGTTACATTGCATTTGCTCCTATCGTTGGATAGTACCGCCGAAATGTACGTAACAATAAGAAGTTTCACGTTGCTACTCCGAGTGATGCGCGAGTTACGGGCTCTCAAAGTTGTAAAAATTTGAATTTTCGAGCGAGGTTTTTAACCTCGTTTTTGCAAAAACTGTCTTTACGACAGGCATCGATACCCTCTACTCGATGTCGTCAATCCAACAATACCACATTTACGTCGCTTATGTTATTAGGAACAGAGAACGGAAAAAGAACATGTTTTGGTTGTGGGGGGGGGGTTGAAGCTCGAAATCACGTAGGCAATGAATAAATCATAAATGGGGCATACGGTTTTCTCCCGATGGAGCCTTGCAAAGAAAAAAAAAAAGAAAGGGAACGAAAGAGCAAACAAGAGGCCGAAACAAAACCTTCACTCAAACCTTCAGAGATAAAACCTTCAATCAATAAAAACGAATGATGAAAATTTAAAATTAGAAGCTGATTGAATTAAACATGAACATAAAATAGCTTTACAACGGGAACGAAGAAAGCGTAAACGTATGCAGTGTGTTGCAGATTCTCAATCGCAACACTCAACTTCAAACACAGAACAGGTCCATTTGGATTCTGAATCATAACCGTCAACGTTCAACGCAAAAAGTTTCCGTTTCGATTCTGAGTTTCAAATATCACTTTCTAGCTTTAAGCAATTCATCGAAAAAAATATTCTCACTTGATAACTTGAAATTTGCTACCACAAATTTCAGTTTTTAAAAAAAATATTTCACTTCATTTTTTTTGCAATTTCTTTAGATTTATTGTAAAAATCTTATAGTTAATTATAGTTCTTAAGACTATTGCAGATTTATAGATAATCAAAGAAAAATAAATTTCACACAATTTTTTTTAAATATAATGTAATGTATCAGCGCACAAAATATATTGACTATATTGATTCTCAAATCATTTTAATATCTTGCTTGCTCGTTCATGTTCTAATGAACGATGAATAAAAATCCACAAAAGCGTAGTCAAGTGATTAACGGAATTCCTTTAATCAAGAGTTCCTTAGCAACATCAATTTGCCCAGAAAAAAAAAGGATCTTAACAATGCATGTGAATTAATTATGGTGCGGCTGTTTTATTAAAGTCTAAAAAATGAAACGTATATCAAAAAAGAATCTTAATTATTAAATGAACAGAGGAAAAAAATCGTTTGCAATGGATGAAATTAATGCAAAGTCGCAAGACTATTTTTCAAAAGAACTCAATGCAATTTATATTTTGCAATGTAGTATATTTAAAATTTATGACATATTTACTTTTTCAAAATGGAATTAATAACAGTTTTGCACTAAATAAAAGCATACCTAACAAGATTCATACATGAACATTTTTAATTTAGTGTATATTTGATCTAAGCCAACTACACATTAACTGGAGTTAATTTAAAATATATTTGTGTAAAAAATGTAATATTCGTGTTTAATTCTATTTTATTTCCGAATTGTTCATGCTCATTTTTTTATTTTATAGGTTTTATTTTTCTCGGTAGCGTATGAGAAAATAATTAATAACATTCTATACTTTTCTTATCCAATTTTACAATTTCGAAAATCTTTGAGAAATCGAATTCCTTCTCTCGTTTGTAAGAAGAAAAAAAAAATTCTGTAACATATTTTCTCCAATTACGACAAAGCAAGCTTAGTAACATTGCTCAGATACTCAAAACAGAAATACTCTTTAAAATATCTGCAAATATATGTGGGAGGAGACTCGGTTATGTCTGCAAAAATGGGAGCTTCTCGTTAAATATCTGCAAACATGGGAGAAGACTCGGGAGACATATCTATAATATCAGTTGTTGTGTTGTGACTTATGGCATTTTACAAACCCGCTGACGGTTATCTGTCAGCGATTTAAGCCAAGTGAACGTCTCTTGTTTTTTCAGTAGCGCCACCTAGGGCCAAGAGTACGACTTACAGCTACGTTATGTGTCGCATTCGCTTGCACAATCCCTTTTTACAAGGGGGCACATTCACACACCTCACAAATAGAACACAGAAGAACCGGGAAGCCCAGATCACGGGGAAGACGTGCTACTCCTATGCCAGGACGCCGGCATAATATCACAGTAACAGAATATCTATGTAACACTGAAGAAATGTGGTTGTGCACACCAAACGGCATGAACGGCATTTTCAAGATAAATCGACATCTTTGATTGTAGAGTGTATAAATCCATATGGCATCTTCATCAAAAATCTTGGCACTTTTCCAAATACTGTCAATGCAAAAGAAAATAATAATAATAATAATAATAAAAACTATCTCACAAAAAGAGGACATAGAAACATACCAGAAGAGAATTTGATACAATGGAAGCATAGAAATAAAACGGAGTTCAAAAAATTAAAACACTAAAACACAATCAGTCTGTTGTTAAAATATCATAGTTTGAAAAAAGGCACTTTTAAAATGAGATTTTACAGAAAGCGGAAGCAGAAATTGAATCCAGTGACCAATCAATCAACCATTGAAGAATTCTATTCAATAAATGAAAAAGGATGACCCCAAAACAACCGCAAAAATCTACAAAAGCATTTTATAATTTTAGTGCAGTGTCATGCTTTCAAATCTTTTTCATTACAACACAAGACATGAAGAAGAGCCACTGAAAATTGAAACTAGAAATGAATAATCATGAAAGAGAAAAAGCCCAATCTTATGCAAGACTTCATAATGAATTATGCTGACACATTTGTCCCTTGAAAAGATTAGATCCGAAGAAAATGTAAACAAATTTATTTAGATATCACGATTGATTGTAGATTCTCGTTGAAAATTTAAATATATTACTTTTGGTAATATACAGTGATATTTTTATATATTATATATAAAATATATAATATTATATACTTTGGTTATACAGTCATTATTATTTTAAGAGAATTCTTTTGTAACAAGGAAAATCCCGAAAAAATATTAAAATTTATAATAAGAAAATTTAAATTCATTTGATAATATTGAAGCATCAGAAAAAACTTGATGCAAGGAAATAATAAATTTTGATGCTACATAAGATTCACTGCGTGTAAAATTCAACTTTATTGTGTTTACGAAACAGTAATTTTTATCACTGCTTTGAAGCACATTGAAGAAAGGAAGAAAAAGTTTGGAGACAGTCTTAGGATGTCATCATTTCAATGAACACACATTCTGGGACGACAAAACAGACTCAATTGACGCCATTATAGTTTATTAACTTGAAGTACGTTGCGTATGTTTTTAATTCAACAATGCAAACTCAATTACGGTGATGATATAAATATTTAAACACAAAAATTATATTTTGAAACTTTACTTCAATGCAGATCAAATGAAGTTAAGATTCAGATAGTATGATCAGTGTCTTTTATTTTGATAACGTAATCTTATACTCACACATTTCAGTGCTATCCTATGACCGTTATATAAATAGAAAAATAACAGGAAGAGGAAGATTCTGTCGAGAACCGAAGTCTACACTAAAGCGAAGTTCAATACCCTATGACAAGAATAATATAGTTTGCAACATGCGTTGCTTTGACTGTACTTAAACTAGAACGATTATTTTGTCCTGGAATCATAATAACAAAGTATCAATCCCTGACCTTTCAAAAAGGAAAGGAGATCATGTGCCTCATACAGATTTAGATTTACATGAGGGCTATGAAATAACATGTTATGAGAAATTGTTAAATGAGGACTATTAGGAGACGAATCCTATAATTCTAAATACTAATCAGAAGACGAGAACAACTCAAGGGGCTGAAATTTACACAAACTTCCAAACCATACTGTTGAATATCCGACGAGATATTTAAACCTTGGACCACGAAATTTTAAAATACTTTTCATTTTCTAAGCAAGTGAAGAGAGTAGGATTCTGCATAAAATAAATTTATTCAATTTTTTTAAAAATTCCAAATGATTTTTAAGCAACGGTATTCAATACAGAGGAATTTGATGGTCAAATACTTTTCCCTTTCTAAAGTAATTATTCTTAAAAGGTTAGTGAGATGTATATGTTTAGTTAGTAGCCAAACTTCATTAGAGTCCAAATAAACTAAATCTTTCATGGAATTAAGTTTTGAATTTGCGAATGACTGTGCAGTGTAGCGGCCTTGTGATCCTCGGATCACGAGGCTGTTATCCTGCGAACAATATTAAACTGCACAAATAACTGAAAAAAAAATCTACTTTTTAACATACTAACAAAAATTTGTTCATAAAAACTGCTTTTATTAATATTTATTTTTAATTAAACACATCTTTAAACAAATACTTATCGATTCTATCAAGTTTATACAAACTGAATAATAAAATGAAAATCTTTATTTTGATCATTCTTTGGTTAATAATTTGTCAGATTTTTTTATTGTTATTTCCACGTGATATTTCTGCACTATTGATGCTAACGATTTCCTTCTTAAGAAATTGATCCATTTCTATAAAATACAAGATTCGTGTTTTTCTGAATTACATTGATTGTTCGTTTTCTTTTATTTCATCTATTTTCAATTTGCAAGCAAATGCTTCTAAAATGAGAAAAAAATCCTTCAACGGGGGTTTAATAGAAAGTAAATATTCAAAAAAATATAAATATACTTTTGTGTAAAATATACAAAATATTATTGCGATTAAATAATAAATTAGTTTTAGTTTTAATAGATCTCAAATATAAGTGATTTGTATATAAAGATTAGTGTGAAATAAGATGTCAGTCTATTTTCTCCCCTTTAATACAGTTCTCAATGCAAAAAATCGAAAAAGACTTTTCATACTTCGCACTTCCAAAGGATAGTGTATTTAAGCGGTACTTTTAAATTTAAATGTACCGGACACTTCAAAACACTGAATCTATCATTGCAATTTTGGTCATTTGAACGATCGCGATAGATTAAGATATCATGCAGTTATGAAAAGTAATGGTTATAGTTGTGAGCTCTAGACGGAGAACCCAGAGCGTTAACTTTTGTATTTAACCTAATTGTGATGGATCTTAGAATTTCTATGATAAAAAAAAACATTACTGAAATAATCTGTTGTTTATTCCCCTTGGATTGAACACCAATTCAAAGAGATCGGGGAAAGAGGGGTGCAGTAGCTTCTGAGGGTAAAGACCCCTGAGCAACCGAGGGCAGAAGTCTGACTCTTAGCTCATATGAAGATGACATTCACATACTCGTTTGCACAACCCCTTTTTGCAGGGGGGCTCTTTCACACACACCTCACAAATAGAACATAGGGAAGAGAACAACCATGCTCGAATCAGGACTCGAACCCAGGACGCCCAGATCAAGGGGAAGACGAGCTACCCCTAGGCCAGGAGGCAGGCAATGAAATATCTTAATGTATTATTCTTACAGTCTTAATATTTTAAATAAATGGAATTTATTGAACTGCAGTTTCCAAACTTTCCAAAACACGTTTTAAAAAGTAAAGCTAATTGGCTTCATGAGACATACCACGTCAAACGTATGCAAAGACTCGGTTAAATTTAATTTTAAAGTTCTGCAAGAGTAGGAAAGCGGAAACCAATTTTGTCATCCTTTAGAATCTACTTCAGCACCGGGTGAGTTATCGTTTCACTTAGCCTGATCACAGTTCGGCCCATAAAACATGTAGTAACGGCTTATTCGAGTAGCATCAAGCCCATCCTGCAGAGACAGTATCATCAGATAGTAGGAGGAAGCAAAATCATCACTTGGACTTGAGGACGCCGTGGCCTATCGATCTGTGAGAGAGCTCCACTCTTCCGGATAAGAAGGAAAAGTGGAAGTTAATTACCCAATTGCATAAACTGCTTGCTGGAAAGTTATAAACAATTTTGGTGTGGCGCAACATGGATATTTATGGCGGTTTTTGGGTAGTTAAAATTTTCATCAAACGCTTATCAGGAATCGGAGATAAATTGGTGCAGGTGGCAAGTGAGGCAATAGAGGTCAAAAAAGAAAAATATCAAATCAGAAGGTGGTAGGAGAAAAATGCGATATGTTCATTTCTTTTTTAAAAATATTTTTGACAGAATATAATGTTACTGTATACAGTGCCCGAAAAAATTATAAGGACACGCGAAAAATCGCCAAATCTAGAAGCCTTGTTTACAGAATCGTATGCAAATTTTTGCAGCAAAAATAGAAGTAAAACTAAAATATTTTATGCGTAAAGTAATTAAAATTTTCAATTTTAAATCTGCTAAAATTTAAAGTTTGATTTTTAAACCTAAATGAAAACGGAAAAAAGTATAAGGACATTGCTTTTTCTCCAGTAATTATTTAAAAATTTGCATATTTGAAAGCATAAAATGGCAATTCCGAGTTAAAAGATTCATTTGCGAAAAGAATTTCCCACTCGGCGACTTTCAGTGTGAATTTTTAAACGATGCCCAAAGGAACTCAACTTTCAGACTCTGAAAAAGGAAAAATTGTTGCTTTTCGAGAATGTGGATTAAGTGGATGGGAAATTTCAAAAAGAATCAAGAGATCTAAAACGGTGGTTTATAATTTTCTAAAAAAATCCTGGGATGTATGGTATGAAAAAGCGAACTGGGAGACCAGAAATTCTCACTCGTGGACAAAAAAGAATGATTGTAAGGAGAGCTTGCGAGAAAAGAGAAACCGCAAATGAAGTTAGACAAAATTTGAGTTTACCATGCTCAACAAGGACTGTTCAAAATATTTTGAGTAAACATCCTCAAGTTTCTTATGGGAAATTAGTGTCACGCCCCCCTCTTACAAATCATCATAAGAAAAGAAGAGTTTACTTTGCCAAAAAATACATTTCTCTTGGTCAAAAGTGGGCTGATGTAATTTTTTCGGACGAAAAAAAGTTCAATCTTGATGGACCTGATGGTTTTCGTTATTTTTGGTATGATCTGCGAAAGAGCAAGGAAGTGCTTTCCAGGCGTCAATATGGTGGTGGCTCGGTTATGGTATGGGGCACTTTTGCGGCAAATGGAACCACTCCAATTGTATTTATCAACCGTAAAATGAATTCGGACAGGTATGTTGATATGTTAGGAGAAAGTTTGTTATCTGAAGCGCCACTAATTACTTCAGGGAACTATATTTTTCAGCAGGATAATGCTTCGATACACGTTTCTACGAGTGCAAAACTCTGGTTTGGAGCTAATTCTGTAAATTTACTTGATTGGCCGGCGAGAAGTCCCGATCTTAATCCAATCGAAAACTTTTGGGGACTTCTAGCCCGAGAAGTTTATAAAAACGGCACACAGTATCAATGTACACAAGATTTTGTCGTCGCTATCAAAGACGCTTGGGAAAAAATATCTGTGGACATTTTAAAAGATCTTTCAGGATCTATGACCTCTCGGCTTATTCAAGTGATTGAAAAAAAAAAAAGGTAGTGTTCTTGATTATTAAAACATTTTTTAAGTATTTTACAATATGTCCTTATAATTTTTTCCGTATTTCCTTTAGTGTTAAATTTTGTAAAATCAATATTTTGAAGCTAAATTATGTTTTTTTATGTGGTATAAGTGTTATCACAAAATTATGCAGCAGAAGTAAGAAATATAAAAAGTTCATTTAGGTGAAATAGAAATAAAGCATATTTTCATGCAATTACATGTTGTCCTTATACTTTTTTCGCGCACTGTATGTGATGATTTATGCTCGCCAAGAGGATGAAGAATATTCATTACATAAAATAATTTGTAATGCAATTCATTTATTATAAAGTTTGAAATTTCATCACTTCTTTCGGATGGCCACTTTTAGGCGCATTTCGAAAACACTACAATGGAAAGTTAGCAGTTCTCATTTTAGAAGAAATAATCGTCAGAAGAAATAAGCAATTTTTATTTTAGCGCTTTTAATATCATAAATATATGTTAAAAACAATAAACTTTTAATATCATAAATTATACAAAAGTTAGTACATTTCATTTCCCACATAACAGATTAAAATTCGTATAAAAAACAATCACTATCCAGAATAGCACGATTAATGGAATATAGATTCTAAATGAGTCTTCTAAAGACAATTTCACGCCCTTTTAATTTCCTTCTTTGTAAATTATGAATAACTTTCCATAAGCAATAATCTTTAAAAAAATGCAACTTTTTTCAGTAAACATTGGTAGAACATAGATAGAACATAGATATTTAAGAAAAAGAACAATCGATTGTTAAGACTAGAATTATTCAAATAATTTACAATCGCTGTAAAAGTGTTAATTAAGGACTAGTAATCAGTTCTTTTGATGAACTGAGTTCGGTAAAACGCAAAGAACTCCAATACTTTCATAGATTTTCATTAGATTGAATAAAATATAAATATAGAAGAAAAACCGATGCCTATATAAAAACAAATGAAATCTTCAGGTATGTAAAAATCAAAAAGAAAAATATTAACTGCATAACATATAATAACACTTAAATTCAATTGAATAATTGGCAGGCATCTCGCAAAACTATCGAATACATTATTACAATGTTTATCGTCACTAAGTATCATGCAAAATGTGTAGGGAGAGAACAATCCATTATTTTATTATCAAAGATTAATCTATTTTCATTTTAACAACTGGAATTTAATAATTATCATCTTTCCAAATGCTGATTATTTTTTTCGAAAACAAATTAAACAATCCTGCGAGAAGAAATCCATAAAATTTCGTACAGCTAGCTATAAATAATTCTTTAGCTTCGAATAAGATATTAATAATTTTTTTAACTAAATCGATATATTTACTTAAATTAACATAATTAATCAAAATAGCTGTATATAGCGAGTTTTGTAAATCGATAATATATTTACCATCCATCTCAATTTTAATGAAGTGCGTCTAACTTTATTATTGCATACAGAAAATAGATTTTTTTTCAAAACATTATGGCAATGCTTATAGAATAACAAATTCGAGTTTTCATTTATTATTTACTATATCTTGAAGCAAGTCAGTTTAAAATTATGCGGACAAAAGACTTCTAAAATGGTTGCAACATTTTTCTAAGCCAGTTGTAGCATTGAAGGCAAAATATTATCTAGAAATACACTGGAAGAACATACTCTGCCTTTTCAGCTCTCATGTAACCGCCTAAAGACTAATATTTATCCCTTTTGTCGAAGCTGGACGGAGACGAAGCTAAAACCTCTTTCGAACACTATACATGCAATAGAACTGGATTGGTTGGACTTGCGTGGTACTAAAGCTTCACTACGGGCAATTGGCTATAGCCAGGATTAATCCCGGAAGAACGATGAAGGGAAACAGCGAAAAAGCGGGAGTACATGGAAAGACTTTTCACGAGGAAAGTTGAAAGGAACACAGCATATGGTGAAGAAATGAATAAAAATTTTATTTTTTATCTCGGTAGTCAAAAGGATTGTGAGAAGCGTATTTGAAATAAGAATTAATACAAATAAAATCATTACTAAAGAAGAAGCCATTATATATAAAAGCTTAACCTAAATATATCGTTTCTAATTCCTTTGCTTCTATTTAAATTAAGATTATTTCTAGGATCGTTCTTTTAATTTTTAAAAATCAAGGATTGGACTTTTAAAAATATTTACCACAGCGATTCTAAATTTATATATCAGTTAGGAATGTGTCGATGGACAGAAATGAAAGAATATTAAAACCTAATGAAATCAAATTATAGAAAGGCATTCTATTAGTTCAGAATAAAATGTAACTGTTAAAAATAATTTAACAAAGACGAGAAGTACTTTAATAAAATACTCAAATTTCAGACTTCTTATAAGAAGTGCAAGACTGAACAATCATTTCAAATGCGTACTTATTAAAATTCAAAAAGCTGTATCCTTAATATTTCAAACTGACAATAATTTGTTTTTTGCAATAAGAGAAATAGAATCCAAAACACAGAATTATGGAATCTTAACTTCACACGTTTAATGGGCATTTCAGAACATTCAACAACACTATTTATTGGTTCCAATCTCCGATCAATTTCCTTTTCATGATGGTATCCATAGAAAACTCGTGACACTTCCTATTTATGAATAAAATCTTTCCACTAATGATCCATAAGCACCAATATGAATCGTAAAAAAAATGACTTATTTATGAGTACACGAGAGAGTCACGTGTGAAGCGAGATTTAACTCTAGCATAAAAACTGATACAAATGAAATTGAGCTTGGATCGTTCCAAAAAACGGTGAATAAAATGACTCATGCTGGTCGTAAATAGCTTCAACCGATGAACTTAGGTGGATCAATACTGCAGATATGCATGGATTTTATATTATTTATCATTTAGCTTAGAATATTCTAAAGTAATAATTTAATTGCATTCAGAAATAATACATTAAAATATATTACTAGGAAGCCACTAGAGTTTTTTTTGCAATCGTTAGATTACAAAAAAAACTTACCTGTTAACAGCAGTGGAACAAGTTTTACAGTGCACTGTCTACCTTAAATGACTCGATTTTATGTTTTTCAACCTGGACTCTTAGATGGTTTAAAGGGAAAATTTTTTCCTGGACTGGGAAATATTGAGAAATTAAATTGAAGTAGGACAGATACGGCTGAGATGTTGATAATTTTACTATTTACATCTTTGATGGACGGGTTCACACATAACGGAACTTAATACTTCTACGGAGAATTTCAATATTAAAATACCGTAATTCTCTAAAATAGAAATGTTTGCATTTTATGTTTAGTAGAGAATGAAAAAAAATTCTTTGTAGCAATTATTGAAAATAGATTGAATTATTGTAAACTTAATATGAACTATTTACATATAAGGTAAAACCAAAGACACTTTATTTAAAAGAATGATACATTTCGTTATTTCGACCATGGGAAGGTCATCTGAATAATACAAAAAAAGATTAAAACTGCCGTTGTTGCTACTGAACTAAAAAATTTTTGCAAAAAAAAAAAAAAAAAACCCGCGGCATAACATAAAGAGAATAATTTAAAAAACACAAAAACTAATTTGATAAAACACTCTCTCAGCTTTCACACACATTAAGTGCAAAACTGAACAATCATTTCAGAATGTGTATTTATTAAAATCACAGTAAAAAAAGGATATTTGAGTTTCAATGCAAATGACTTCTTTATATTAGTTTCTTACAAATTAGAAAATATGAAGGTGCGCAACAATACTTCATCTCGTATTGTAAAATTTGATATATATTTAAATCATAAATTAAAAAAAACAAGCATTGTCCCCTCCCCCAGAAACTAAGAAAAAAAAACTAAGTATTTTATTTTCAGATTTTTCTATTCATGCTCCATTGTTTCTTTTACTAGTATTGCCATGTAAGATGTAGACTTTGCCCAAATAACACCAATTCGCTGTCCTTAAGCGAAATTCTATAACTTATTTTACAGAAATCTAATTAAAAGATTGGCCTGAAAAAAGACCTTAAGTCTTAAAAAAATCTCGAAAGTAGTAAACATTAGGATAACAACACAATGCTTTTAAGGACATCGTTTGGTAAAATTATAAAGATTCAGATTTTTGTGGTTCAAGTGACCCTCAGGTTTCAGAAATAAAATTGTAATATATCATAAATTACTTTAAATAGGCTAAAAATGCCGATGAAAATAAAATCATTTTGCTATTTTTAAAACTCTGGAGTTTGAGGTAAATAAAAAAAAATGAAATAGATGGTACAAATTTTACAATTTGTTTGAATGTATGAGAATAAAGAGACAAATGGAGGCTGATAAGAATTAATTGTTGGGTAATGCAATCCTACATTCAGATCTTCAGTATAATGCATATCTCCGAAACGGTATTGATACTATTTTCATAACTATATGCGGAATAAAGTTTTTGAAATATTTACTTTTTTGTCAGTAAACAAATAAAAAATGTCAAGTAAACAAAATATATGGTTCGTTTAATTTGTAAGGAAAATATTCGTATGTTCAATAGTTCCAAACTTTAAATATCCTAAAAAACTTTTTAGAAAAAACAAATGTTTTATGCTGAATGTTTTATGCTTTCCTGAATGTTTTATGCTTTCCAAAAAACAAATGTTTTATGCTGAATTAGATGAGTAATAAAAGATTCCATAGGATTCTTTTAAAGATTTAATTATTAGAAAATCTTAATCTTACATTTAATTGAATTTTTTTGTCGCGTCTATGATATAGTCGAATCAAATGTATCCATGAGTCCTGATTACTGGTTTTGCAATTTGCTTGATGTTATCGCCATACAGGTTATCAATGCCGGCAAGACTCCCACTTCTCTCCGATTAACACTCATAGCTGGACACTCAAAGATGTGGCATGGTGTCAGCTGCGTATCTGAGCAGTTATCACAGTTCCTGTAGGCTCTCCTGCCCTCTCTGTCGATCTTCATGCCTCTGTGGTGGTTGGTTCTCAGCCTGGCTGTAGTTTTTGTAGTGGATCTATCTGCATTTATATTACAAATCAAGTGTTTCGTTGGTATTGATTTTTCTCTTGGTTTAAATTTAGCTATTGCATTTGCATCTTGGATGGAAACGTTATAGTCCATATAGTATAGATTTAATTGAATAAAATCAAAATATGAAAGAAACGGGTATATCATTCATGAAATGCAGTTTTAGGTTTTGTTCTTAAAAATTGCACTTGCAAATGAACATAAAAGATTACATCAAATGCATGATAGCAATTCAGCAGAACAGACAATACAAGAAAGTAGGTATAATTTATATTATTTCAATGTCTCCGAAAATAATTTTGTCTAAAAGTAAAACATACATGTAAAATGGTTTTTCTTTAGTTAAATTTAGCTTCAGAAATATTCAGAAAAGTGACCTCAAATATATTATGAAAATTTTATTTACAATTCCTCCACGATTTTTATGATATTTTATTTTGGTACTAATTTAATCCAAGATTTTTTTTCCTTTCACAGTTATAGAGTATTAAAAAGATTATACACGATTTAATCAGAATTTTTACGAAGCATACAGAGGAAACAACCATTAATTCTCAAAAGATAGGGACGTTAAAAAAAAAAAAGGAAAGGAAACCAAATATGCAACAGGCCCGAAAGTTATCCATTCAATGAAATGGAATACGATCATTAATATCCATTGACATGAAGAGAGCACCGATTGCATCAGAGAATTGAAAACTGCTGTCGGCATTTAGACTGACATCCTTCAAGCCGTGTCATTACGGATAACAATCAAGCCCACTTAGTAACCAAACGAAAAAAGAAATATGAAATTAATAACAGTCATACATGCCATAGATGGTTAAAAAACGGGATACCATGTTTTCCGAATGCCCTTTCTAAAGGTCAAACATCCTTATTTTGCTTTCCTTTTTTTTAAATACAAGAAATGACTCGAAATGTTCTCCATTTTAAAATCTTGTGTGGACTAAATTCTTATTTCTTAAAGGCTTGCAGTTTCAGAAAATTGGATTTTTTTATTTTTACGAAGACAAACTTTTCAAGAAGTTCCCCATACTTACCGGTATTGTTTATTATATAATGAACCTAATTTACAATTTCTACAAACGGAAAGCTAATATCGAGTGTTTTTAAATTCCATATGCTCTAGTTTTAAACATTTTCTGTGCTCTTTTAATACTCACCACATTTTGTGAAACTCTAGCCGCCTTCGGTGACCAGTTCGCTTACCATATTAATAGAAACAAGTCATGTCTACCAACTTCGAAGAACTACATCTTATCACAATAAAATAGTACTGTTTTAAATTACACTACCAGAACAAACAAAGTATTGTGATTATTACTTATGCTAGTAAAATGTTGACATAGATGAAATAGGATCACTTGTTAAACACGGTTTCTTTCATTGTTCTGTTTTGCGATTTCTTTCGAAAGTAGCGGATGATGAGAGTGAGGGGTCAGGCAAATGGTGGCGTTGTATTTAAGGTCATGAGCTATGTTTCCAAATAAGAAATGACGAAATCGGTATAGCAGTTTCGGCTAAAGCACTGACTCTTTGATTTCGCCTATTATTTTAAATACATAGATATAAAAATATACATCTGAAAGAAAATGCCACAAAATTTTAAGTTCTACTCGTTTAAAGTGAAGCAAACGAATTGTCAGACGATTTGACAGCGATTTGAAACTTTAAAAAAATCGCTAAATGCTAAAATTTAATACTAAATACTAAAATATTAAAAGTATTATTTTAAAAACCTTTATAATTTTAATAATTACGTTAAAAAATGAACACTTCTATCAAAACAAATGGTTCAAATAAATGTTTACCATAAATTTGGAATAGCAACACTTAACAGATATTCTGTATTTCCATATAAAACAACAGTTATTCAAGTAAAACAATTTCCTCAATATTATGAAAATTTATGCGATAACAGAGATAAGAATATACAGCGAGATCCAGGAGATAGTTTCGCCGTTGCTTTTTCCTTCCAAGATCATTTCACAATATTGAAAATTCTGATTCTAGTCGTGGTGATAAGTTTCCAGTCAGGTTACTCAATTTCATTGATTTAAAAAAAGCTAAATTGAGATTCTTCTAGAATCCTGATTTCCCCCCTTTCGTTTAAAAATGTTCCAAAAGAAAAAGAAACTAACAGTTTAATTGGGAAGGTACACAGAAGGTTATTGATTTTTATTGAACACAAAGAAATTCGATAATTAACTCCAGAAAATTAATTCTAAGAAATCTTCCCAGATCCGATTAATCAGTGGACCATTATTCTGAAATTCCGAACTTTTTTTAATCAATACTTTATAAATAGAGAAACAAATTTTGTTACTATTTCTTGGTGGTGAGAATTTGGTTGCTTAAGGCACAAAATGTTTGAAGCAATTTAAGATTGCTTTGAGCAGGCATAGTTGTAGAATATTTATATATTTAAGAAACACACAAACTATTTTACTTACTTGGACGTAGATATGTATTTTTCCACATTTATTGGTTTCAACTTCCAAGTGCTAGAAAGAAAGAAAAGAAGATTAATTAAGTGATAAAGAAAGTATTCTTTAAAAATAACAATTAAAATTTTCACAGTAAATAGTTTTCTGAGTTAAGTAATGCAACAATTTGGCAATATATTTTGCTTAATCGCAGAGTTATAAAGAATAAAAATCCTTTTGGACAAATTGGGAAATGAAGGCAGTTTTCTCTTAGTCGGAGATGTGGGAGAAAAAATTCACTTCCTCCATCATTTCCATCACAAATTTCATAAAGGTTGAAATTATAATCATGAAAAAGGGGGAAATAAAGCCAGTTAATAAACTTTCCATAAATAGGTCAACTTTCTAAAATTAAAATAATAACAACAACAAACACCCCGAAGTTAGAAGGTGAAATTTTCTTTTCAACCCTTAACCTAAGCAATAACAATTATAGAAATTTTTTTTTAAACTTGAATTATTTTTCTATTTTCTATAGCAAGAGATGAGGAAATAAAATTTGCAACCCTTTTTATTTCGTATCTCTTTGAGCTGAATGGTTCATCTATGAACTTGATGGAATCTACCCTTTCTAGAACATATCTCTTCTAAATTCAAATGCAATTGAAATTACTATAGTTATCCTTTACTTAAACAGAAATTTGAGGAAGTTGTATCATAAGCACTATAGTATTCTTATAATAAGGAATCTACTTAAAAAGTTTTTTTTTCACGCTGATAATGTCAAGAAGAATCATTCCAGACACATTTCCATCATAATATGCCGTCATAAATTTCCTTTTGTTTAAAAAAAATTTCAGAAAGACTTCATATTTAAAATGAGTTTATGATGCAATTCAGCAAGTTATAAAAATGATAAATTTTTCCGGACTTGCATTTTCCCAGTCTTGTCTTCAAAAGATAAATCCAACGATAAGATATGCTATGCACAAAATTCAAAACCCAAAGTTTTCTACTTCATTTTCACAACATTTGCTATTTTCCCATTTTTCACCAAGCGGACTTCTCTTCTTAAGTTTTTAAGGAAATAAGAATATTTTTTCGAAATATTTCTTACTAAAGTTTCTTCAAATGCGTTTTTACAACGGTTGCAAAGTTTATGATTTTCAGTGTCAAATTATTATCTTCAAACGATAATTAAAAAAAAAACAGAAAAATCATCAATTCATTTACAAAGCCGATTTTATATTGAATTTGTTAAAATATTATAAACAAAACCTGTTCTTATTAATGGAAGCTTTTAATTAAACTATAGTATTTTGAACAGGGTGTCTTAAAATTTCCTTGTTTCGTGACGGATATTTACCAATAACCTTATTAAAATATCTATTTTTGAAATAAAATTATTATATGTTTCTCAAATTTAGAAATCTTTTAATGTAACATTTTGCACTGCAACTCTAGGGTCAATAAAGCGATTAATGAAAAAAATTCAATATCTACAAAGATATTTAAAACAATCTTTAAAGCTTTTATAAAAGGAAAGAACTTTTGTAATAATTTATTATTAAAAATATTAACAAATTGCATATATTTTATTTTTGCTTATATATAAAACAAATAAAAGCAGAAACGAGTACAGCGACTATTAATTAGATAAAAAAAAATAATTATTTAAAAAAATATAAATTATAAATATTTCACAATAAGAACACTCCGCATTAGCATTGCAACTGATTCGACTTGATACTTGTAATTAATCTTTAAAAAAGAACGCAAATTTATGGATAATAAATAAATGTAGCATATGATGCAACATAAATCTGCTAATCTGCTATATGTAATACGAAGCACTTTCATTAATCGACTTGTTGATGTTTAGGTAAGAAACTCAGATTATGGGAAATGATAATTGACCAGCGAAGCTCAACATAATTTAAAAAAAAAACTATTTGTAAGATGGAGAGAGATTTAGCGACAAGTATGCATTATCTAGACTTATCCCACTATGATAACTCCATTTAAATGGATAGCGAGAAAGTTATCCAAAAATATTTACTCCCATTTATTATTACGGATTACTTGTGATCTTTAAACGATATTTTAAACACTTAGCTGAGCGATTAAAATACATTTGGAAACACCGATTGAAATGATAACGACAAAGAATTTTACCGTTCATTTGATATGAAACAGCTATTTATCCGGTAACTGTAGCTAATACTCAGATAAATGTATATGATGGTTTCTAGGATACCAGTATCATTGAGTATCGATGATACTGGTAATGTCACATTTTTATGGATTGCTTGATATTATAATGATCTGTGAATAACTTCTTTGGTTTCCGAAAATGTTAAAATAGCTTTAAATATTTTATATCGATAATAAAATATGAGTATCCATCTGATAATTCTTTCTAAATATCTAATATTAAACATTTTTAATAAATTTAGCAATTTAGTTACCTTCTAATATGACATTGAGTTTTGGAAATTTATCTTAATGGAAAAAGGAAATTTAAAAATTTTTAGCAGCCATACAATATTTTATTTGATGACATATGAATTATTTCCTTAGTTTTCATTTTGAAAATTTTTATATCGCAATCAAAGAGTTAAAAATATCATGACGAGAAGAAATTGGCTAAAATATCCATCCAAAATCGGAAAAGGGGGAGAAATATATTTATTATCAAAATTTAACGAATCCACACTTTTATTAATAAAAATTGGTTTTACCATTAAACTCAGCAATGGAATCATCGATTCGAATATTTTAATAGTAAACCAAATGCCAAAATAGTTCCCCAAATTCAAGCAAAATTCAAACCTAGCAAATTCAAATTCTATTTAATAAAATTTTTAAAGCCCCACCGAGAGTGGGAACATACACTTTAGTATCGCTGAAAACTACTAAAAGTACTTCTAAAAGATAATGTCAGAAATTAAACTCAATCCTTGTTAAAAAGGATATATAGCGAATCCCCAGAATATTCGGAGAAGGGGGATTTCAATGTTTTAGAACTGCATGACCTTTACCCGAACCGCATCCCTTTGCCGCCACTGACGTCAGGAAAATCAGCACCGACGTCGCCTGTGACGTCATTACGAACTGGAAGACCCCTCTGCAGGCCGTCCGATACAAGGTGGGTAATAAATTCACGGAAGTAAATTTCAATTATAATAGAATGGAAATCTTTGCTCCCCTTCATCCTCATTCGCCAAGTTTTTTTTTTATTCCAACCATCATTTAATACTAAATGAATTTTGAATATTTAGCCATTATGGTATTCACACAAAGTTTTAATGGATTCTTTGAGATTATTTCCTTCCCACGAAATTACTACACGTTAAGCGGAATTTTAAATATATGCTATAGATCATTAACGAATTGCACATTCAAAATATCATAACTTATGTAAAATAGATTTTGAAAACAAATTTACAAACAAATTGAATAAAACATTCCGGCTACATCATTAGATACATTTATATAAGGAATATTTTTTAATTGAGAATCTGAAGCAAAAACAATTAAAATAACGTTGTTCGCAAAAATATATCAAAAATATATTTTGCCTATTTCTATTTGAATTTTCTTAAAATGTTCTAGAACACAATCAATTTAATATTTAAAATATATTTCGAAATCTTTTATATTTGTATTTTATATTTTATACTATGAATTTTAAAAATAACATATTAACCAGGAACTACAGCGAACGGCACATTAAAATAGGAACATTATTTTCATATTATGTATGGAATGCGTGAGTCGAAAGAAAAGGACAAATGCATACATAAAATCTGAAAAGTACTTTTCCAAACCAAATGAAACAACAACCGATTTTTCTTTGACACGAAATATTAAAAACTCGCCAGTTGTTTCTGTACAAAAGTTTAACTTTTTATATGTTTTTTTATGTTATAAAACTAAATAAAATTAATATTTTTTAACGCAAAAAATTCATTGAAGTTTAAAAAAAGATAACATTGATTATTTAAATCAGAAAGATACTGATGAAATGAACATTTAAGGAGAGTTTATTTAGAAACAATTTGGTTATACTTAATTCAATTTTAACTAATGAACGAATTTCAACCGGAGAACTTAAGAATGAATCCTGTAATAAAATAGAGAAAATACAAACAATAATATAAAAAAAGTCCCATATTTGTTTACATTGCTATTATAAATTGAATGGAATCATAATAATCTTAGAATTTAAGACAGATTCATAATTCATATAAAATGTTCAGTCAAATTCGGAAATTCAATTATCGAGAAAACTTGCTTAGAATGAAAAATTCATTACATTAATATCCTGTACTGAAACTACAAAACAGATGCTATTTCGTGATTGAAAGATCATTGTAACTTGTGATCAGATGGCGAGGATGATACATGAGCAGACAAACTATTCTTTCCATTTCGATGTCATACCTTACCAATAAGAATGCGTATGACCCACGACGATAGATTTCACGAACGTCAAGCTCGCATACATGTAATCGCTTAATGAAATCGAATTTCAAACTTCGAATGCTCCAGTTCCGAAATTGAGACCTTATCACAAGACCACCACAGTCCCGGAAAACCTGTTTAGATTTTATTATTAAGTCCTGAACTTAACCAAAAGAAAAAAAGAATGTATTTCTAGAGATTAAGTAAAAAGTAGTTGGTAATTCATAGTCAAAAATGGCATGTTAAAACCCATTAAGCAAAATTAAACCGCATTAATGAAACTGATATTACTATTTCATTTTACACCCGAAATTTATTTTCATGTAGAAATTGAAATATAGAAATACGAATTTTTCATAGTTACATCTTGTTCGGAAATCCGTTTTTTAAAAAAAGTTTCTTTCAAGATTTAAATAAATACAGCATTTTCAACTCCAAAAATATATCTGTAAACTTACATTTCAAGTTATTTGTAAGAGCGATGAAAAAGAAATTATTTGGTGAATTTATTTAACTTGAATAGCCAAGAATGTTAACCGAAGCAGGTTATTAGCTTACATTGACGGGGAGACATGGCTTTTCAAAACAATGTTAGCGCAGGTAAAAGGACTAGTCCAAGGACACAGATATTTTGGATACGAGCCCAAATGTCACTGAAAATGTTCCTTTTCAGATTGAAGCCGCGAATGGGGGTGTGAAGAAAGAGAATGAAGATTTGCCAACAAGTGATGCTATTTTTGGAAACATCTCGCGATCCATTATTTCGGCAAACAAAAATAAAGAGAGAAAGAGAGAGAGAAAATAAACCCCGAATAGTCTGGAGCATTCAAGAAAAAAATGCGCCGCTTATCTGCAGGTATAAAGAGAGTAACAAGTCATTTACACTTTTGTTTCCTACCAGTCTTTCAGACACAGTAAACAACGAGACAAAGGATAAGACAATGCATTCTTTGTTCGACACTATTTCACAAATATGAAAATTTCAGCTAAGTAAGCAATTTCAATAAGCTGATAATATTTTTCGATTCTTAATAAAAGCAGTAACAGAGCGGACATTTGCGGAAAGATTTAGTAAAATGTTACTTTGAACTCAAAATATTTATTCAAATAAATACTAAGAAATCATTAACAAAAATGCTAATATAAATGTTATTTTAACCAGACTAATTAATGAACGTTAAGAATAAAAGATTATAATTGAATTTACTTTTGTTTTATTTATTAAAGAATATTGAAACAAAAATCAACAGAATTTTTTTTTATACATAGCATTTCAAAATTTACGCAAACTTAAAATGTTATTAAAAATGATTTTTATTTATATCAAGAAAGAAATATTTAGAAGTTGCAGAAACTTGATATATAACGAAACAGAAAAAAGTTAATTTCGGAAAAAATAATAAATGTTTAATTCTCTGACAAATCAAAATTTTATGTCTATTCAATTTTTATTGAATATTCAAAGGTGCTTCTTGATTTTTAAGTCAAATTTAAAATTTAATTTTGAAGCGAATTTAAAATTTTTACAAAAAAATGTACAAAATAACTATTACATTGTCTAAAAGTCACAAAATTATTTTTGACTTTAACGGTAAGACTTATTTTTTGGTTTTGTTTATAAGTTAAATTTCATCTATTAAAATTTACGAAATAAGTTTAAAACAAAGTCGAAACGATCGAAAATTTAAAAAGAAATCAACTGTAGAATAGAAATGCCACAGGAAAAATATTAACAATGAATGGATTATCTGCAATAAAAAAAATTGGGAAAACCTACCTCATTTTAAAAAGATTACAACTTTATATTAAAATTTAAATATTAATACTTTAAAAGAGATTTTATTGTCTCACAAAGGAGCCTTTATTCTTTGGACGCTGATACACTAAATTGATTAAACGAAATTTCAGAATGGAAATATCTCTCGATGGGATTGCTAGTACTTTCAATGCAAACAAATGAAAGCATTGTTTTGTTCTTTAGATTTATTAAACAACGAATTAAATGCAGATAACGAAAAATTGCGGAGATGATAGAACAAGAAGGATTGATACTGAACTCGCAGAATATTTAGATTATAACGCTACTTATATGCATTTTTCCTTGCAATCCTTCTCTGCAAGCAAAGAAACGCGCTTTACAGAATTATTGATAAATTATTTAAATAAAACAGAAAATGAAATATTCAGAAGACTTTTTCTGTAAAATTATCATAACCTGCAAATATTTTGTAGCTTCAAACTATTTTGGAGTTTTAAATATATTCTGTAGTTTTAAATTGAGATTTTCTTTCATTGTTAAAATATGTATACTGAAATAAATACTCAGATGGCGATTTCTCTTACTTGGTATTTAAAAATAATAAATCATGTTAAAAGGACCTAACATAAAAGAAATCGAAAATTATCAAGAAATGCTCATATTCATACATTTAAAATATATTTAGGAGTAATTAATTCCGCAATAAAGCATTATTTCATAGCATTTTAAAAGGAGAAGGAATGAAAGACATATATAACATTACAAATATCTATCAAATGAAATTCATGTGAAACAGATTTAAAGTAAAAAGCCATACTCTCGAATATTAAAAACCTTATGCTCTGATTCAACTTAAGCGAAGTATGTATAATTAAGCTAAATTCCTCCCCCTCTATTATCTTTACTATGATAGCTTCTCAACAATCAGAACTGCGATAATGTCCAAGATTGAAATCGAACATTTCCTAAACAGTTTCGTTGCAATACACTATTATAGACTAAAAGTAGCATGTAATTTACTCATATATTACATCAACTTTAATACTATAAGATTACTTTAATCGCTTCTTTCACATGCAACTTGATAATTGTTTATTATTTAAAGAGATTAAAAGAATTATTTAAAGGGATTAAAAGAATTATTTAAAGAGATTAAAAGTTGCCTATAATAAGAGTTAAAAACCGTTATTGTCGAATGAAAAATTTTATTTTTCGTTAACCTTCCTTAATTTTTCAAGGAAAAAAATGGACAATTTATTAAAAATTGCGAAAAATCAAATACACAAGATCGACAATTTCTGATTTTTCAAGCCTGATAGAATTTGTTCTCAGAAAACAATTTTGGCAAGCTGGTTTCATTTGATCAAGAACTGTATTGTAGAAAAGAGAATATCTGTTTAAAATATAATTAAAAATCATAGTATACAAGGATTTCGATTAAAGATGTTTTTTAAGTAATTTTTTACATAAAAAATTTAAAATATTTTATTAGTTACTAGCCGCCTTTGGCGACTAGCCGGTTCGCCAATATTACCGCTCGCTACAATTTTCAATTAAATATTTTAAGTAATTGGTCTCTTAATAGATTCTCAAACAAAACAATTTTAATCTTCAAATTTTGATAGTCATACCAAACTTATACTGTTGTTTAGATTGTTTCGTTCAATTTACTCTATATATTTTGCTAATTTGTTGTCATTTCCGGTAAAACGTCAACTTTAATTTAAAGTGAAAATGATGAAATTGCAATTAATATAAAGATATTTTTTAATAAAACCAACCTGAGAAATTTTATTTATCATCTTTATTGCTATTTATTTATTACTATTATTATTGAATATGAGTATTGCAAACAGAATATCTCGGTATTTAAGTCTTATGTGAACTACAAAATATTTTTGATAATTTATGTAATATCTCAAACAATAATTCAACAAAAATTTCTCAGATTCAGCATAAAATTCAGTTTTTAGTTTTGCTTTCAAAAGGATTGAATTGAAATCAATAATAATATTTTGTTCAGACCTATAAATATATTTCAAAAATTATGAAGTCTAAATTTAATTCAGTAAGGTGTTATATTTTGAGAAATATTCTGGACACACCAAAGTTTACATAAATGAATGAGTATTTCTATTTTCCACGATCAACTAAGACTTATTTATAAAGTTTTGAATGTTAAAAATTTAGAAAAACTCAACATTTTCATAATCTTAGACCAATTAATCTTGAGAAACCTGCGCGCTGATTTTCTTTGAAACTATCGATGGAAAATCTAAAATTATCCTTTTTTTATTGAATAGTGATATTCAAATTTTCATAAATCAGTCAGTTTAAGTGATTGATTTAGTTGATTGGAAATTAACTCTTTTTATTTAAAATATTAGTGTTTCAAGAGCATTTTCTTATTCGTGATTTCGACAGCAGAAGCTTTATGTAAAATCAAAAATTCGTTATTTATTAGAGCATTTATTGAATTAAGTTACATAAAATATAATCATTTTTCTATTTAAACCATTTTAGTAAATCTGTTGTGTTCGTGCGTCAACAAAAATAGAATGCAGACAAACTTATTATGAAACTAAATCTTATTACATTATAGATAATATTATCAAATTTACATCAACTTATTTTCATTCAAAATTCTAGCATCGTTTTTAAACAACAAATTAAAAGTTCCAAAAATATCACTGTTGCCAATCTGAATTTCACAACTATTTACAAAATAAAATTTATAATTATTAAAATAATCGTTTGCTACTTTTAAATAAAATATTTACGATTTATGTCGCAACAGATCTTTGTCTTACTAAAGGTTTACAAATTAGCTGTGTGGCCATGATTTGAATGGATATCTTGTTCATATTAAACAAAACTTGCCTTAAAATAAAACTTATTTATTGGATTAATAATATATAGAGTGTAAAAGATCATAAAAGAATTTTTCTTGAATTTATTTTTTAGAAAAAATAATATTTCATATTTGTTTCATTTCCTACAGACACGTGACGAAAATTATATTTTTGCAGATTTCATTTCCAAAAAGATTTAATTTATTTTCAGTTAGAGCTTTAATCAATGTGATGGCAACACTTTGAAAAAAACTATTTTTTTCTCCTGAATGCGAAACGTGCTTAATCCTCATTTTTATTTTTGACGAAAAAAATTATTGAAAAACATAGTTAAAATATTTATTTAAAAATTCATTAAAAATAGAAATTTAATTTTAAGATTAAAACAGTAGCATCATTTAAAAGATAAATTTTTTATCTTTAACTTCATGTAAAAATCTTTTTTGTGCGGTAATATTTTCGGCAGTTATAGCAGAAACACGTCAAAATTTCGCTTAATTTTTAAATAAATAAAATTCTAATTAAAAATTCGAAAAAATAACCCCCAGGTGCACATTCCCGGCCTCCAATGTATACACGTGCCAAATTTGGTAGCTGTAGGTTCAATGGTCTGGCCTGTAGAGCGCCAACACACACACACACACACACACACACACACACACACACACACACACATTGAGCTTTATTATAAGTATAGATTGGCTTCTTTCTGAAGATGACTCTAATCTTTATAATCTGATGTTTTTTCCATCTCGAATCGAAATTTTATTTACAGAGAGGATAAAGTAGCAACTTGGATCGAAGTTCTAATGAACAGAATTAATGCAAAAAATAGGAATAATATTTAACTGCTCTGCTCATAGATATTTCGAAATCCTAATTAAAAATATATCAGCATGCAATACTTCTATTTTCATATCCTACATAATAAAGTATTAAAAAATTAACTGTACCTTAAAGTGTGATAACTTTAATATACATTTTATACAGATTTCAGAGCCCGACATATCGTTACAAAACATATGTATATAGTTAAACTCAGCAAGCATATACTGAAGTTTCAGAGTTGTTTTAACTTAATTCTTCTTTGTTAATCATCGAAAGTAACATCAGTACATACATATGTCATGGATTCCATAACAATATTTCCTCAAAAGAAAAAAAATCACAAGCGCTAAAAATAAAATTTGTAAAATGCAATCATTTTTTAAGGTTATTTAAGAAGATTGTCGGTTCTTTTTTCTCAAAGAGTGAATGTAAGCAATAATAAAGTGTGTGGGCAAATTTTTCCTTCTTGCGAACTAACATATTGGAGTTTTGCCAAATACACACAAGGACTCAAGAAAAAAAAATGTAGAAAACAAAACTAAAACAAATATGGCGAAAACAAAATGTTTCGCCAAGGATATGGTGACGTAGCCACCTGTTTTGGAGTGATAGAGTGCAGACTTGACAATATCAACCCTGTCTTTTTTTCTTGGCGTGTAAATGGGCTGAGATGACTTTAGTAACACCCAAAGAGTGAACTGCTTTTTATGAGAATTATCTAAATGTAAACAACTGATAATCAGCTCAAAAATGCTGTCATTTCCATCATTTTCTCTACTTAAAATTAAAAGAAGAATTTTCAAATATCAGTAAATTAAATGCGTAGAATTCTTGATAATTAACATGAAATTTCTTTTCAGAATGTCCAGAAAATGAACGATGATAATTAAAATAGAACTGCAAGTATTTTAAAGAAATCATTTAAATTATTCTAGTGAAAACAGATCCGGAATTTTTTACTACATTTCTATAGAGATGATTCTGATAGAGAGTGATTGATTTACAGAAACTGTCAATAAATAGAAAATGTTGGACATAATATAATAATGGCAATGCACAATATGTATAATATTTTGTACATTTGTACAATACTCAATATATTAATCTTTAAACCTAATGATGCTCCAGTTAATGCAAGAGCTCTGTTATAATTACGTAAGTCAGTAAAAATCGGGTAAGAATTTTGGCAATTCTTATAATTTTGAAATTTTAAAACCTGAATCTCCTGGCTTATGGGACTAATCATGTTTTCACTTTCCTAGCAGTTAATTTGGATACCGGTATCCTTTTATATGCTCATTATATCTGAATTATGCAGAATGCGGCCTCAATACAGTGGGTAAAAGACTTGCAGAAAGGAAGAAAATTAGTCATGAATACGCAGACATTCCATTAGGGTGGCTACAGAAAGTCGTATTAATTTTTGCTGGTGATACATCAATATCGAAGATAAGGAATATATTCAAAATACTTGTCAATAGTTTTCATATGACTTTAAGCACGTAGCAACGATCATTATTTTGCTTGAAAAAACAGCTTTAGTTATTACAGGATTGAAAATTAAAATAAGGAATATGAATTCGAAACAAAAATGTTACTTTCCGAAAATTACTAATGTTAGATAAACTCAAACTTTTGCCATTAACAAAGTATTAAATGGCAAAATTTAAATCTTGAAATGACGATAGTTCGTTTAATTGAATTATCCATTTCTAGAGATCATTTTAATTATGGATTTTTCCCCTGTTCAAATTTGTGACTTGTAAAATAGGTCGAACAAAATATTAAGATACAACAATAAATATTAAATGAATAAATTATTTCTTACAGTATTATAAAAAATTCTTTATAAAAATAAAAATGGGAATTCTTTATAAAAAATATAATTGGGATTAAGTAATGGTAATATATTAATTGAAATAAAAACATTCCAATTTCATGCAATGAAATACTACTTGGAACAGTTGTATATCTTATACTTGGCAATCTGAATAGACAGAATTGTATCTGATTTAGTATTTATTTATCGAATTACAGAGGGAACATTCCATTCATCTTTTCAAAGGAAACCAAAGGTATTTCTTGGTGAGTCGATACTTAATAATGAATTTGATAAGTTTGACATACATCAAAGTAATAGACGCAAGGGAACATAGGATAATAATTGGCCAATATGCAATCAGGGCAAATTATCATCAATGAAAGGACTGAAATGTTAAATACTACATTAAAAATAGTGTACTAAAAACTTGTAGGCTTTTTATTACTTAGTTTAAGTTATGACATAATCAATATGCCATAGATAAGACTTCTTCAGTTGATTAAATCTTAATTTGAATTAGCATTATCAAATTAAAGCAACAAGCAGAGTTAGCATTGACTAATCTAAATAAAAGCAGCCCCATCAATGCTTTTAAAAGGCAGTGAAGTTTTTCAATTCATGATAGAAATGAAACCAATGCAGATGGTTTGCATTGAGTAACAAATGCAGGCATTTGACAGTACACGTGCTCTACTCTTCCAGGACATTAAATGGTATACAATTATGAAGTTTCAGGACGAAGTCCAGTAATCCGATGACTATTGCGGAAAGTAGTGAAGTAAATGGTTGTAAATGAATGGCTGACCTTTTCTCTCTGGCGACATACGAGATCATTCTCGTTCTTCAGCACTCTTTGACAACCTAATCAAGTGAAGAAATCTGAGAAAAGGCACCAGGAGAAAAATAATCAGCTGAAGATAGCCAAGGACATATTGATTGAAATCCATCTGAAGTAATTTGCAGTCAGAGCTGCACTTGCTAAAGGAAAAATAAGCTTTTACATGAAAGGAGGGGACGAGAGGGAGAAGAGGAGTCTGCATCCGTTGAAAAGCATTCCTCCTTTTCAAAACTCAAGGACAAATGGAACGTCCACAGAGCGGATGGGGATTTAAAAATGTGAAGAACCCTATTTCATGGAGCATTTCACTCGGGAGAGAAATGGAATAGAAAAAGATGCCCGCCAACTTGGTGGAATTCTATGAAGGTTCTTGTAGGTATATTTTGACAAAAACCAATTATGATTAAACCTATAGAAAATATTAATATCTTAAATAATAAAACATCACTCTTAAAGGTTTGATTGAAATTATGGAACAATGAAGATTCTGCAAATTTAATGATTCGCTATCTGCATTTTAGTTCAATTAGAAAGTTTAATTTGAACATAAATAATGGACCAATTCAAAACTCATTTTTATAATGGCGGTAAATAATTTAATAAAATTATAGCAGTATAATATTGATGTTTCATATCAAATTATTAAAAATTTTGAAACAAATTCAAAATGAAATGAAGCAATTATTTTTAAAAATATGTACTTTTATATTAACAAAAAAAAAGATTCTATATAAGTTGTAAAACTAATAGAATTTTTTCTGACAGACGCTGGAAGTCCTGCAACAGAAGTATTGAGACGTTGATTTGCCGACTTAAATTCAGTGACATTTTAATATTCTAGACATAAAAATATTTCTAGAATATTATCTAGAATATTTCTAGAAAAATTCTAAATCGTCACTCTCAAAACAAACGGAACTTTTCAGATCGTAAATCTAAGATAAAACTTTATGCAGTGAACAGAAATAGTTATGGGATCTTTACTGATTAAGGAAAGGGGGGGGGGATAAATTGGGATTTTTAAAAAAATTCACAAAATACTATGCTAGTACAATTTTCGATTAAAAAAAATAAAGGAAGTACTCTAAAATAATGCCCGGACTTTAATAAAAACTTATTAAAAGTAAATATTTAAGCAAAAGACATTTGTGCAGCAATGTAAATCGTTTAAAAAGCTTATAATTTTTTAGGTGGCAAAGGGCAATGTAGAAATATTCTAAATAGACACATAATGAATACGATTAAAAAAATTTTTAGATTTGTCTAAATTCGAAAACAAGAAAATTGATATTTTGATCAGTTACCTCCATCTAGAATTGTCAAGTAATATGCAAGTTTTTAATCAAAATATTTTAAACTTCTTTAATTAATATTCAGACCAATAAAATGTATTATGGCATCATAACTTTTCATTTTCCTCTATAGAAATTCTTAATTTTAAAATCTAATGAAATAAAGCTTTAATTGCATTTACGCTATTACAAAGAAAGACGTTCGACGATTTAAAGCACGTAGTGAGAAAACTCATTCTTTAATTGTCACTTGCTTTTTATTAAGATTGTGCTTCACTTAAGACACTAATTTTTCATTAAAGCAAACTAACATTGGCTTCATTAATGAATACTAAAAGGAATTACGCAATTTTTTCGAAGATAAATATTTTACTTTCTTTTATAATAATCATGAAGCTTATTGATAATTACAATAAAAATAGCAATCATTTTCGGAAGCGTTCTTAAAAAAAATGAAGCCGGATTTTATTCTTTTTATTTAAATCCTTAGAAAGTCATTAGAAAAATTAATAATCCGAAGATAAATACTGAAGTATCATTCTCTTAATGCACTGCAAAACGTAGGAAGATAAAGAAAACTAATAACGAAGCAAATGGATGAAAAGTGAAAAAAATGAATAAAATATTTCATCCTTAAGGCTATTTATCCGAAAAGAAGATTCGAAAGAATTTATTTCCATTTCTAGAAGAAATCAGTAGAGCATGTTCGACAGAGCTGTGAATGTTAAACAAAAACGTGACTTCATCTTCAGAAGCAGACAAGAAGACTGGGTGACAGCTGTACAACAGTTTAATGGCTGAAAATAAAAAGTGCCATATTTACTGAAAGAAAGAAAAAAAAAAGTCAGACTCCATACAAACGCAGCCGTCATTCGGAAATCAAATGGAATAAAACAGCGAAATCCTATAGTTAATATTAGATTCCTTTTATTTTGACACACTGAATGCAGTTTCCAAGTGATAAAACTTTTATGAAGTTCTTAAAGAATTTTATTCTTTACTGATTAGCTATTCTCTGAATTAAGTTTAGGTATTATCTTCTCAAAATTAGAAGATAAGGAGTTTATTGTTTATCTTTCTAAATGTTAAGGACTTTACTCTAAAATTAACGCTCGCGTAGATTCACAAAGAGGCATTAATCTAAAGTAAATCCTTTCTAACTGAACATACACGGATGAGAAAATTTCTATGCACTATTAGTTTTAAATGGAAATATTAGTTCAACAAGATGGGAATAAATATTTTCTAAAATAAATTTAGCAATGAATCTTTTATGATTTAATCTATATCATTAAAACACAAACCAGTTTTATTTTTGGCAGGGTTTCAAAACAAACCAATTTTTAAAATTTCTTTGAGACGTTTCCACTTTGTTTCAGAACGGTCTGCGGTGGATTGTCGATAAAGTCTCGGTTTGGAGGGGTATGAAGGTTCCAATTTTGAAACTTGATTCCATAGAAGAATCGTCTAATAAACAAGTTTATTTCCCCCTAAATCCATCGAAGCTAAATATCTTTTACTCTGATATGGTGAGGAAGGTTAGAAATGCGAGTCCATTTCAAGCGACGTCCTCGTAATCTTACCTCAGCTCATAATTACGTAGTCCATTCCAAAGTAGAATTTCTGTTGTTTCAAAGCAGGTCTTTAATATAACTACATTTTTTTCACAAAAAAGTCAAGCAAATGTCAATATTAAATAAAAATGTGTTACTCTTTGAGAGGCAATGACATGACTAACTCATGCAAATTAAAAAAAAATCTTAAATCAAACAAACTAATTTAAATGAAAAATATATATATCGTTTGAAATTTTAGGTGTTGTTTCCAGCCTCATATTTATTGGGATAACAAAGGTCTTAAACTGAACATTAGAAAATTAAATTTGTAAATCAAGAAATTAAATAATGGTAATAACTTTTTAATATTGAGAATATACTTCAAGAAATTAAAATATATAATTAAACTTACAAATATTTTTTATGACACATTTTTATTAAAATTGCTTACCTTTTAATATTTATTGCTGTCTGTTCTGAACTAAATTTCATACGAAATGCTTTAATAGATTAAGCGATTGCACTTACAGTTCAGTTACGATTAAGTTAACTTTTTTTTTATTACACTAATTTAAGTGTCGGAGAATATTGCCACTTAAGTATTAAGCAATACACATTATTAAGTTTAATAATTACATCTACATCGTAATTTTTTTTCAAATAATTCAGCTGTAAAATATGTACAAGTAATATTTGAAATTTAATTCAAATGATCAGAACAAAAATCTTGAACAACTTGTAACTGGATTTAAAAAAAAAATACATTGTAGGATGTTTTCTGTAGCAAGAAAACTTGTGAAAGAAAAATCAATTAATTTTATTGTTGTTAATGTAATATTTCAAAGATACTCAAAACAGAACGAGAAAAACAATCACTACAGAAAACGAGTATTTATAAATTCAAAGTATTTTGAAATATGTTTAATTTTCTTATTAAAGTGAAAGTTTATATGATACATAGATATTGTAAATTGTGTGATGTGTCGATAAATAATGCAAAAACTGTTCCAGAATTTAACAGAGCAGTTCGCTGTCTGAAGGAGGGAGTAGTCGTTTACTAAGAAAAAAAAAATTACTTTTTAAAATTTCAATCAAATTTTTAAATAAAAAATAAGTTGTTTCCCTTCTTTCTTAATACTTCGGAGCAGAATACCACAAAAATAATACTTTTTATCTACTTTAAAATTTAAACAAATCAGTTTACTTTGATAAATTCTATTTATATACAATTTCTCCTCTGATTTTAATAAATTTTTCAAAATATTTTTAATTTCATTCTTTTAATCAATACGTTTATACATAAGCGCGCTGGTGCGATATTAAATGCATTTTAAATGCATTAAGCATCTTACCCTTAACAGTTGCCACAATTAAGGGTAAAAACTTAAAAATAATATAAGGATGAAATAAATAAGTCAAACACATTACATGTTATGTTTCGGTCAAGAAGATCGAATCTCTTAAATTTCTTCAACATCATATCAGCAGAAATCAAACTTAAGAATGTTAATGGATTACGCATTTTTATACATCACTCGGCAAAATGATTAGGAAAAAAAAATGATAAAATTTCTGAACATAAATACAGCAATATTCCCTTCACTTAGAAAAGAATATTAAATAATTCAACAGATAGATATCCAAAACACTTGAAAAGTTATCAATTCAAAAGTGATGAAAAAAATATCAGTGTCAAACTTTCAAGGATAGAGTGATATTAAGTGCAATAAAAATTTATAAACATAAAAAAGAGAATATTTGCAGACAATTGTAAAATAATTTTTCCTAATACAATCTATAGATAGATATCTTTAAAATCACAATATTTTTATATTCATTGTACATTAAAAAAAGAAAAATGTGTATTTTTTTTCAGGGCTTCAGTTTTTAAAATGTTATCTTTATGAAATTAAGGAAAAACTTAACAAAAAAGTTGAAATTTGAGCAGTTAACTGATCAGTAAAGCAAATAATTCTTCCGTTAAAGTGCAACGTCACAAAATTGAGTTTTACAGTTTATTCTTAAATTAATTTCCGATTCTTGCGTTTAATTTAAGATCTTTAAATTTTAATATTTTTTAAAGCAGTTTCGTTGCTTTTGGAGTAAAATGATAATAGTACATTGGCGACTACGACAAACATAGAATACTATTACCCTTGAGACAATGCTGAACGGAAGTGTAAAACATGGAATTTTTTTATTGAATTTCATCGCTCCGAATTGACATTCTTCAACAAGTTTAGACTAAAATGGACTGGACATATTCCAAACATTAATGTCTAAGAGGAAACAACTTTTCTGACCTTATTTAACAAGTATATTAGAATAATAAAACCATTTAAGCTCTAACATTAAGCAGACGAGCATTGAATTGTTAAATAAGGAAGAAAAAAAAAGATAAAGGCTTAAATTATTTTTCTTCAAGGACACAATGGATTTAGAAGTTCTACTTTTGTTTATGTAAACATTTGGAAATGATAATTTATTAGAAATCATATTTTAATTGTAAACTAAATCTAAATATCGATTGTATTTTTATCTACAATAAGCAAGATCTTCATGTATTATTTTCAAAATGATTATTAAATCTATAAATTAAAATATTTAATATCGTCATTGTTAAACAAATCATAAAATAAAGTTGAGAAAACATTTTATTGATGCAAAGCACTTGTATAGCTTAGCCACAGATGCTCTTAAATTTTTGGACATGATATGCGATTGATTTTTGCATATTAGCACTGAGCTCCACATGTCTTGAATGGTTCCAGCTGTTCCAGAAAAATTTCGCATGTTTCGTTGCGAGTGGTTTTTGGTACAGGATATTTTGATGCAACAGAAAAGATATGCAATTCATAACTTTCCAATAACTTCTTTTAAATCGTTTTGTATCAATAAAAGACTTAAGATAAGTTTTAATAATTTTATGAGTTGTATTACAAAAGTGTATTGTTTAATAAATAAAATTGGAATATGATTTCTAATGTCACGAATGAGTTTCACACATCAGTAAGCACGTGACTTTCATTTATCATTTAAAATCTATTTCTATAAATTTATATCATTATTTTACCAGCTGTTATTTTCCCCATATGATGAAAATTATAGGAATAAAGCCATTTCACTCATATTAACGAACCAAACACGACAGGAAAGGAAAATAGCATTTTTTTTTAAATGAAAAGTAGAAGTAAAATAATTTTCTTCAAATATTAAAATGAATAAAAGAAATTTCATGACTTTCTGCCAGTTGTTGAGATTAAAGAAATTGGGCAATACTTCAACTAAAATAGAAGATAAAAAATTGCTTTGATTATTTTAGAAAAATAATAAATTTTGGCGAGCTTATGCGGGACTTGATCCGATTCTTGTAGGGATAATTAAAACACCGAATTCACTGCATAGAATATATTTTTATTCGTTCTGTACAATATATCATCTTTGACTTTCTTCAGTAACAAATCAGGAATCCTAAGAAAATAACAGAAATAATCTCAATATTTTTTCGATGAAATGAATTGCTATTTTTATATGCAACTCAGATTGAAAAATTACCACAAATAATTGAGATACGTTCTTATATTTATACAATTAAAAGTTAAGAGAATAATAAATCTAACAAAAATGAAATTAATAGAAATAAAACCTAGAAAATAGTTTGTGTAGTCTTATTGAATATATTAGTTTAATACTACAATATTATTCATGTATTGGAAATAAATCAATTCAAAAAGAAAGTTATGATCTGACAGTGGCAACACTGTCATCTATAGTTTTTTTTTTCTGCGAGAAAATCTTTTGCTCGAAGCATTTTTTTTTTTACTCTACTCCGAAATTTTATTTACAATTACTAATTAAAACATGAAGATATTTTTTATGTAATTACTTGAAACCTGCAATATTTCCAAACAAAATTAAGCATGGTTTTCAAGATTTAAAATTTTAGTTCTGCCTTGACCTATACATAATTTATGCGCTTTTGGAATATATGGGAAGAAAAAGCAATTATCAATGTTCTCATTAATTTTATAATTCGTTTATAACATTTTTGATTCGACCAAAAGAAAAGTAAAATACAACTTAGAATATTTATGAATTTTTTGGTTCAGCAAATTTAATTCTTTGCAGAAGACGATTAAAATTTTAAGGTGGCAAGTTTAAAGCCACCTAACACAGCTCTCAAATTAGAAGATTATGTAGTGCATGAAGATTATGCTATAAAAAATTCAAAACTAATACATTTTTTTGTTGCTTTTAATGGATCATTTTTTAATTCACTTAAAATTAATGAATACCAAAAGTTACATTTAACATAAATTAAGATGATTTTTTTTCTTATAGTCTCAATTCCCACTACACTGTAGGGGGAAAAGAAACATGTTAATTTGTTTATGCCTGATTAATTTGCTAGAACCTAAAACTCATTAACTTCAAGTAGGAATATAGACACACAATTGCCTAATATTTTTAACATCATCCAACTTTTATATATGAAGAAAATCGTTTCGCTATACCTTTTCTACAATAGTGTTTCATACCTTTTCTACAATAATGCTTCACCTGTAAGAGTTTTGTTACAGTATCTCGAGTAAAAACATACAGTGTTCTCAAATCTGAATACATTTAAAGTTGCAGTTAAAGTCTAAGTTTCTTCAAATCAACAGTTTCATCAATTTTTTTCTATCGGTAAATCAGTCTTCTCTTAAACGACTATACCTCTGAAATTTACCCGTAACACTATTTATGCGCCTATTTTACAACAATATTAAACATATACTAATGGATCATTTTTGATAGAATCGATGCTGCGAATTTATAATAAGAGGTCTTTATTCCCAAGACAAACCGAATTCAATGATACTTTACATGTTACTAAAACATCAGAAAATGATACCTCATTCTGAAAGGAGGAAAAATTAAAAACTTCATAACATTAAATCTCATTACATCCCTTATTAAAAATCATTTAACTACTTTTCAGGGCAATTGTCCACGAAGGAAATATTTTTATAAAAGGAAAGAAACCACTTTAAATTACAGTTACATCACATTGTTAGAGAAATAAATCACTAATTCGCTAATCTTATTACGAATGGCAACGTGAAGCATCAATATAAACAACTTTTAAAATAGAATACAGAAAAAAAAAATTGACCCATCCACAACTGGAAATTTTCCAGTTAAAGAATTAAGACTCGAGTTTGCCAAAGAGCGCGACATTTTGGAGAACAGAAAAACGAAATAGTTTTCTCACTTATAAGTTACGATTCTCGTTCAACATAATGTGATTGCATTTAAAAAAAATGCAAAAATTTTTTATTCTTCTCGGATAAATGTGAATAAATTGCTCAAAGAATTTAAAAAACTGAACATAAAATACAAAATCTAAATTCCCTGTCATAAAAAAATTATTAAGAACTGCACTAATTAAAAAATAATATATTTAGATATATTCGAGTTACACCTGTAAAATCTAACGACTGGATTATATTTTAAAGTATTTTATAAAAGTTAATATGAGCCCTAACGCAAAAATTTAACAAAATCAATAGAATGAACAATAAAAAACATCGAAATGATAAAATTCAATCAATATTTATCCTTAATAGAAAAATGGAAATTTGAGCAATATTTAAAAAATAATTTAAATAATAGTTTAAAAGTGAACAAAGATTTTCTGTATTTCTATATATGTTTTCTAATAACTTCATTTGAAATAAAATCTGAAAAAAAAGTTAGTTGCCATGATGCATGTTAACGCGAGCGAGCGAACGCGCGCGTGCACGCACACACACTTTAAAAAACACGAGGGTGCATTATTTTTTTTTTTTTCTTTTAAAACAATACTCGCGAAGTGTTAACTTTATCTCACGTAATTTATTAATCATCATTAAAACTTACCTCTGAATCAGAATTTTTTTTCGTATGAATTACAGGAAGGGAAATTTATAAATTGTTGCAATTATGAATTAAGATTTATAATCGTATGATTATGAAAAATTAACAATAAATGTTAATTGTATTAATAAAAAGGAATTTTCTTAATGTAAAAAAGAATGTTTTGCAATAATGCATTTATTAAAACCTGTACATGAATGAAAATTTAAATAATTCGCTAATCTATTAAGAATTAACTCTACTATTTAACATCAGAAATAAAAAATACTAATGTTTCATACAATTGATAATATTTTAACTTTATTCCTGGTTCAAGATCTATAAAACTTGTAGGAGAATTCCATTAATAGATATATAAAACGATCCTTTACTTTCGGAATAAAAAAAAAAAGCACTCAACCGAAAGCCAATTTTTCAAAGAATGTTATACACATTTTTAAACACTTCAGTAAAGTGGTAAAAGACTTTTCCAGAATATTGGTAACCATCGATTTTACTGTCGACAGATAAAATTAAGCAAAAACGTATTTCGCAAAGCTTTCATCTTATTCCGTGCACGTTTATCTTCAAGAGTTTTATTTAAAAAAATGCTCTTAAAAGAGCATCAAAGATAAGATGGGAACATTTATTGCTTGTAACTAATCACTCCGTGTGTACTTTAATCACTTTCTCTTTGAACTTAACGTCTTCAGCGTCTTGACATAAAAGTGACCTCTAACAGCTACTAATCGATAGAAAGCCCGATTTTACCCTTGACCTCTTCGCAAACGAGTTCCTTCGAGAACGTGCACCTCAGTTTTGCAAAGATTCCCAGCTATAATGGTAGAAATTCATAGCAATTTTTATCTTTTTGTTTTTAAGATGACATTTTCTATAAAATGGGTGATATAAAAATTGTAAAGTACAGGAAGTAACGCTCTAGAGACCGATTATCGGACTTGGAGTTATCAAATTTGGCAAAAACAAACTGGATATATGTACATCACAGCGAGTATTTTGAAATTTTAATTATTTGAAAATTAAGTGAAATTTTGGAGTTTGCCCATTAAAATTTCGGAAAAGACTGCAGTATAAAACAATTTTTGAACCACCCAAAAATTCAAAAAAGATTATCATCTTTAATGATTTAATTCCTTTGTCCCTCAAATTTTAGCAATTTTTAAAATATCTATAAGGTTATTTTAACCCTTTCTAGGGCCGTGAGAAGCATGCTTCCCACCAAATTTATCAATCTTTGTATGAATTTATGTAGGTTGGCATAAGTTCTGACAAATTTTTTTAGTAAGTCAGAAACTTAGATGCTTCAGTTCTTTATCTCAGACAAAATGATGTGTCTTGATTTGTTAATTAATCAAATTAAATTGATCTAATAAGCTAAATGAATCCCTTTTCTTATTCTAATTTCAAACCTAAAAATATTTTAACATAATATGACTAGAAAAAAATTGCCCTTTAGGGTTAAAAGAATAATATATTTTTTTTTATTGTTGCAAAATGGGCGTAGTTGATGCAATCGAGTTAGATGAAGATAAGACAAATGATACTTTGGACAAGATGTTAGAATCTCCTTTACTTTTATACTCGTAATTTATATAAGTAAGAAATGGTATGACAGATTATCTTAAAGATTTACTTGCTTTTAACAAGTACCGAAGACTTAGCTTACAAAATAATCTACTTATGACTTACTGCTCTAAAATGCTTTAATGCAGCTCTCTCAATAAGTACAAATAAAAATACATTCTCATTTTTTTTTACTATTTTCTAGTTAATGTTTATTACTTCACCTAAAACTAAGCATTTTCTAGCCAGGTTAGTATTGAAAACAACAACATCATTAATTATAAATAGGCAAGATTTAATATCATAAATGGATTTGATAAATATTCATAAGTCAATGACCTAAAATATAGTAAATTTAATCGAGAATTACTTACAAATTTTATTAATTTCTTAGAGTAAACGCTTTAATAATATCATATGCAGTTCTAATTTCCTTGTATATGACAACTAAAGCAAAGCTTTTATCCCACAAAGTCGTTTGACGCAATAGTTTGATTGGACCATTGTTCAGAAACACCTAAAAACTTATTATAATTTTCTATTTTCAAAATTTTACGTCATTAGTTAGAAATTCGGAATCAGCGATTTTTTTATTACTCATTTGTTTTATTAGATAGATTTTCAATAAGCCAAAGACAAATTCCTAATTACGATTCTGCAGAGATGCCAGCATAACGCTTTTACAGCGAAAGACACTGAAATTTTTAAGATAGTAATTAATTGCCAGATTATACACAAACGAAATGAAAAAAAAAATTCTTTACTTAAAGGTAAAATTTTAACTTGTTAAACAAAAGTTCATTAAAAATTTCCATTTTTTTTAAATTTAAAATTATGCTTCCATGTTTATTAATAAATTATAAATTAACTGTTATTATATATATCCCATTACCATTAATACAAAATTTCACCACAAGAAAAGAAGATCGATGAAATGCATAAATCCGTGCTTTTGCACACAATGTATATAATCGATTTATTATACAAGTGAATTTGCGGGGGAAAAAATCGATTTCAGAAAGGTAACATTGTTCTGAAGTTTCTTATGTCACGCATATTTTTTCTTAAGCAAATACAGTTTAGGTAGAAGAAATGAAATTTTCACTCGCATTGTAAATCATTGCTATTATTGTTCATTTCATAACTGCATGCATACTCTATGAAGATTTTTATGTTGCATGACATGTTTGACACTTGTATTTATCTAGATTTGTGGAATATTTCAGGATAATTTACAAACAAAACCAGTTTTATAAGACTTCAAATACATTAAAAAATGCCGATATTAAGTTTCGAATTTATAAACCATGCAAAAAATAAAGTATTCAAAATTTCTTGATATTTTACGCAGTTATTTTCCAATTGTTTAGTAGATGTTTAAATATTAACTCAGACTATGAATCTAATTATATATTTTACATTAACCCGTTTTCCAATGTTTTATTTTAAAAAATCACTCGGCCGTTTCAGAAGAAAAAAAATCGCATTAAATTGTAAAAATATATAATTTATTTCATTATTTTAATATATACTATCTTAAAAAATGTGTCCATATTTTAGTAATAATCTTAAATGTACACTATATAATATAATAATCTTAAATATACTTGATATGGACTCAATAGTAATTTTAAGACTTAACGCAGTCGAATTCTTTCTTGAAATAAATATCTCAAGGCTTTCTTTCAAGATTTCAACTAACCGCTTTACAAAAACTTTCACCATGTTCCTTCTAAGTTATATTTAGGATGACACAAAAACTGAGAAGGGTGGAAATTTATTACAATGTTTTTAAGATCATCAAGAAGTAGGAGTGCATACCAAGCGCAACAATATTAGGTTTTATGATCTTCTAAGTAACTTTGTATGTGTGAGGTCTAGAATTTCTTTTCTTTTAATGAATATTGCGTCTCAACTTAGGAAATAAAAAAAATAAAGTCGGCCAGTATTTAGATTCGGTCTATTATTACATGCAGTTTTTTCCCCAACAGATATGCAAGACAAATAATTCAAAATAGCCTTGAATATCTAAACTTACATATTTTTCCTAGGATGGTTATTAAGAGTTATGCAATTCTGAAGCATATTTGCAATGTTGACAAACGCTCACTTACAAAGCTTTCAATGATTTTCTTTATAATACAAATAAATTATAAAATTTTATTACTTATATATCCTGTATAGTTGAACATTTGACGCACAACTTTTTGCATTTTATACGATATGATATTATAATTAAGTTACAGTTGTTACCTAGCTGCGAATTAAAAATTTCAAAATCAATACGCTAGAGAAACCATTTTTTTTTTTCATTTAACTTTTGTGAAAATCAAAATTGAAATCATAAAAGACTTCCAAGAAACCAAAAATGTATTTATACATTGAAAAAAAATAGTTCAAAGAATTTTTCCATCAGATTTCACATGAATTAAAGAGGCAGACACCCACGAAAATAGGTTTTACCACTGAATTCGTGATTCAAGGATCGACAAAAGGTAGCAAAATAGATCACTTTAGAAACATCTCCCCCCCCCCTCCAGAAGTCTCACATAAATCACATGGAAACAGCTATACTCTATTCGGATCACCAGCATTTTCTAACAGGTGTGTGGAACTAGGGATTATATAAAAACCGCAGAACTTTTTTTCCTTCGTCTAAAGAAAAGATACAAGATGGAATAAAAAGAGTATGTAGAAATTTCTTTTTACGAATTGCAATTAAATTTTAACTTTCAAAATATTCTTTAGAATAGAACTGTTAAGAAAGTTATGAATTATTCCAAAAGCATTTTTTGTAAAAATTTATTCACTCAACCTTAATGATAAATCTGTCTCTGAATGTTACAAATCAACAGAGCTAATTTAAATTTGATAACAGTAATAGTGATTTCTATCTTTAAAAAAATTAAGCGGTTCAATTGGCTACACTTATAATTATTCAATTAATTTCTGGTGTTCCTTCACAGTGATTTTCTACTTTTTCTAAGAAAATATTAAGAGAAATGTACTTGACTCATTAATTGGTCGAACTCGCGAATAACTATTTTGTTTTTATTTCAGGTGACTAAGCCTAAGAATATTATGGTCAGATATCAGTCCTAACTTGGACTCTTTAAATATTTAGTGTTTGAGTCATTTATCTCATCCGGATCAAACATACTAAAAAAAAAAGATAGTTTCGGCTAATTCAGAATATTCCTTGAATTAGTCACTTAATGATAGCAATAAACCTATTACATACCGGAATTTAATAATTTGTCAAAGATTTAAGGAACTAAAATGTTGTTTCATTAAAATAGAAGTTAACTACCTTTAAATAAAAATATTTCTGCAAAAGTGAAAATCGAGAGAATCCAGAATATATTCCTCAGCTAATTTGGGATATCTGATCATAATATTCTTTCGTAAATTTCTAAGTGTCACACACACACACACACACACACACACACACACACACACACAACGTTTTCCCTTCCCGATTCGCGTCGACTGACAAACAGAATATGAAAGAATTGCTTTTTCCGTGAAGAAAATTAATTTTTCTTCCACATTTTTTTTTTTTGAAAGATTAGTCTTACTTTACGTTAGATAATCCAAAAAATTTGAAATAATTTTTTTCAACATCTGCTATTTCGCAATTTTAAATGCACTAATACATATACAAAGCATTATTCTTCCAATTTACAGTCTTTATTTCGAAAAATCACGCAAAACATTGGGAGTTCAAAAAATATTTTGAGAATCCAAATTAATTTATTGCGATAATTTTTCTTCAAATTTTACAATCAGTTTCTGCTGAAAAAATTATTGTTATTAATTAAAAGTATCGTTGTTTAGTGCTACAGCATGAATATTAATGTTTTAAATAGCGTCAATATGAATAAATGTTTTTATTTTTATCATCAGAATTAATTCTAAGTTTTTTAATTTTCTCTTTATTGAAACTATTTAGAATTATTGCATCTACCCAATAAGCTTAAGCAACATAACACGATCCTTTAGTTTTAATTTACAGGAAATGTTTTTACAATAATTTATTTTTTTTCCAACTTAATGAGTTATTTTATAAATAACTTTTCTTGTAGCATTTTTGTTGAGGTTATGTGATTTGGCTATACTCCTATCAGTTTCTCATATATTTCGATTGTAAAGATTTTAAGAATGCAGGTACCATAAATAAAACTATTTTTAAATAATAGGAGCAGCTAAATCTGCTTACTTAAAAAACAACAGCTACATTTTACAGATGTGTAACTAATGAAAAGATTTAGTATTTTTAAATTTTTTTTCGAGCAATACGAAACATTAGTTCAAATTTAAAATTGTTAAAGTAAATCTAAGTAACTAAAAATTCAAAACTTGCATCTTAGCGACTCCTATACTACATGCGTACAGCTGAAAGATTTTCAGTTTCATGTCTTGGTAATTATCAGTTACTTATAAAATAGAACAGTGCACAAAGTTTAAAAAATGCAAATGAATATTACATTTCCTAGCAGCGATTAACATGCTTATGTGTATATTTTTGAGTTAAAAACCCCGCATTCCAATTTTTTTATATGTACAGTAGATTCAGTGTCCCGGCAATGCTTTAACTCAGTCTCATTCCACTTATCTGGTGTTTTCCGAACGGCGATGGGGGCGCCTTTAAGGGAAAACAAGTCACTGCATGCTAATTTCGACGACCTTGGCCCGACAAAACGATGGAATTTTGTATTATGTAATATTTATTATATGTAATATAATTTTCTTATATATAATAATACATTATATTACATATGTAATGCAATGTACCTTGTCATGTATAATAATAACTAAATACATTGTTATATTTTTTTTGAATTACTAATGACTTTGCATAATAATCCAGCAATCTTTTGTCCATATGATTATAAAAATATTAACAAAAATTGCTAACTGAATTAATAAAAATGAATTATTTAATGCGGCAATCTTTTGATTCGATCTTCTATCGGATTACTAAATGTCTAATAGAAAATATAATTCTTTTATACAAGTGTTTGCGACTATTAACCCTTTGCACTCGAATAGTGCCTTTCACTCACCATTCAAGATGGAGCATCATTTTGACGTTTTATTTATTTTTCGATTTTGATTGTTAAAAGCGCCTAAAGACTGGTAAAAAGATGTAGATTAATTTTTCAGGGAAATTCAACTTAAAACAACTATATTTTTTGGAACAATAAACAAGCCCTTGTATTAGGTGAATAATTATGAATAGGATTACTTTTCTGAGTGTAAAGGATTAATATTTGAGTGAGATTGTTTTCAACTATTCTTGTTCGAAAATAAAGTTTATTATAATCTTTGAAATAATTCGAAATGCAAAGAAATCCTACTTAGATTCGCGAATACTGTTGCAAATTTTCATTATTCAAAGTCGTTTTGATTAATATTTATTGAGTTAACGTCGTACTAGAGCCATTTTATTTATAACTGTTTAACACAAAAATTTTTAAGATCTGCCATTCATTTTATACCAATTGCAATGAAGTATATTCTTTGATCACACCAACTTTAATAAATACTTACTTCTAATATCTATTTATAATCAAACGTGCTACACTTGAAAATTAAATCCATAATAAAAATTGATGGATGTTTTTATTTAGATGATCATGCTACAAAATGGAATTCCAATCCAGAAATCCATTACATAATCAGCCGTAATAACTACAAAAATTCCAGACCACATAATATCTACAAATGCGATATTAAAATATACAAAAATGTTTGATAAGAATATTTGCACTTAAAATAAATGGCGATCTGTAAATGATAAGATGTCACATTTAGATTAGACAAGATATTTAGATGCCACATTTGGAGTAATCTCAAAAATTTTAAAACAAAGCGAAATCCTATTTAAATCTTACTCTATAATAGCACAATATAATCTAGCGCTTTAATAGTAAAAGATAAACGCATTAGCACACGAAAATCGTGGATGCCACAGAAAACAGATTTCTAATCAGCGGTAATAAGAGAACAAAAGATTCAACCTATGCAAAAATTGCGCGAATATTCTTTTTTTGTTCTTCTACTAACCAGAACTCGTTAGATTAAGTTCACATGTACCGAGAGTGAACGCGAAACAGTGTTTTTACAGCGGCAAATTCAAAAGCTGTATAAGATTACCTACTGCAATAAAATTGAACTTCATCTAGCACGAAAACGCAATTTTTAGTTTCCAGGATGATTGCCAATATACCATAAACGGGAGCTTAGTTTTTCTATCCTCATCTGACATATTAAAAGCGATTCCGAGAAATATTTAATTTAAAACAGAAACGCATATGTTTGGTGAAAAAAAATATCAAAATCAGCAATTATGTTCGATTTTTTCGTAAGATAGTTTGAAAGCATTTATTGCGCAGTTGTTTATTTGAATGAATCCAGTACTTCAAAAGATTCAACAAATTTTTTAAAAATTTAGAACAAGTGAAATCCGAATGATTAAATAAGTTTATATTAAACTTAGAAGATGTTTAATAATAAAAATAATTTCTTCAGTTAAATTTTTTAATTTGAAAATCTTAGCGTACGATGATTTTCAGTATGACGAAACAACAAAGTTAAAGAAAGCATTCACTAGTATCGATGAACTACTGAATATATAATCGAATTTAATATTTCAATATTTAAAATTCGATTTTATGATTAATTCGTTATCTTATCGAAATATGATGCCCATAAATTCAATATCTATAATCTTTTTTTTCTTTAATCTAACTTTTTCTTGCATTAATTCTACAGAATGTAGTTAAAATGATTTTGAGGAAATCAATAAAGAAAATGGATTAATAAATTTATCAATGACTAAGCACGCTAACATATAAATTCGTGGTAAATAAATAAACGATCTTTATTAAATGCATCGAAATAGAAATATATTTTGTTCTTGCAGAATTCAAGAACGCAATTATTCTTTAATGGACATTGGAGTAAGTGCTAAAATTTTTTCTTACAGAATTCTATTTTGCAAGGAGAAAAAAAAAAAAAATTCAGAATTTTATTTTTAACTTAGCTATTGATATAAATAAAATTTTCCGTGTTAGACGCTGCTACGGAAACAGCGCTCCACCCACTTTTTCGACCAACCGGAGTGAAGAATCGACCTCGAGTATAAACATAACACAAGCCGTCTCTGAAAGCGCGATCCAAAACATGGATTTTCGAATTTATCGAGGAGAAGAAAGAAAGAAAAAAAGTCGGAATGTTTTCTTACTTGAGTTTCCACTTCCTGGCCAGGGAATGTATCATCCTGTTCTGACATGTTGCTTGATCAAATCTTCACACAACACGAAATAAAACGAGAATAATAAATGGGAATAAAAACGAGTAAGATTTTACAAAAACAAAAAATTCAACACACGGAAAGAGCGCCGATTCACTCGCTTGCTTCTCTCATCAGCAGTAGTCGATCTACAACGCCCAAGCTCCAAACGATCAACAATGGGGTTGCCACGAACGTGATTCTAAGCTTCGCCAAATATTTTCTCGCCAATTTATATCGTTTGCTCGGAATCTCGCGCGTCCTGCAATAGATAACAAAATTACCTCACCAGATATCAATAAATGTATTCTTTCAAACATTCAAAAGTTTAAATTGAACAAACATATTTAAAAAATAAATAGTACTATGATTTGTTACTTTTTAAAATCTTTTATGCTCTTTTAATATCTTTAAGATTGCAATTAATTTCTATTTCGATGGATTGTTGCTTTATATCATATAGAATTAATTTCCTTTAAATTATTTAAAAATTATATTTTACATTGTGAAAAAGTGTACCAGTGATTGTTATCTAAGCAATGATGAATTTCGAATGCCTTTATTTCGACATATTTCAGCCATGTGTTTTCCAATATAATTGTAATAAATGACTCATTTAAAAATAAAAAACCTGCATTTACAGCATACCGAATTAATAAATATTATTTCTTATTTTTAAATAGATTAAAAAGTAAAAAAATTTTGGATGAGTTATTTATAATTTATCTGCCATTATTCTTTTTCACAAGGGATTATATTACACAATGAAAACTTTTTATAAGTGTCAGAATAAAATTTCAATTATTAATAATGTAATTTAATTTTAAGAAAAAAGAGAGATCCGGTTCTAAATATGTACAACAATATTTTTTCTGTATACATTTGATAACAAAAGGACAAAAATATTCTGTTTACTAAGAAAATATGAAACTTGAAAGAACGATTCGTATCAGAACAAATTTTGGGTGCAAATAATCATTACATAACAAATGATTTTATTTTCGTAGGTATGTAAGAATACATTCCTTTAGGTTTACAAGGTAATAAGATGTTACATGCTTTTTTTCGAATGATATATTCTGGTATTTGCCATTGCATCATCTCATTGACGATCCACATCATGTTCAGACACACGTTGCTTACGTAACCCCACATTTTATCCCCATTATGTGTGGGCTAAATAAAATTGAATTAGAAGCATGGTAAATGCATATAGGATTAAAAAATACTGAACAAATTTTTCATCGATAAATATAAGTAACTCTTTTTATACGTTTCGCTACATATCTGCCGGCATTTAAAAATTTTCAAAAAAGAAACCTTTGGATAAAGAAAAAGGTCATTTCGCTTTACGAATTCTAAATAAATAATTCTAATTTAGCTTAAGTAAACATATACCTATAAAATTGCATGCATAATTTTATTGATAAAATATTACATTTTTTCCCCAAAATAATTCTATTTTCCAATTAAATGAAATCATTATAGTTTATTGGACTTTAATGTGAATGTGATGAAATTTAACGATAATTGTAACTGCCCATGATATTTAGCTTTATATAGTCTTACGCTGTACTATGATGTAACATTCTTTTTCCACCAACAAGATATGTAATGAAATTTCTATATATGTCACTAAAAATTCCAAAATTAAAACTACACTGCACATTTTACCATGTATTATGTAATAGAAATTGACGAATTAAGTAAGATCAATTTCTTTCTTTATTTGTTTATTAACGCATGACCAGACTGCAAAATATTAAATTATGTATTTTTAAATTTTTAATTTCGAACGTTTTTGAGTATGAATAAAAATATTTATTTTAAAATGTAGAGCCGTTCTGAAATAGTGAAGGATTTGATTTATTGAATATTAATATTCCAAATAGCAACAGTTTTCAAAACGATAACCTCAGCAAAAAGCAACATGAGGTAATAAAAGAAAGTTAATGGAACATTCCTCTTCTTTTTTATTTGTTTATCTTTTTTTCCCTACGGTGATTGGAACATTCTTGGCAAACTTCCACCCTGATGTTCTCGGATTCATTGCTGTGGTATAAATTTTTGAATACCTACATTCTTCAAACGTTTCCACATCAAATCAAAAATCAATAATTTCAAAAACCAACCTGCATAAAACTAAATGCATCAAATGTGGGCAAAATATAAAAATTGAACTCCGGTCTATATTTTATTTTTCCAATGTATGCATACAGTGCAATCATGATAGAAACTTCAGAGGCAGGTCAGATAAAAAGAAATAATCCGTTTTAATAAGTGAATATGGAGTTACAAACGAACAGGTGGGCTGGTAAAAGAAAGGGATTCTTTGCCAGACAGTTTAGTTAAATAAATGAATACGCCAGAAAAAGCGTATAACTTATAATCAATGAAATGCTAATTTAAAATGGTGCAACAAACTCATGTAGCTTCAAATGTAAATTTGTTAAACATTTACAGTATTTTTTTATTTCGTCGGCGTTACTTCACAGATAGATATGAGAAATTGTCTTACAAATAAGCAGGTTCTCGCTACCTTGTTGTATATAGAAATGGTGGTGTTACTCTCTGAATACATCATCGATGACGAATCGTACCTCTGAATAAAGAATCAAAGCATATGCTATGCGTAATAGAGGCTATTATGCATTGACCTCAGTGCTTTATTTGTTGCGATAGCTCTGACTTCAAGTCATGTGGGATATCAAGACAAAGCAGAGTTTTCTTTGTGATGATTTTAAAAATTTGCCATTCAAATTGTACTTTACCTGCCATTTCCTATTAATGGTGTTATTTACACAACTGCGCTGTGCTATTGAGAATATGTATTTAATTAAATAAGTGTTGGATGTGAATTACTCATCTCTTTTGTGTATATATATATATATATATTATTTTCCGCACTGATCCAGCTTACCAAAAAGGGTAAAACTTAATACAAGCATATTAGAGGAAAGGTTTATGCTAATAAATACTACGCCTCATGAACTGTGAAAAGAAATTAAATAACAATAATGAAGATAACAATAAAGAAATTAAATAACATAGAAACAGAAATAATAAAGATTATCAGAATATTAATAATAGTAACATCATGCTAGTGCAAACTTTAAACTGGCTACTCCGACCGCCAGGATGCACACGGTAAAATCTGAATGACCGGACCGCCGCAACAGCAAACACTGGTGGAAACTGTGGTTGAGTCCTAAGGTCATCACTGATCACAGTACAACCCTTCTCTTGGAAAGTACGTCCCGTCATGGATGTGAGGAGCCAGACCCCCATCATTTTGTGTACCTACCAAGGTGGCGAGAACCAACCACCCTGCCGGAAGCATCTCATCCTCAATTACGAGCTGCCCCCCGTGGGACACATGTAAATTGAAAAGAAACAAAGTATTAATAAACATGCATGTAAGCAAAGTAAATAATTAATAATGTTTAAAAATGTTTGCAAGATTTATAAATGCATGCAATAAAAATTATGCATGATCTGTAAAACAATTTAGTGAAGGAGAGGAAGGGGACGATGTATGTAAACCAATATAAAAAGGAAAAAGAAAGTCATGTAATAACATGAAAAGAGAAGGAGGAATGAAAATGGAAGGCAGGTATGTAAATAAAGTTAGGCGGCAAAAGAAACTGATGTTTATAATTCAATTTAGAAAAGAAAAAGAAGGGAAAAAAATAAAATCACAAATTTTGAAAATCATCCCAATTTTGAAATATTTTTAATAGGATTGAGTTTTTAAATCACTTTCTTTTAAAATTATTTGAAAGTTTATTTAGATGAATTTTTCCGTGTGGACGTGCGGTCGTGGTGGTCGAGCGGTAAAATCTCATTTTCGGGATAAAATAGTTCCAAGCTCAGCGCTCCAAATCCACAAAAAAAAAAAAAAAAAAAAAAAAAAAAAAAAAAAAAAAAAAAAAAACCGTCGTGTAAGCAGGTCTGGTGAACATTAAATCTGTTTAGGTCAAATTTCCTCTCTTTGATATGGAGCGGAAACAACTTAAAGTGGTTCTAATCGCACGATCTGCTTTTCAAGTTTGCTCCATGCTTTTAGTATGATGTATTTGCTAGCTTTCAGTCAGAAGGCATCACGAGGACTTGAATAAGAGACTTCTGTATAAGTAAATATGCTGTCCCTTTTCTGGTGGTCACAGCAATACTGTTGAGCTGAATTACATTCACTCCAACGATAGGATGAATTTCTTGAGCGAAAGATTATGCCATGGCTGATAATAGTTTTTGTAACTAAGTTTAGCATCTCCGCACTGTCGCAAAGACGGCAATGTGATTGTAAAGACAAGGTTGGAGGTAGTTCATTTGATGAAGTGGTATATCTTCAGCCAAAGTGTATATATATATATATATATATATATATATATATATATAACAGCAAAGTGTATAAATATAATACAACCATATCTTCAAACAGTGTTCTGATTAAGCTGTTACCTTGCTGTTTTCGTAAATCCCTTTTCCTTTAGCCAAGCATCGTGAGAGCTGCATCACGTCGTAAAATTATTTAAAAAGCCTCTTTTTCTTATATTAGTTTAGTTATTTTTCTTCATTGAGATTTCCATAAATAACGAAAATAAAAAAAAAAAACTTATAAAAATGGAGATATTCAGGTATTGGAGCTGCACATAAAGCAGCCTCGAAAGCATCGAAATTCTCCCACTCTGAGATAGCTAACTAACGTATCAATAGACATCATTTAGTTCCCATTGAACGGTTTCTCACTGGGTTTAGCATTTACTTGGCTGCTACTGAGACCCAGATTTGACGCATGACCAACTGAATGGTAAATCAGTTTTTCATTTCATTAAAGCAAATAAGAAAATATCAGTCTTTCATTTTCCATTTGCTTTAATAAACATTTGATTTCTTTTCTTAAAAAAATCATTTAGATAAGCCAATAATTTCCTAAAACATAATTCAGATCATTACAATTTGAAATAATGGGCTATTTATAGACAGAAGTATTTTAATTAAAACTAATGCTATTTTTACCACATTTCAAGTTTTTGCTTAGACGAGCATTAACTAATTATTAAACATTGGACTACAGAGTTTTCCTATGGAGTCCTTTGTAAAAGATGAAAACACTTGCCTGCATTCTTAAACATTGCAATAATACAGGATTTGGTTGTGAGGGGAAAAAAACAACAACAACCTCGAGATGAATTCGAAATTGAATCGATTCAAAGGACAGTTATATGATAGATGTAATCTAACTACCAGCTGCACATTTCTATTGTCTTATGTTGAACTCTGAAATCATGTTTTTTTTCTCCCACCTGCAAGAGCAGTTTTTAAAATTAAATTGACGCGGAGTTCATGACGTGTGTCACGTAAGCATAAGTTGACTCCGTAGGAAGAAAATTATGAATTCGAAGTAAAATGTTTTAAATTAATTTAATGAATTTCTTATTCACAATAATTAAAGTTCATATTCATCTTTGTTGTTAAAAAATATTTTAATCTTTGAATATAATTTATATAATTAATATCACGGTTATTATTGCTGCTCTTTGCAAAACTGTTGTCTAAAAAATATGTTGTATTCGAACTGATTTTTTCCTTGCCTTTTTGTCAGTATTTTACCCTTCTTTGCATGATTTTTTTCTCTTTTTTTTGTGAAATAAATCAGGGTGATCATTCAAGCCCTAGATTAAAGGGAAAATGTTAAAAAAATCCTAGCATAAATATATAATATAAAATAATTAAAAAACAGTATGATGGAAATATCCATCATCATGCAAATTTACATGTTAAGCTCAGTACAAAATAAATAAAAAATAATATATCTTTGTATCATTTTTACTCCTGATGATAGTTAAAAAACAATTATTATTATTATTTAGACATAAATTAATGCAACGTTTACTGCATGAGATTGTAGAACACACTTTGCATTTGGGATATTTGTGCCGGAGTGAATCATCTACTTGTGGCAATCTTCAACGTCCCTCTCTTCTAAATTCCTTTAAAAAATAACATAAAATAAATAGTAAAAAACATTTTCGTCATGCATTAGAAGTGAAACCATTGCATAATGATCCAAATTTCTGTCACATGATTTTGGAAAGATTATTTGGTGAATTCGATATAAATTTCACAGAAAATAACAGAAATACAAAAAACTCTTTTTTTTCCCAATCATTATCGCTTTTATTAGCAAAAAATCTCATATTAGTTATTAAAAGTATTTAAGAAATTGCACGTTTTTTTCCAACAACAACAAACAGCGGAATGACAAGTTCAAACCCGCTATAATACTTGTGACATTTGATTTTTTTTTTACAGCTTCGTTCCTTATTGCGCAATAGGCGTGAAAAAAGATGCCAGCAACAACCAATTTACAGTACAGCTGTTTTGAATACAATTTTTTTGTTCACTAAAAGTTATGAAAGAAGTTTCCATCATCATGCAAAGAAGGGTTAAGTTCATCAGTATTTAAGATTATTCTTTGTCAAAAGCGCATCGAATAAAAATTAAATTAATATCAAACAAAATATTTCTCATTTCTTTATTTTGATCACTCTTACTTTTAAGAACTCCATATCAAAGCTGTGAGGTTCATTTGAATTGAAAAGATTTTACCTAAAAATATGAAATTCAGCTCAAAAAAGTATACAGGAAACTAAAACTTATGATGAACTTATTTAATATGAATGTTTAATATTACTAACCTTCGCTGTGATAAATATTTTGAATGAACGTAAAACAGCATAACATTAATTAAGAAAAATAACCGTGAAACAAACTTTTTTTTCTTTTTCTGGTAGAATTACCCTCAAGTGTTTTGGTTTTATTATTACAAAAGAATCCGCTCTTGCGTTTAGAATATAATCTGCAAAACATAACACAGCTAGGTAACCATGGCAACACTGCTAATTTTGAAGTTACACATTCTGTCACTTATAAATGTAATTTGCATGGAAAGAGAAGACTTTCGTTTTCGGTCGTAAGCACGCAAATGCTGACCTACGATTTAGTGGAGTAAAAACTGTTGTCAAAAGAAAGGGCCAATTAAATTATGCGGTAGTAAAATTATATGAAAGGTGTGCGTAGTTCAGTTTTCTTGCTTGATGCAATTTCGGAAGTACTAGAGGTTAATAGAGAAGTCGTGTGTGGTCGTTTTCTTTCTTTTTTTAAACCTTGATTTAAGGCGAAGTTTCCGGCAATATTTTTTTATAATAATAATATAATAACTAACCGACTAATTTTTTTTCCATATTTCGATTTTTTCTTACTTGCAAAAGACTACTTTTTAACATCTTAGCTTTAAACTTGTATGTGATATTTGTAAAATATTTGATTCTAATTAAAATGCTGTTTTCAGTCGACAAAATATGTATTTACACGTATAGAACAAATTCATAAAACTAATACTAGAACGTGGGGAAAATTGGCAGTTGAAAATGGATTCCCTCCCCTCCAAAAAGCATCTGTCTCTTTGACAAGCTGGAATTTTTTCCTTTATATATCACTGTTGTTTAATAAATGTAATATTACATACTAAATCGATCTACAAGATATTACAAATCAATTAAGCAATTCCGTTATTGTATAATTTTCCAAATATTAATTGCAAGGTACAAACTCTGCATTAAAATAAAGTACTATAGCCTTGTATGTAGATAGATTCCTAGTGTTTCAAGTCCACATCTGAATGAGATATAGTTAGTTACGTATTTCCGATTAGGCAACCTAGGACCGCAAGCAAGTCCATTAAAAAGTTTTATTAATTTATTTGTCAAACAAATAAATTTGAAAAAGATAAAATTCATATAAATTTTAAAATATTGGGTTAATATTAATTGTTTGTCCAATGTAATTGTGCAAGTTTCTATAGGCTTCATTAAGTTCGTTTAGTTGTCAGAGTTTTTATAAAAATCGAACGTTTATTAAAATATATTTAATGCTATTACAAACACGAGTGTCGTGTAATCATGAATTATGATAGATAAATAAGTAAAAATATTAAAATCTTCATAAAGTTATTAAAATAAAAAAAAATCCATAAAGAATAATTAATCAACATGTTGAGTTAGTGCGTTGAAATGCAAAACGAACTTGATTACTTTATTAAAACAAGACCTCATTGTCAAGAGTCGCAAAATGCCTAACTCCATCACTCGATATAGTTCAGAGTACTTCTCGTATTAGCGGAGGCGTACAGCAATGCTGTTTTCATGAAATTCATTCCTCTGCACAAATGCAATGGCATTTCTATCTAGAATATTAGAAAAATGCTCCGGAAACTATTGCACTGTATTTGATTTAATTGATGCGACCATGCTCGGAGATTTGCAGAAAAGATTGATTGATGTAATATTTTCAGAGCAATGAGGACACTCGCAGCGAACATTTGTGAAAAACATGAACTGCAGAGTTTCATTACTTTATAATCATGTGCCATTTCAAGTTGGGTTGTATATTAATAATCTAATCTTTTTTCTCAACTAATCATTCCAAATCTGCTTTTAAATCAAAAAATTGAAATAAACTTAATACAAACAGGCGAGCACTACAAAAAGTTACGTTTCATGTATTATAGAAGAGGAGTTGTTGCAAGATACGGTACATAGTAATATCTTACGGAATAACCTCAGTTTTCTGCTTAATTTTGATTTATTTAATTATTGGCAAATAAAAAGATTAAAAAGACTTTTTATTTGAATGTATAATTATTATTTATTGGAATGCATGAGTTTTAACAAAGAAAAAATTATTTATATCTAGTAAATAATTAGTTGAAAATAAAAGTTCAAAATAAGTGTTTTCGATCATTTTTTGTATTCCTTCATTTAGTATGATTCATTCATGGTTTTTGTAACTGGAGAGCAAGAATTATGAAAGCATAAGGTTAAAGTAAATATACATGTTGGGATGCTATTTTTGTATTTGACGGATTGCAATTTGTACGGATTGAATATATTCTGGTTCAAACCTTTAATATATCGAGAATATTTGAAAAGTAAAAATGGAGACAAAGACGTCGTTTTGTCACTTTACTGCACCTTCAAATATGCATACCTTCTTTCAAACTTCCAAGCATAGAATGCCTTCGAAGTAAGATACTAATTTGACAAATCAACCATCAGGTTTTCAAAATGTTGCTTCAAAATTGGATTATGATATCACAAATAAAGGATGAGATAACTTTATGAGTTAAAGTTTATATCTTCTTGTATAGTCGATGCACGATCAGTTCTTAGTAATTTATTGATGCGATATTATAAAATTGAGACCAAAATTATGGAATTGCTTACGTTCAATTAATACATTATTATTAAAACTTCTTATGCACCTGACTGCAGCTGAATTTCCTTACTTATATTTCATTTCATTAGATATTTTATTAAAATATTGAAATATTCAGTTCCTTCAGAATATTTCATTTTCAATATTGAAATATTGAAAACGAAATATTCTCTCAAGAAGCCTTCACTGATTTTCAATCAATATTTTGAAATTGTGTATGTGATATACTCATGAACTGAATTTGGTTTATTATTACGAGGCCTGTTCTCAATATCCTTCATATAAGTCAAAAATCTGTTCATATATAAGGCATGGAACCAAAAAAATGAGCCTAAATCTAACGAATCAAATGCTGTGAAGTTTGCCAAGAAAGTTCCAGTCAGCCTAAAGGAATTCTAGCAAAAAGTTTTGGCTTGCATTCTGATACTTTAGAAAGTCACATGATTAGAAATTGCAATCATTTCACTACAAGCAAAAAATTAGAACATTCCAACCATCGCGTTTAGAATCTTAAAGTAGTTCCCTCAAACCAGAGAGAATATTTTGCTCCCGTTGGAAGTGCTATAGCATTAACCGAGTAAATATTATAATATGGAATCTAGATAACATTACCTTTTCCAGCCTTTACTTAAGGTTATTTAATTGGCTAACTTAGCACTAAAAAGATGACACCTGTAATCAGCAAACGTGCCTTGTTTTTCCTATTGAAATAAAATCCATTGCAAGTTCAGAAGCTCTTGACTTTTCCTTCTCCCGGTTGAAAAAAGAGAATCTTGGCAAAAAGCCTCAGTCGGGGCTCCTCATCCACTATTCAATGGCAAACATTTCTTTACTTTTTCCAACTCTTCAACGTCAATACAAAGCATTGTATCTATTCTTGTTTAATCATCTAACACGTGGGATTTCTATAGAAATAACAAATAGTTAGTAAATTAGCTGTATTTACGATTTATTTATATAAAAAATACTTAATATTTGTCCATCTGCTTCAAAGAGAGAACATGAAACTTTATTTTTATTTGGAGAGGAGTCAATACGTTTTCATGAATAAAAAATACGAAAAAAATTCTTAAGAGATAATTTTAACGAACTTCTCTTGAAGTGGAACTTTGACATTTATAGTTCATTCTAAGTAAAAGTATGACGAGATTATATAGTTTAGTCTTTTGCCAGTAGATATAAGCTCACCGAAGATGCTATGCTATTTCAATGTACAAGAGGAATTTCTGTAAAAATTCTTACAAAGTCAAATCAAATCAAATATGCAGCTAGTGTTCTCTGCTAAGTATACAGCAAAATATAAAAAAAAGTGCCTTAGAAGCAAGTGATAAGGACATAAGCAAATATTAAAAATAATAAATATAGTGTGCGAAGAGTGAAATTTAAATTATATGAATGAATTTTTAGAAATTTTTAAATGAAATTTTTGCATCTATATAAACAATTAAAAGTACAGACATGGGAAATTGAAGCACGCATCATACTTTCATCAGACAATTAGAATATTAAAATATAATGAATTAATGAATGCTTAATAAATATATAGGTTTCTCTGAAATTTCCCTTAAATAGATATAGAAATGAAAAAAAAGTTTATCTATCTACACACACACACACACACACACACACACACACACACACCTTTATTGTTAATAGATATATTATAGAAAGTTGCGTCAATCTACATTGCGATATACAAGGAAAGTGACAGAAACTTTTCTCTTCAGTCATTTTATTAAGAGATTCTGATAGGGATTTCTTCGCCACGTGTCGGCTTAGGCAAGGGGATCTTAGGTATATTTTTAAAAGATGTGTAAGTGTTAAGGTTTTTATCCCTTTGTTTCTGGCATGGGAACGACGGAATCAAAAATTTTGTTAAGTAAATGTTAGAAGTAAATGTTTGTTCCCTTTTTTTCCTTTTCCCTGTTCCGGAGAGTCACTAGTGAATTGTATTGTATATATATAGAGAAAAAATAATAGTTTTAGAAGTACCTTTAGGGAGTCGCTTCAGTTCTCATAAACCATCCAAGTTAGAAGCTTTTAAACATTAAAGTTAGTCGCAGATTAATGTAAAGCTCATGAAATGCGGTAGTAATACGTTAAAAATAATAGATCTTCTCAAATAGTATTCGATATATGCTTTAAAAACACCTTGTACATGTTCGGAAGCAGTCGAATGGAAATCAATCATGCCAAAAACCATCTAATAAATTAGAAAATCGTGAAGCACTATTCTAAACTTAACAGTTGAAATGAAAACTGCATATTCAAGCGATCAAAGCACGCATTTAACCATCACAACATTTAAATGTAGCGTTTTGACTATTCAAAAGATTACTGTTGAACATCCGATCTGATATTTGTTGATAAGAAGAGAGAAAAGGGTTGGAAACCGAATTATAATAACCACTTATCACCTCCCACGCTCTTCCTTGAACTCTAGTGCTACAGTATAGCGTGCCAGACTCGAAATAATGCAGTGGTGGATCATTTGGCATTTGTAATAGATTCATTTTGAAAACTACAAATTTTCAGCTGAGGGAAAGGCTGTAAACCATTATAGTGGGGTGCGATGGGACTGAAAATTAATCGTCTGGATTTATCCGTTGTCTGCATTACGCCGTTTAACCTTAGCCCTTGCATATTAACTATGATGCATCTAATTTGAATTTGGAATGCAGACAGTTAAAAAAGAATGGAAAATGATGAGCAAGAAGAATAAATTTTGGGGAAAGGAGTTGTGAATAGAATATATGTGTTAGTATAAAAAAAGTAAAAGACGCATTAGTTAACTTTTATTATTTTCGAATCGATTTATCGACAAGATTAAATTAATTATTACTTCAGTGAGATTTGCTATCGATACCTGATTCGCTCAGTCATAAGCAATCACTTAGAAAAGCTAAATCTTTTGAGCATCCTCATTTTTAACTAAAATTTTATGCAATTTTTACTTTGAATAAAAATTTTCTTCAAAAATTGCATATTAAACATACCACAATTTATATTATTCAAATTTTCTTCTAAATATGATATAGTGAAATCACGCTTAACAATTATAATTTATTCTTGCATTTAATTTATAATGCGAAACAATTTTTTCCCATAGGAATTCGTGTTAAATAGGGCAATGAAGGTCCATTCCGTAAAAAATATCCAAATTCATAATTATGTAGTTTATAATTTATAATGCATGCTTTTTCTACAAGGAAGTTGTCTAAAAGCCTTTGACTAAACTTCGAAATTTGGGGGAAATGAAATATAACATTATTTTAAAATAAATTCAAAATCGCATAGATAATTCCATAAGATGGCAAAGAGGAGTGAAAGTCCATGGCGACCATAAAAAAATGGGCAAAAATCTATACCCATCGCCATTACAGGAGATAGCTTCTGCATAGAAGCGGGCACTCCTTAGCTCCACAAGAATAGCATAACTACTTCCTGAAAAGGGTGATGCTTCTCAACGCTCGATGCAATAAAATCCCATTCTTTCAGCATCTCTTTTGTTTCACAGGAAGATTGCTGCTCTACTGAAGCGTTTGTCTACTCCTTTTCTATCAAATCTCAGCGGCAACCTTTTGCTATAACAGAATGTAGTTCCATAAATCTTCAGTATATCTGACTCTGCTCGTCTATTAACTAAACGATGTAGTTGCTATCCATCTTTAGGCCCATGGTCATGACCAAAGGCAGAATCTCTCCAATTACAGGCTGTAGAAACATTTCCTGAAACCTATCGGAATCGTGTTCGACTACATTATCGAGTCAAAGTTTCTTAAATACAGAAATAAAGATTATCTTCAAACAAGCGCTCAGAACAGATTGATATCCGTGACATAGGCCGAACTGGCATGTCATGACATGATGTCTTCTTGTCACTCGTTTTGTGAAGCATTGCTCATTTAGAGAGCAATTTTTTGCATTTTGTTTCACTCTTTATGGAAAATACTGGTTAATCGATGCATTAATGTATAAGAGAAAGAAGTATTGATGTGTCATGATTAAATTAGCAAATTATACTTCAATCAAAGAATTTTTGCTTCTGAAACTATTTTCTTTTAACAACAAAATTTATTAGATTTGATGCTTTAGAATTGAAGACATTTCTATTTGATACAATTGTTTACAGCGAATTTTAGTAAGGAACTTATTAAACAAGTCGTAACCTTACAAAACAATTGCCAAGTGCAGAAGAGAGATTACAGATATCTCAGAGATGTGTAAGCACAACTAAATTTAAACCGTATAGTATCAAGTTGCCAACCTCAAAACACGTGACAAAGGTCCATCAAATAGTATGCCACAAAACGTTTAATAAGAATTTAGTACTTTTGCATTTATCATTAAATTAGTAGAGTTCTAATCCCACTTGATATAGTATATCTAGTCATGTACTAGAGTAAAAATGCAGAAGAAGTGTCAGATCTTCTCTTGATCAATACAATCTAGGAATGTCAAAGTATCCCCTGAGATAATCTACCTTGGTTCCAATATTTGAAAAAAGGTTGCTTTTCTAAAGGATTTTCAGAAGAAACTGGTCTACGGTTTCGTTGGTGGAAAACCCAGAAAAATTTTAGTACCAACTGGACCGTAATGAGCAATTTTCTTACCAGTTTTTAGTTAATATTGATTAAGGTTATAACCGGAAAATATAATCTTTAATTTTCTCCCTTCTGTTAATGTTTCACATCGCTCTATGGCCTGCCTTAGGCTAATTTGCATTTAATGTGCGGAGAGCAATGTTTAATCTACTACAGCATGTTTCTAAGATCTAATTAAAATAATCAATTAGAAGATATTTTTTAAAAAAGAGTGTGTTTAAATTTGAATTAATAACAAATAATATTTGCTTAAAATTACATTGTACCGAAAATAGGCTGAAAAAAAAATTAAACTATAAAATTGAATTTAATGCAAAGCTTTCATTCTGAATCTTTGTGAGACATATTTTCTTCTCTCTATTACAGAATAAGTATTCAAGTATATGCAAATGGAAGAAATTAAGACCTACTTTAATTCATATCTGAAAGCAAAATTCAAGTAAATAAAAGTGCCTGAATTTTGCAGACATTTATCAGACAGAAACATTCGGAAATTTGCATATGAAATTGTTTTCGTTGTTAATAAAAGCGGTCGTCGACACTCGTGAAATAAATTTTCTGTTAGAATAGAAGTAATGATATTCACTTTTATTATATTTTGAGAGTAATTACTGCCAATAAGATTCTTTCTATATAGAATCTGTAACAGTGAAGAAGCATTCCATGAAGAACCACTAATAGGCAATTTTTTTTGTATTAAATAAAATCAAGATTTACTTCGTATAGTTAATTTGCAATTCTCATAACTTTTTTTTGCTTTCTTTTTATTGTCCTCGTTGCAATTTGGCATTTAAGCCTTAAAATTCAGCATAGCATATATTTCTAATTAAAATTAATATTATTGTGAAAGAAAGGAAAACTCTTTTCTTTTTATTTTGATTAACATTTTTTATTTATGATACTAAAATGAAAGCAAATTATCTTAACTTGGCTTAATTAGTATAAATTAATTCATTTAAATCAAGTTATTTAACTGTACATTTGAAAATTCATACTCATATGAAATTTTTAAGCGTAACGCTCCAACCTAATTTTAGAATCCATTGCTGATCTTTCAAGAGAAAAAAAAGTTAGACAAGGAAAGCATTTATAATTTAGAATAGGTATACATTTATGTAATTATATGATTATGACATTAATTGAATAGATGTCGAACTCTATTGGTCATCGTAAAGTCAACATAGTAAAATATTTCTGTACTATTTTGTTATCTAAGGCTGCTTATTTTTAAACAAAAATTACCTTTAACATTTGCTGAATTTAATCGTCAGTTAAAAAGACAGGTGCAAGTTTCAGTAGAATTTTCTTCAGGGAATGAAGTTAGAGAAATTGAGAGCAGAGTGATTTTTTTTAGCAGGAAAGTTTAAACGTTCAAGAGTAAATACTTTCTCGAAACTATCCAAGTAACACATTTAAACTTATTGCTTTCACTGTTTACGTTTTAACTGACGTAAAACAGAATCCCTTCAGAAAAGTATTCCTTTTTCTCCGCTTTTACGATGTCTTTAAAGTTGTATAGCATTTGAGAAAGGTATTTTTATACCTCATTTTTTTGAAGAAAATTTTGAAAAAAAAGTAGGAAAACGAAATGATTTGATACAACATATAGATATACGTACTCTAAGTATAAAGAATATTTATTTTATTTAATACATATTATTTATGCCAATAAGTAACATGATATAAAATTGTGAGAAGAGGAACTCA